>PVLA01002895.1:0-240852 GCA_004027455.1 Hydrochoerus hydrochaeris | reverse complement strand
GCTGCCTACGGGGTCTCAATCCCTCAAGCAATTCTCATCCTGAAGTCTGAGAAGCCACAGGTGTGGAGATGAGGTGGTCACCAGGAAGTCTGCAGATGCCAGTTTCTGTGCAGTGGTGGGAGCAGAAGGCAGTGGGTAGCCAGTGAGGAGAGGAGAGGAAGACACTGCTCTTAGTAGCAGACAGCTGACAGTAATGTCAGGGATGGAGGAGACAGAGACAGGAAGCAAGTCAACCAAGAGACCGGAAGGACAGCTGTGAGTACTGTCTTATTTTCAGGGATGCAGGCAGCAAAGGCATCTCCCTTTCCTGCAATTACTACATCTTAGGACATCTATGTTCTTAACTCTACAGGGCTCCTTGTTCTTCTCTCTCTGCACAGCCGTGAGTTATCTGAACCCTTAATAATTTCTTCTCCAATGGTTATAACTGGCCCGCATGTGAAGCTCTTGGGTTCCAACCTTAGCCACGGCAAGGGACATCTTTCTAAGAGGCAAAGAGGAAGGAGCACTACACTTTATTTCATTTTTAAATTTTTTGCTCTTTGAGAAAGGGTCTCGCTCTGTGGCCTCGAACTCATGGTGATCGTCCTGCCTCAGCCCCCAGAGTGCTGCAATTATAGGCATGTGCCACCTTGCCCAGCTGGAGCACCTTACTTTCAAGTACAGAGAAAGCTCCCCACTTCACAGCTCACCACAGCAGTTCTCAACAGGGTGCCCCCAACAAAAGATGAAGAACTATCTGGAAAAACTACCCCAAAAAGTGCCTTATGACTTTCAAATGACATTCACATGGGTGGGAAATTCTGTTTCTTGAATCTAAAATATATTTTTATTGGAAGCGTAACTACTTTGGTCATGGTTTGAGTATATGGCAGGTCAATGGAGAGTGGGTTTTCCTTGTTTCCTTCAGAGCTCCGTGGCACTTCAAAGACCCTAACCGCCAGCAGTCTGCTTGGGCACAGGTCTGCAGCACTCTGCATGTAAGACCACCTTGGCCAGCGTGGGCCTGACTCTCACTGCGCCTGTCCCTCAGCACCATCCCTGAGCTCTGACACAGGAAAGCACACTACTGTGCTTTAAACTGCACTTTTTCTCCTTCTGTGGCACTGGGGGCCTCTTACATGCTAGGCAAGTGCTCTATTGCTGAGCTGCATCTTCAGCCCTGAAACATATTATTTTAGTTTGAACTACTCTTTAAAAAAAAAAAATCCTCCCTTATATTACCAGTAGACTAATACAATAATTTTTTAAAGATTGTATGATTAGGAAAGTTATATTGCCTATGAATTTTATTTCAAGCTAGTAAAGGGAATATTACAAATTGTTATTAAAAAACCAATATATGATCTTGTATGATCTAAAGTTCTAATTTTCTGTTTAGGGCATTGTTATTTATTTAATGAGCTTTCCTATAGCTCTTTCTTTCTACATGCTTAATTCTATTCTGTTTGTGTGTGGCACTAGGTACTCAATCTAGTGTCTTCACAATGAGCTATATCCCTAGCAACCCCACTCTTCTACTGTTTTGTTTTGTTTTGTTTAAATTTTAAGACAGGAGCTCTCTAAATTGCCTGGGCTGGGCTTGAACTTTCAATCCTCCTGCCTCAGCCTCCCAGAGTACTGGGATTATAGGTGTGTGCCACAATGCCTGACTACTCAGCACTATTCTAAGCACTTTATAAATATTAACTATTTGGTCCTCCTGTGTTCTATGAAATAAAATATTACCCCCTCCCCAACTTAACAGAGTTGCTTGCCTGAGGTTGCATAGCCAGTTATGTGGTGCAGCTGGAATTCCCACCCACCCCACCTGCTCTGTCCCTGGGTTTAGTCACTATGCCTGGCAAACCCCTGTGCTTCTGTGTGCTCATTCCTTTTGCTGGCTTTGCCACCACACCTATGAAACCTTACCGCACATCTCTGTTCACAGCCTGCCACCTCTTTCAGGCAGTCCACAAAGCAGCAACTGTAACACAACCATCCCTGCAGCCTCAGCGCCCAGCAGGTACCTGGTGCAAAGCAGATGCTCAAACATGCAGAGAGAGAGAAAGAGACAGAGACAGAGACAGAGGCAGAGATAGAGAGACAGACAGACAGTCAGGCAGACAAAAGGGTTGGACAAAGTGAAAGGAAAAAGGACTTGAATGTGGAAACACCTAACTAGGGGACACCTGATACAGCTGACCCTAACTTCTCTGTGTGCAGACGGAGCACTGATCCTTTCTGGTTGACACCAATAACAAGTATCATTGTGACAACAAGGCTTTTGGCTGGGAAGAGGGCTAGGGCCTCCTCTTAGGGTTTCTGTCCTCTCGTTCACTCTGTCTCTACACAGACAACAGGCAGAAGCCACGTGGGATGGAAATCCCAGAAGAAAGCAGGGGCCACTACTCTGAGGGTTGGGGCATCCAGCTACCTTGTGCACTGTGACAAGGAGAGCCAGTGTTCACATGAACTGGACTCATGTAAGTCAAAGAAAAAGCCCTCAGCTAAACCAATCTGCCAGGTCAGCAATAAGAAATAGAAGAAAACGAATTTGGCAACATGCAGAGGGTATTAAATATTCATCCTGACTACCCATCAGTACAATCCCAGCAGAATACACTCACTGACAAGGCAGCTCTCCACCACCGGAGGCTGTCCTCCTGGAAGCTTGTTTATTGCTTTGTCAATTTTAATGTGCAATATTTAATAGCCAGACCAAGATATGGTCATAAACATTTGGAAAATGAGTGCTGACATTTCCCTTATTATGTCTGTATTTAGTAATGTGTAATTAGAGGGTGTCTTTGGAACTAAAGAAAATCAGAAGGAAACAAAGTGATGCTTCACAATTAAAAGAGGAAAAAATTGATTAAGTATAGAGTATGCTGAACTGCCTGAAAGTCTTGCCAAATGTCTCCTGGGGGTCACACTGTGCCATCAATGGGAGCAAGACTAGGCTAAATCGATGACAAAAAAAGCGGGGAGGGCATGCATTTCTTCAAGATTTCCTTGGAGATGTGCACGCAGAAGAGGAAGTGTGCGTACAGAATGTCAACAATAGCTCTATGGCAAGTCAACTGGGTTATCTAACCAGGATTCTAAGGAATTAAATTCTTACGATGTGGTCAGGCTCAGCAGGTGGCACTGGCAGGGCCCAGCCTAGGCAGTGACCACACAGACCACACAGCACCTTGCTGAGAAAAAAGACATTACTGCAGTGGAGGCTGATGGTACACAGAATGGTCCTAGGTTTCTAATTGATTTTTTTTTAGAATAAGAACATTTGACAAAATCTTGAAATGGGTGACAAGGTCATTTCTAACAATCCACGTTTTGAGGTTGTGGTAGCTCCAAGTCTTACAGCCACCTTGTGGCAGAAGTTAGAGGAAATAAAGAAGTTCAATGAGGCACAAATTAAACTTTTATGGTCTTAGCAACCTGTGTGTTGAGGAACTTTGTAACCCAACTTCTATAAAATTTAAGGACCAGGAAATCAGGGTGCTAAGCCAAATGGAGGAGGCATTATATAAATATGCATCGTGCTAAGGTGTAGCTCAGTGGTACAGCATGTGCCTAGCATGCACCACGCCCTGCATTCAATCTCTAGTGCATGCACGTGCGTGTACACACACACACGTGCACGCGCGCGCACACACGCAAAAGATTCCTGATGAAAAAATTATCAAGAATATGGTAGCATGTTTAGAAAGTTCATATTATAATAAAATTAAGAACTTAAGTCTCTGGAGTCAGATTGAAACCTGGCTTTGCCAGTTGTTAAGATCATTGCACAATTTATTTAATCTCAGGGCAGCATTCTGATCTGTACACTAGATGGGGCAGTACCCCCTCAGACACTGCATGGAATTGGTAATAAAAAATCAATTAAGTTATAAAATCAGAACATTCAGGGTTGCGATGGGCACACAAGAAATGCTGAATAATTATCAGGAATCACTGATGTTGCTACTATTATTACTAAAAGTCCCAACAGCACTAAGACTCTCCCATACCAGCAACCTACAGGGAAACCCTCTTATGTAAAGGACCTACCGGGTGAATGCAGAAGGAATAATTTCTGATTATGTGGCCTCATAATAGGCAAAGTCTCCCTACCCCAACTCTGAGTGAGTGAGTGAGAGACAGAGAGAGAGAGAGAGAGAGAGAGAGAGAGAGAGAGAGAGAGAGTGTGTGTGTGTGTGTGTGTGTGTGTGTGTGTATGGTGCTGGAGATTGAATCCAGGGCCTTGCACATGCTAAGCAAGTACTCTACCACTGAGCTACAGCCTCAGCCCCACAACTATTCTTTAATAAGGTGTAGATGGGTTCAAATTCCAACCTCCTTATTACATGTTGCTCTAACTTGGGCAAATTAGAACCTTTGAGCCTCTGGCACTTCATTTATTAGACAAAAATGCAATACCTGTAGTACTGGCCAGCTTTCTCACGGCTGCAACAAAATATCTGATACCCACAAATTAAAGAAGGAAAGTTTTATTTCAGCACAAAGTCTTCAGAGATTTTAGTCCATGGTTGGTTGGCTTCAAGGCAGAAAGGCATTGTGAAAAACACCAGCTCAACCTATGGCAGCCAGGAGCTGACAGTGAAAGGGGAAGCCAGGGAGGGAGATACACCTTCCAAAGGCCTCAGCCACCAGCCCCCTCTGCCCACTCACCCCCAGACCTCAGTCAGCAGTGAACCCACTGATGAGAGGGCACCTTCAGATCCAATCACCTTCCACACGTAGAAGACTTTTAGGGGACATATTAAATCTAAGCCATTCTTCCTAAGGTCTCAGTGAAGATTATTAGATATTAAATGTCTAAAAGACTGTCTCCAACCCTCATGTATTTTTCTACCTCTATTTTTCCAAAATGCAATGTATTTAGGGAAAAGGGGAGAAATGAACCTGAAGCTCTCTGGAAAATATGAAGTGCTAGGCCCATCAATATTTAATAAAGGAAAGACAGTAACACCAAAGGGGATGCACTGTCCCTGGTGCCTCCGGCACTCTGGAGTCCTACGCAGCCTCAAGCTCCTACCTTTGCTCTTTCCAGCCTCTAGAGGACCAGAAGACTGCATTCCTATGCCCCTTTAAGCAGAGGCCTCATCATTGTCTGAGGCTGATGATGTGCTGAAGTCCTCTATGCCAACCAGTGGTCATTCTCTTTATGGCGAAAACACAAACAGAAACTAACACCACACACATGGATCATGAAGACAGACTTGAATCCAGGGCCCTTGAACTCTCCAGCTATTTTTCTGCAAGGAGGCAATAATACGGCCTACCAGAAAATACAGATGTAGGGAAGTCAGAGAGACCTAGGCTCCACGCTCAATTTAAATCTCAGTTCTTCCACTTAACTAAAAAGTTAGTCAGCCTCTGCCAAAGGTCCCAGCCACTATGAGACTTGGTTTTCTCATAGCAAAATTGGGACAGAGATATACACATTATCAGATTGTCAGAGGAATTTAAAAAGAGCACAGGTGCTGAGCACAAAACCTGACACCCACTTCATAAATGTCTTTCCTCTTCAACCTTTAGTACTATCATAAATTAATCAGAATCCAAATAGCAGTCTTCACTGAATTCATTCCATATCTGTCCCTCAGGTGCTTTAGTCTTAGATTCCAAGTACTACAAGAAACAAGCAAATATTGCTTTATTCAAGAAGGCAGTGACAAGCAAGTCCTTGAGGTCAGCATCTTCTTCACCTTCAACTACTGCAGAACCATGTGACAGCCAAAGCTGCTCGGAACATCAACCCTGAGTGACAGAGGAGACAACAAAAAGCACAACCATGATCTCAATGTTCTACTTAATAAGGTACACAAGTGGGGGCTTCAGCATCTTCCACAACAAGGCCTCACATCAAATGGAGTGTCTGCCTAGCCCTCCATTAACCTGCAAACCCTCTTAAAAACAGCTGTTAGCCCTAGCATCATATTGGCCTAGGTCAGGCTCTAAGCCAAAAATAGTGTCATCATTTATAAAACTTGTTTCAAAACTGCTAAAGAACAGGCTTCTATCAAGGGGTCAGAAAACATGAAAGATAAACTCAGACATTACTATGATTTAACCTTCCATTGCTGAAAGCAACCCATGGCCATCTAAAGTCAGCTAGTGGATCAGACTAGGCATTAATCATAGCTGTTAGTGGGCAAAGCTAAAATCCTTTATGCCATGGGTTCAAACCATCTTTGCAAAACAAGTAGGTCAGAAAGTCAGAAAAAACTTTGCAAAGTCCAACCCTTGCTACTCACTGTGGGAAACCTCTTCTGTCCCACACATAGGCTGGGCAACAGGAAGGATGCAGAAGCCTATAGCCGGGCTCTGCCTCTTCCAGCTTCTACTCTAACAGATACAAAGACATCCTCAGGCGGAAACCTGGGGTACTGTGTACTGAACTGCTCCAGCATGTTAGGAGGAGCATCCAATGGTATGTGCAGGAAGCCTCCCTGAAGTGGCGCCTCTTTCTGTCCACCTTCATAGAAGAAAGGAACTCAAATTCAGCCCATGTGCACAGGGCCCTGAGTCAAGGAGACACTGGAGGTAAGACAAAGACCAGAAGATTCAAATCCTGTCTCTACCTCTAACTAGCTTCATCCTTCATCACTTCATCCTTCCTGGGGCTGTGAAATTCTAATAAAATAACTTGGCCTCAACACTGAGCATAAAGCAGATATTCAATAAGGGTCCATTATCTTTTCTTTTCCCATTGAATCTCCTTGTCTATAAACATGAGAAAATGATATCTCTTTCATATGATTTTTATGTAATTATTGAAAGGATGACAAGAGACGAGGTTAAGTACAGACAGAACTCTCCACAAAATAATTGGCCAGCACATGTCCTAATGTCAGTATCTTAACACAAACACACATAGATGCGCGCGTGCTCACACACAAACACACACACACACACACACAGAGGCTAGGAAGTTGTTCTACATTAATGAGCCTAAAGAGATAGAACAACTAAATGTAATGTGTGATCCCTGACTTGAATCTTGTTTAAAAAAAAAAAAGTAGTTAAAAAAAGCTACAAAGAACATTACTGGGCCCATTAGAGAAATGCAGGTAATGGGACTACACTAACATTGAACTCCTGGACCATGATAATGGTGTTGCGGGTGGCGAGGACAACATCCTGTTCTTGGGAGTTATATAGTGAGCACTCAGGGAGTGTCCCAATGTCCACAACATCCTCTCAAGTGGTCCAAAAACAACAAGAACACAAGAGGAAAAAAGCAAGTGCTAAGACACTAATAACTGGTCATCAAGGAAAAGTAATAGAATGTTGGCATACGATTCACGCCTAGCCTCCTATTGACTAAAATATTCTCAAAGTACTAGGTGGAACAGGGTTTGCTATACACGTCTCCTTCCCTCCACGCATCTCCCAGTGCTGTGGGAGCCTGTACCCTTGGCTTCCTCAACATGTCCCGTCAGTACTCATCTGTGTCTCTTCACGTCATGGAAGCTCTTGTCATCCCACATTGAGACCCTCAAGCCAGCAGCACCCACCTGGCTGCAGCACTCGAATCTCCAGCAGGTTAGAGGTCCTCTCTGCCAGTCGTGTCCAGGTGTTGTTGTAGTTCCTCCGCCACAGCTCTGCCACACACTGATACTTGCCCGCCTCTGTGTCACTGGCCCGGCTGATGCTCAGGCGGACATTGTTGCTGGACTCGGCCTTCTCGATGGCAGTCCGGGTTCGGAAGCTGGAGGACCTGTCCCCCCACTGTACCCCTCCATCCCGTGTGAAGGTCACCAGATCATGGAACTCAACAGTGCTCACTGGCTGGAAGCGCCATGTCACCGACACAGGGACCCGGGCCGGATAGTGGGGCTTGATGATGCACTGCAAGTCGAAGGAATCGCTGTAGGTCACTCCTGGTGTCCGGGAGATGGCTGTAACCGCAAAGCCTGTTTCTGGACAGAGAGCAGAGAGATTCAACCAGAGGAGGCATTTGGCTTTCTTAGGGCAGTGTGACACCAGTGACAGGGCTGCCTGCAAAGTCAGAGTATACAGCAGTGGCCCAAAGGACCTTCTGAGCTGCCTTTCATATCAGTACTAACGCTCCCTGGTCTCCAAAACCCACAGGGAGAGGCCTGAAGTTCTCCACGGGAGACCCTCACATGGATCTGCATTAGATCCTCTTCTAGAATCAGATGCCATTGCCTTCTAGGGGCTGATTACGCGTAGCCAGGGCCATGTCTAGAAAACCTGAGATTTCATGCAAAAACAGGAGAAAAAGGCCCTTAAGACAGTATATGTCCACGAGCCTGGCCCTTTTCCTTGCCTTTTAATGTTTGGGTGCCCCAGGAGGGAGGCAAATGCAGGCAGCCTCAGTCCCCTCCTCACTTCCTCCACAGAACCTGGGGCAGGGGCAGTAAGGTACCCACAGCAGGAGGGACTGATCTTTAGCAGGTGACTTCAGCTGAGATGGGGAACAATGGTCCTTAATTCAGGGTTCTGCAGTCTCAGTGGGTGGTAAGTTTCTTAGGATTCCTTGTTGAATGGGCAGCATCACTAAACCCTCATACTCACTCCTCAGTGCTAGCACCTTGGGTTCCTTCAGTCTGGAAACACTACTCTATTAGTACACTGTTTAAAATCATAAAACTAGTAGCAGCCAGAATTCATTGAGCACTATCTATGTGCCAGACATGGAGCCAACTCTTTGTTCTTGCCACACCTCACTGAATCAAACAAGTGTGCAGGGTAAGATTTACTGCTCCTTTTCACAGGGAACGGAGGCGTAAAATAAACTGTCCAGCACCAAGGAGCTAGGAAGTGGCAGAGTCAGGCTACAAACCTGCCTGTGCCTGATTCTGGGGCCATCTGCTGTTGCTTTCTCCATGGGAAGTGCAGCACAATAGCGAAGGACATAGATGCTGCAACCAGCTGTCCAACTGTGACATCTCCTAGCTGTGCGATGTTAAACCAATGACCTAACTGCTTTCTGCCTGTTTCCCCATCTGGAAAATGGGTCCTCGTGAAGATTAAATAAATATCTGTGAAATGCTTGGTGAAATACGTGGCACACATTTTTTAAAAACTATGTTTGCTTAAGAAAAAAAATGGACATAAAGGAAAGTAAACTTCACAGATGAGAAGCAAGGCGCATGATAAAGCTTCTTCCTTTTTATGGTAGGTTATCAGGCAAAATGTGCTGAAAACTCAGGATCTTTTTTTTTTTTTTTTTTTTTGGTAGGAGGATTGAACTCATGACCTCGCGCTTGCCAGGTAAGCACTTGTGCCACTGAGCTAAATTCCCAGCAAAACTCAGGATCTTCAGTTTGGATTTCATAACATACATCCTTAAAACAACATTTAACACTCAGGGGCTACCCCCTCCCAAAAAAACAAAAGACTCATGCTTAAACATTAAGCAGTTATTTATGGACCCAGAGGTAGCACGCATTACTCCAAAAGGAGTGCAGAACAGGACTTTGGGGACAGGGCTGGCACAGGGCATTCCTGGCTTCACACCTCAAGAAGAGACAGCTTCTCTACACCAGTGACTCTCCGGGCCTGATGAGGAAGTGTCATTGTCACAGTATGACACAGGATGTAGTCTACAGGCCATGGTACATATAATATCTGAACTGGTCCACACACACAGGCCTAACAGTCTATGGGCATTTGGAAGATGCTCTGCCTGTCACCTTAGCCATACCACTTGTCACTGACACCTTCCTCCTGAGAGGAGATCATACCTAACTGTACTGATAGGAAAATTGTGTGCTGTTGTTGACATTAGACTAAAGAGACAGTCTCTGTCTACAGTACCCTCCTATTCTTCTCTGGCCTACCACCTTGGGCCACCCGAATGATGGCTTCAGCCAGAGGTGTCCTGGGGGAGGAGCAGATGGACAGAGTTGGCCCCAGGGTACCACAGTTCCCCTCAGGACACTTTGGCTGTGGGGACTGCTAGACATGGCAAATACAGAAATGCTCTGAGGATGACCTGAGAGAGCAGAAGTACTTCTACAGAGATAATCCTGACTCTCTGTAACCCTGCCTCAGACACTGCTAACCCACCAGTGCGAGCAACTCTGGACACCCTGAGCTTTCTGCTCCAGTGCTCAGCACAGGCACAGGGACTGAAATCATCAGGAACAGCAACAGCAGGAGGAAGTTTCTAGAGACAGAGATGTGAGCCACACGATTATTGCAAAAAGCAAAAATTTACCTTTGGATTTTTTTATTTTTTTAGTACCAGGGATTGAACTCATGACCTTGTGTTTGCCAGACAGGCACTTACACCACTGAGCTATATACCCAGCCCCTCATCTCTAGATTTTTAAAGAGCAAATGTAATCTTCATCTCAGAGAGTGGGAAGGTAGAGGACTTGTTCTCAGACAAAGCCAGTGAGGGCTGCTGTCTTTACCAGACCTTCTGACAGTACCACCAGCTCAACCTGTGAGGTGACACGGTCCCTGAGAGTAGGATGTAATGCTGCTGAGGATAACTGATCTCAGCCTCCTGATAAACAGAAAACCTGACATGACAAGTTATCTTCCTAGCAAAGTGGGAGACTGGTTTTCTAAAATTTAACATACTGATTGTATTTGGCAGATAAAAGTTGACACGAGCCTTTTTAACTACCCTGTGAGAAGTAAATCTAATATTTTTTAGTTTTAGCAAATCTCAACGTATCTTTTTATTTCATGCTAATAAGGAAATGGATTTCTTAAGTAGGAGGCTTACAGAGGAGTGGATAAAAGCACAGGCCTTGAAAAATATTAAGATGGAATGCTGGTTTCCTGGGCTCACACTGTGGGTCAGTCATTTAAAAACTGTCGTCTTGGGCAAATTAGCTACCCCTTCTTAGTTTCCTGTCAAATGAAACTTGGCTTTGTAAAGCTTCATCCTTGCGCAGGGGCCATGCCAATCTTCTCTGTATCGCTCCAATTTCAGTATATGGGCTGCCGAAGCGAGCACTTGGTAAAGCTTCAGTAGAACAAGTAAACCCAAGTACTCAGACTCAGTCAGAAACACATCAGTACTAAAGAGATGGCAAAGGACTTTCCTATCCTGCTCTGCCAGCTTTCAGGAGGGCTGGGCTGTGGGCCTCAGAGCAGGGAGGCAGGAAGGCCAGGAGGCAGGAAGTGCCGTAGAACTCAGTTGTTCCTCTCCCTCTCTTACAGGTAGTTTTGACAGTGACCTTCCTGCTGGGCAGTGGACCTAATCCAGCTTGAATCTCAGCCCTAGCTATGGTATCAGCTCCCAAAACTGCTAGCTCTAGGTGCTCCACCATCCACCACCCTGCCCATCCCACCCTCAAGAGACTCTTCTATGAAAGCCTTTAGAAGGTGCCATGGTGTCCCACCAGAATTCTGATGTAAAGTCAACAGGGAGCAGCCTTTAGAGCAGTCCCATCCCTCACTTACCGAGAGCTGTGATGGAGACGAGGGTGCTGGCCCGGCGCTCCCCGACGATCTGCCACTCACCATCCACTGCCCGTACCCACTCGGTTACATGGCATTCATACTGGCCCTCGTCTTCCTTCCTGCTGTTGAAGATGCCAAGGCTGAAGGAGTTGGGCTGCACCTGCTCCATCTGGATGCCCCCAAAGCTGCTGCGCTCCCAGTAAGATGCGCCCGGCTGCACAGTGCCATCGCGGTCTAGCCACATGATGTTGCTGCGGCGGTTCTGCCTGTCCACGAGCTGCCAGATGACCGAGAAGCGGCCCTGCAGCCTGCCCGCCGTGCGGACACTGCAGGAGAAGTGCAGGTCTTCCCCCTCAAGGATGACGCTGGCGTTGCTGGCCACCTCCACGGAGATGCTGCTCTCTGAGGAGAGGAGAGAGTGCCATGTTGGGGGCCTGATGGTCTTCATGGCCCTCCCCACTGATACTACCACAGGATGTGTGCAAATGGAATTCATATTTCATATTTATGGACAGTGAGCTCAGAGGAAAAAATACTCTAACATTTCATGCTGCAAGATCTAGCTGGTGGTAGGCATCGCCCCCAGGATTCTAGATCTGAAACTTAGGATGCTCTTACATGCAGAGGACTGGGATAATGAGGTTCTGAGACTGAGTCAGAACCTAAGAAATACAGTTTAATGACATGATGTTTAGGACATAAAACAATTTATGGAGTAACCTATCTAGCTGGAGTTCAAAGCTTTCAACTTGGACTTTCAACAAAATGAGTAACTCCCAGATCCTACTTTACCTCAGTCTTCCACCGATTTGGTGCCACAGCAGTTTAATAAAAGCTGAACATCGATAATGTATCCTTTGAGTCCTTTGGGGGGATATTAAAAAGACAAACAATGCCAGGAAGTATTTGGAAGATTGTATGTGCCTGTGTGTGAATAATGACACACAGATGGCTTGGTTTCTCACAGTGTGTGGGGAATGAGTTTTCATACGTTCATGAACACAGAATAAACCAAGCCAGTGGCTCATCATTCTTCTGTCTGTCCTCACTCAGCCCTGAGGTTTCTCTGCTCCCCACCTTGAAACATGCTGCCAATCAAATCAAATTTAGGGATAAAGGACCCACTCCTCCCCACCCCGCCAGCCTAGCCTTCGCTACTAACACGATCGCTGATGCACTCAGTTAACTTTACACTCCTCAGTTTCTTCTTCCCTAACAAGGTGGGATGCTACTTTTAACTGCAGAATTTGAGACAATGTATACAGATTACCTAACACATACCAAGGTTTCACAAAATGGTCAACATGGTCATGATTAATTTTACTATCTCCAATAAACTTTTGTTTTTATAAAAAGCAGGCATATCTTTATCTTAATTATGCAGATGCTATCTTGTATAATGTTGAGTTCAAAAGAACACTGATTATTAAAGAACACAAAGATCAGTACCATAACTACTTTGGTTCCAATTTTCTGGGAATTAAATACTTACAGTAATTTTAAACCAGTCAATTTAATTCAAATACCAGATTCGGAAGCACACCTGATTACTGAAGGAAACGCACACATACACATAAATCAATCTTTTCTTCCCTTTATTTCCCCCACAAGCAGAAACAAAGAAGAGCACCAAGTCTCAGCAATTAGCTCTAGTTACGGTGCACACGGCTTTTACCCATTCTGGATGTGCTTGTTTCATGTAAAAAATCAGATCTGTACAAGGCAGGAAGAGCAGATTTCCAGGAGGGCAACATCCTCCAGGGTCTTACTGAAGTCATCCATGGAGATGAAGAGGCTCCTGCAGAGCCCCATCTACAGCACTAGAGGTTAAGAACATGGATTGGGAGCTCAGGTTACTACATCCTAACTCTGTGACAGTGAGTTTCCTACTTACCTATCCAAGCTCAAATTCTTCTATGCAAAATGGAGGTACTGATAGTGCCCACCTCTTAGGATCATAAAACTGAGAGGATTAGATGAGGTACTTATTTTTTATGGTCATTAATAATAATAATAATAATATTAATCTTTAGAAGCCTGGCATGGTGATGCACACTTGTAATCCCAGCACATGGGAGGCTGAGGCAGGAGGTGATGCAAGTTTGAGATCAGCCTGGCCTACAAAGTGAGTTCAAGGCCAGCCTGAACCGAATAGTGAGACCCTATCTCAAAAAGACAAAAAAAAAAAAAAAAAAAATCCTCTTTAGGGTAAAGACTTACCCTACTGATATCAATTTAAAGTGAGGGACTAAAGAGTGACTTCAGCCCAAAGGGAGAACATCCTTTTGCTTGTCTTCTGCAGAAGAATGGCCTTCAGGACATCATTCTCATCCCCTCCCCCGTCACCCAGTAGACTGACTCCCTTACTAGCTTGTTATTCTAGGGGCTGCTGTTTGAAGAAAGCCTGGAAAAATCCCATGGTTAAAAGAAGAGCTACTCTGGCAGGAGAGGCACGGGCAGTCACAGACCAGTGCTGCACTGAACATTATTACAATTTACACAGGTTCCCAGGCCTGTAAAAAGGCAGCCGACAAGTTAAAACTCTGGATTAGCTGAAAACTAGGACAGAACTAATGAGAATCTCAGTCCATGTTCACAAATGAAAATTTCCAATCAAGAGGCTGACGGTGTAGCACAGGCTAAGCGCAGAGCAGTGGATTTGGAGTTAGAAGCAAATGTGTCTAATGCGATGCAAGCTCAACTACTAACTGAACAACAGGCTCGGTCCCTTCCCTGAGTGGTGCTCTGACTTTATTCATAGGATGGATATAAGATTGGCTTCTACAAGGATTTGAGAGGTGGGAGCAGAGAAGGAGATAATTTATGCAGAAGCATTTTGGGCTCTTGGGAGAAAAGGCACCATTAAAATCCAAGGTATGATCACCATTCCCGATGTGATTGTTGTTGTTCTTTGGTAGACTTACCCAAGTGGCCTTGGGACAGGATCTGGTGGTGCTGGGGGACTTTAACTACCCAGTTATCTGCTGGAAAAGCAATATAGCAGGCCACAGATCATCAAACAGGTTCTTGGAAGGGATTTGGGGGAAATCTTTTAGCACAAAAGATACAGGAAGTAATTGGAGTGGCTTCCCTTAACTCCATCCTTACAAAACAATGAGGAATTAGTCACAGATTTTAAAGTACAGAATCCGTGGTTAAGGCAAGCACAGGCCAACAAGAAAACAGTAAAGAGACTGGGCATTCTCAACAATTTCAATTATACAAATACTCAGCAAGCACCTACACTATGCAAAGCACCATGCTAGGCATTGCGGGGTGAGGTGGGGAGACTAAGAAACAGAATTTCAAGATAATTAGGGGTGTGTGTACAGGTTAAAAAAAAAAAGCAAGAGAGAAACTAATCCTGTTGATAAGGAAAGAAAGTGGCAAGTCCTCTGTCTCTATTTTTGACTTCACACTTGAAGAGAAATATTTTAAATATGTAAAAATATAAAAGAAATCATTACAAGACTAAGAGAAAGAACAGTTTGAGCATCTGAGAAAAGGTTAAAGGTTAGTTTTACAACTTTACCACCTTGTTTAAAATTAAAGCATTGTTAATTTGTATTATCTTTTTACTAAAAACAGAACTATGAGAGAAAGGAGATTAATAGGAATACCATAACACTATGGGCATTTAAACACAACATGCACAAACACTGGTCATCTCTGGAGTCCCCCCCGCAAGGGCTCTCCCAATGCAGATAACACCAGCTTACAAGGAAGCAGGCCTCTCCTGAGCAACTAGAGACAGCCTCAGCTTTCAAAGGCATGCTCCAGGAAGACAGGACAGCCCCCTCACTACTTTTTTTTCAGTGCTGGGGATAGAATGTAGGGTCTTGAGCATGCTAGGCAAGCACTCTACAAGCCACTGTTTTTAATAATGTAATTTCAATAGGGAAAACAATTATAGAAATGCCCACCTTTCTACCTGCAAAAACTTAGACACTAAATCCCTCTTCATAATGTACTTTATGATTTAAAATCCTCACAAAGACCAGCTCTCCTTAAGTGAGCTTTCAAGACAAGCCTCTGCCCACTTCTTCTAGAACTTAATTGCCGCATAAGAACGATCAGTATTCTGGGCTTGGTCGTTTTCCAAACTGAGCTGGCACTCTAGTGTTTACAAGTCTGCAAGTACCTAGCCTGGGGCAGAGACACCCACAGTGTTCTGGGTACCTGATGGGCTGCTGAGTATGGGCAGGAGGGCTGGAGGAGGCCACGAGCCTCAGTGGTACGCTCGCTCTCTGTTCTACCCCCGAGTTTCATAGCTTGCCTCATTCCCCCTACTTCTCCTAATGACACTAGCCACTGACTCAAGGACCAAGGAAGGACAAGCAGGTAACATGTCTCTTTACTTACTGAGCGGGAGGACAATGATGGGGATGTTCTTAGGACGCTTGCTTTCCTTGTCGATGAACTCCCCAGTGACAGTTTTCTCTCGCTCAGTCACTCGACAGTTGTATTTTCCACTATCTTCCTGGCGGAGGTGGTAGATTTTCAGCACAAAGACGCTGTCGCTCTCTTTGGACACTTTAAGCTGTCCCCTGGCTTCCCGGTGGGCGAATTCATTGTTGAGAATTGGCACAGCATTAGGCCCCATGCTGGCAATGAGGGAGCTGTTGAAGGCCCAGGAGACAGCAAAGTAACGGTCAGGAATGTTCTGAGCCTCCAAGATGCATCTGAACTCCACTGGCTCACCCACCGTGTGCAGCCGCTTGTCTGTTTCCAGCCGAACAGTGAATTCTTTGTCTGAGAAAACAAACAACATGGATACCTTCTGGGCATAAGTGGTACAGCTGACCAAACTGCATCAGCAAACTCCTACTATTCTTTGCCTTTCCTTAAGATGTCAGTTACAGGGAGCACGCAGCACCTATCCTGAGAGAAATCCTAACTCCAATCCAGGTTCTCTGAAGCCCAGAGAAATCACTGAACATCACCGTATCCTTGCTAGACTCTGTCTAGGAACATGCTGCTCTCACTAAGACCAACAGGGCTCTGTTCAAAGCTTATGCTGTCCTTGATGAGTCCCCTAGAACCCAGGAGGAGCTCCTATTATCTTTTCAGTGGCAGATTGCAAAGGTTACCTTCATACATACACCCAATACTCCATGGAAGCAATACAATTACAAATATTTTCAGCAGGTAGTATAGAACTTATGCCCATAGAGCTTTATGAGACATACTGACGGTGACCTGGCTGCTGACCCAAATCTTAGTAATTAATACTCAACAATGAAAATACTGAAATTCTCTCTCTACCCCCTCTACTTACTTACTGAAGTAAGACATGAATAAGAAAACCCTGATAATATTACTTAAGAAAATAAAAAGCAACATCTTTTCACTGGTCTACACCTGCTACAGGGTGCGTGGGGTGGGAAGGTACCCACTTAACTGGGCGACCTCTTAAATGATCAAGGAACCCAAGAATTCTTTAAAGAACCAAGCAGAAGGGAGAGACCCAAGAAGGATGCATCACCACAAACAGTGTCACCAACAGCGTTCCAGATAATAGTGCATGATGACTATCAACTAATGAGACAACTGTCCAGTCTCAGAGGTACCCCATTAGCAGAAGTGAGAGGAAACAAAAGGAAGCTGAGGGTTACAGGAAAACTTCGTCCAAAGAAATAGAACCACAGAGCGCTAGCTATAGGAGGTGGCAGCTGTGACCTCTGCCCCAGTCCCTCCTTGCAGTTCTAGCTCTGTTCCTCCAGAGAAGACACTGAGAGGAAATCAAATCACAGCAGCATGCAGATTTCCTATAGATTCATTAGCCTCAATCACAGCTTCCCTCCCCATTTGGCATTTGTAGGATTTTCCAGTGGTTTCGGGACCCTTGACTTAATCAGTCCAGGTCACATACACTCTGCAAACAGATAAAAATCCTGTTTTCCTGAAGAAACCCAGGAATCACGAGTCAGCTGCCTTCCTCTCTCCCCTTCTCAGCCCCAGTTCAACTTCACACCCACTTGCTCTCCATCACCACCCCTAACACTCCCTTCCGCTTCCCTCTATTACCACGCTTGCTACCATGTGTGAGCCACCATTTCTTCCCTTTTCCAAGAGGTCAGACCTGAGAGATGTGGCTGGAAGAAGTATTTTCCTCTGCCAGGCCCCCTTGCTATCTGTTCTCTGTTATTAGCCCTTGGGTCAACTAAAGTATAGTGATTCATAACCCAACATCAAGGCTAAAGGCACTCCCTATTTAAATGCCAGTGTGGACATGCCAACATGACACAGAGCTCACTCTTCCATTTGCCCTGGTTAAGCTGGCTCAACTGTGGCTTTCCTGTTTTTGGCAACCAAAAACACCTCTTATCCCGTAGGAGTCCACCCATGGCTCGGGAAGCCTTCACATCTCCATGATGAAGATAAATGTTAACCCAGTTTCTGCAGAGCACTTTGCTCTTGGCTATTCCCAGCCAACCCACTGGAAAGGGATTTATGCCTCACTCCTTAGCTCACTGAACCCTGGCCTCTGGTCCTTCTCCTGGAATAAGCCACTGACCTAGCAAACAGCACCAGTGTTTCATGCTGGCCCACACCCACTGTCATAAGCAATAGTTCTGCTCAAGGGCTTCAGCCTCTGCACCCTGATTTTCCCTTGGGTTCTATGACCCTCTCCCTCCAACTTCTCCTCCTACTTGCTTGGCCATTTTGTGCTTCTGTCTCACTGGCACCTGCCCGTTTGGGCTAAGTCCTGCTGTTCTCCTGAGCCCAGGAGGCTTTCCCTGGGCTCTCCTCACTCAGAGGTTTGGTCTCTACCCAAGATCCAGATAGTCATGTGTTTTTCACACTCTGCTTGTTGTTTGGTATTTCACACTCTGTTTGTTTGTTTTTCTTTTGTGGTTCTGTAGACCAAAGGTTCCAAGCATCTCCAACAATGGATCCCTTGACTGAAATTTACAAAACAAGACAACCAGAGCTGCCACTAATAGGGAGGCAGAGACTTTGAGGCAGGACTCCACATGTCCTTCCCCCTCCCTCCTTCCCACAGTTCAAGGAACCCCGGTGCCCCAGGCCCAGCCCCAGCTCCAGGCTCTCAGCCAACACTAGGCGCACGAGCTCAGGCACCTCCAAGAGCTGCTAAGGTTTGAAGAATAGCTGGAAAACTCCTGATCCAAGAGAGAACTCCAAGCTCCACCTCTTAGTATTTGGGCTTTGGCTACCTTTTCTTCCTTTCCTTTCTTCTCCCACAGTTCCAATCTAGAACTCAGCATCTAGTCATGCTTGACTTTTCTCTGCTTACCAAACAGTCAAATAATGTTACTGAGACCGTCAAGTCATTACACTTCCGTGAGTTACTGGATTTGCCTAACAACTATTCCACTCAAGAAAAACTTAGAAGAACCTTCGTATTTACTGTGTTCCCAAAGCACTTTGGACAGATGTCACTATAGCACTTTGTACTTCCTACTTGGCCACTGACTCTCGGGTCCACAAGCACCTCAAATGCAGGGAACTAGGTTAGTCATCTCTGCCTCCCCTACTGCTTCACACCACACATTCAGTGCTATAGAGACTGAGGACTGTTTACTGAAATGAAGTAAAAGAAGGGTAAAGTTGGATATGAAACCACGGAGCTTGAAGACCAACACAGAGTAAAGTCATTGCCCTTTTCCTTTCATTAAATTTTCCCTTTGCTGGCTTAGTTTGGATACATTTGGAGGGTAAATTCAAGAAGCCCTAATTCCAAATTGGTAAGATTAAAATAAAGAAGATTAACTGATGCAACCTAATTTAAAAAACATTAAGACTTAAAATTTGGTCCAGACTTTTGAAGCTGATCTTCAAACCATCCAGCAAGGAAAATGATAAACAGGAAATAAAGCTCCTTCAGTAGACTTCTTAATACCAGAAGATCCAGAAGTTGCTAAAAGCCCTCGGTCCTATAGAGCAGATCAAGTGTTCCTATCCAGGAATCCAATTCTCTAGTGAAAGCATGACATCCATTAGCTTCCCTTAGAATCTCTTCTGTCTTATTCCCTCTAGAGCTATGTCAGATAAAATGTAGGCAACAGAAGTAATCACCTGGTAAGTGCACTGGAAATCCAGCTTCTCTGACTTAGAACTTCTAGGATGAGGCCCTGGAAGTATTCTATTAAGTGAGGTGAAGCACTAGTCTTGAATGTCAGAGGCACCACGCAAAGAGCCACAAAACTGACTAGCAGAGGGGACAAGGGAATTAAGTGACATGTTCTAACATGAGGACTCCACGGTAACCCACAATTTTCTACTCCCTTACCAGGATTACCATCACCCTCACCAGAGGGAAGCACCAACACAAGGAAAGAGTACAATGACCACCCTCCAGAGCTAGAGACTGATGGTCCAAAGGAGAACCTACCTCCCAGTTCAGCCAAGGCAACAGCAATAGCTGTCAGCTCTAACTTCAAGCTCAGAAAGCTCAGGAGTGAGCAGTGAGCACAGAATGGAGTCAGGAGTCATGGGAGACACCAAAGGAAGCCAGGGAGGACTGCAGTTCTCTAAGCTGCCAGCTCTAAACACATCGCTCAGCCTCCTCGGGGATTCCTATCAGGTATTCTCTGGAGAAAACATCTATGGTAGGATCTGGTAGTCTCTGGACAGGTTTACCAACAGAGTGACTCTTCCTGGGGCCCTAAAGTCCTCTGCATTCAGCATCATTACTTATGAAACAGGAATGCCACTACCTATGTATCTCAAGGACATCCTAAGAGACAGTGACAAAATGTGATAAAGCATTTTGGAGATTATATCTCTATGGAAATATTAATAAAAATAATAAGGTAACCCACATTTTCAGAGTTCATAACTTTATAGCTGTAATGGCAGGTTCATAATCTCAAATGTCTTTTACAAATGGAACTAGGTTGGCACCTGAAGAAGACAAAGGTACCAAACAGGGCAGTGACTATGTCTAATAGGAAGGGAAACCCTGAGAGATGAGATACAAGCAGTTCCCGTAAAATCTTTCAACTTTTCAATAAATGTCTTACTTTAAAAGATGTGAAACATTCTTCAAGAAAAGAAAACAAAACAATAAGCAGGATTCAGCCTGGGTAGCACTCATCTGTGATTTCCTGGAAGACTAAGTCTCAGGAGAGTACATCCCGTACATCCCAGTGTCTTCTGGCTAAAGTCAGGACCATCTCCAACTTCATCTGGAAACCTTCTATACTACTACAGGTCACCAAAGGCAGTGTCTGCACCCCCTCCAAGTGTCTGACAGTCCGCCCATCTGGTAAGCTACAAGAGGAACAAGAAGTTCAGGGAGACTGACCAGTGGGCTGTATGTTGACCACAGCACCCTCAGAGCGTTTCCTGGTCATGGCATACCACGACCCGTCAGGATCCTGGATCCACTCAGCAGCCTCACAGTAGAACTCGCCCTGGTCAGAAGGCTGTAGATGAAAGATGGTGAGGCGGAAGGTGGTCCTCCCCAGCTTGTCCAGCCGCACTTCTCCCAGACTCTGTCTCTGGGCATATTCGGTGCTGGATTGCAGCACGAAGTCCCGGCTCAGGGAAATAACTTCCACAGGCTTCTCACCACCTTTCTGTCGGAGCCAGGCCACAGACAGGTGACTGTGCTGGAATGTTTCCGTGACCACCTCGCAACTGAGCTCCAGTGGGTCCTGCTCTACTTTGTGCAGAGTCTGGGGCACTGCAGTGGTTTGCAGGGAGTCCGGGATCACTGAAACGCAAAATGTCCCGAGAGCACACGGTCAGAAAGACAAAGAGTCTGAGATCCATGTGAGGCAAGACTCCCACTCTATGCAGGCGACCCCAACAGGGACAGCCTCTGACAGACAGTCAGGGTGAGAGATAGCCCCATAAGACACACAAACAGCAAGATTTTGTGTTAATGTATATTGCAGTTTTAATGTATCTTTTTGGCACTTAAAATTACCTGTTTGATATTTTAATAATGCTCAAACATTTTGAAAATTTAACTGATAAACATGCTTCCTGAAAATACTGTGTCAGAATAATTTTCTTTTAAGCTTATTAAGATTTGTTGTTGATTTTAATATTGCTCTGAAATACTTGCACTTTACTTCTGGCTGATCTTCAAAGAGAAATGGTTCCTGGAACTTCTAGCTTCACATTGCAATACAACTTCCTCATTATTCTCCTTCTCTTCCACCTACCCTCCGCCCTAATCTCTAACGCACTTCAGCAATGCATTGCCCTTAGAAGGATTTTTTTGTTTTGTTTTGTTTTGTTTTGTTTTGGTTTGGTTTTGGTTTTTTTACCTTAAAATATTTTTGGTAGAACAAATCATCATCCCCTATTTTCCTAAGTTATATTTTGTATAATTCATCAAAGTGGCCCACACTGGAAGAAGCCATGGGATGGGATGACTCAGGCAAGCAAAGACAATGCTCTGTTGTTCCCTGGTTGGAATCTTACCCTGATTCTTACATCCTTCTAGAGATTACAGCCCACCATCCTTCTGTCTGATGAGGGTATCCTGGTCACAGCCCCTGTGTTTTCTCCCTGTACTTACCCAGGATTAAGTCTTAAAGTCCTCGTTGGTAGGATACACACTTATTAGAGAAAGAAAAAAGAAACATACCCTGTTTAATTGTGGTAATAAAAACTAGAAATTAAGACTCAGGCAGAAAAAGAATAAAGCCTCGACACTGCTAACTTTTGCACATGGGTAAACACAGTGGCCCAGGGCTGCCCAAAAGACAGCTCCCAGCTCCGCTTCCTGGAGCTTCCTCCACCATTTAGGCAGCATCAAGGGAGGTGGTCAGTTAACAGTTTCTTTCCATGGGGCCAGAGGCTTGAGCAAGGGCCGGCGTCACTTGTTCTTCCTGATTCAGCAGTGTCAGCCAATCTAAAAGCCAACCTTCTGAGAGGTGAAGGAGTCCATGGAATTTCACCCCAAACAGTAACATGGCATACTGAGTATTTTAAACAGGGCCCACAAGGAGCAGTAGATGCTCGGAAATTTTTGTCTGATACTACTTAAAGACCAGACCTGACAAAGGAGAAAGTAATTACCTTTGTTCCTTTTCCTGAGTTTTCATTAACTGAACTCATGTCTACAGGGAGGAAGATTAAAGGATGTAACCACCTGGACAGATTCTGTCACGAATTGTACATCTCTAGATCCATTCAATTTCCAAAAAGCACCATTTGCTATTAGCTGAACACTGTTAGTTCATTCACCCTCAAAATGATCTCATTCCTTGTCTTCCTCCACCCTAGCAAGAAGGGTCTATAAACATTTGGATGTCACTGGATTACTGGGAAGTCACTCCTCTGCACTTCTCCCAGTGCACATTAACACATTTGTGCAACTATTTTCCAATTAATTTATCTACCCTCCGTTCATTTCAGCTTTGGGGGTGAGCATGGCAGTTTTCCTTGGCCTGTATAGGGTTTTGCCTCTCTTTCAGTTGATTTTACAGTTTTATCTTCCGTGTCATTTTTTCAGATTATCACCCTCTTTCCCTTATATTTTCATATCCCCATTCACCAGCAACACTATTAATAACCTCTGAATCTTTTAACATGTTCATTAGATCTTTTTTACAGTTTCAGTTTTAAGCTTCTATTACTAACAGGTGAGAGCAGAAATTTTGTTTACTTATGCTACCTGTTGACCTCTAAAATACTGGAGGAGTCTTGCTGTCTTATTTTTAAGTCTAATGTGTGGTACAAAACAGAGGTACACTGTGAAAGAAGAGACTCTGGCTGGCACTGACCACATGGAAACAGCATTTCCTTACCCACTAGGTTCATCTTTGCACTGTAACTCCCAAAGTATCGCTCGTCAGTGTTGGGCGTATGGCATTCATACTCCCCTGCGTCCCGGGCTTGGAGATCTGTGATGTGCAATAAGGCTGAGTTGCCCTGGATCCTCTCCACGTAGATCTTCCCACCACGGACACGCTGGGTGTAGATCGCATATGGGAAGGAAGAGTCCACAGTGCTGATTATCTGCACCTCGCGCTCAGGGGCAGAGGGCAGATAAATGGACCACTGGAATTGCTGCTCTGATGGCCCCTGGTAGCCACTCACATTGCACCAGATGGTGATGTGGGAACCCTCCGTGCGGTACAAGGGTCCTTCCTGGACGGTGACCTGCCGTTGTGCTGTGACCACACCTACAGAGGGGACACACACAACATGTTTGCTCAGACCAAAATGCAAAACAGGCAGCAATCTCCTGAGGGTTTGTTACATGTGACATGATAATAATATAAAGAGCTTACTGGCCCTTTCAGAGGTGCTCTGTGATTTATAAATATTAATTAAAACACTCTGGTAAAGCACTGTCTCTAATTTGCATATATAGGAATTTGATGGTACAAGGACATGGTTTTGTTATTTATTCAACAGCTGACCCTTGTGAATTTCATTTAGTCCCTCTGTCATTTATGCAGCAGTTTTCTATCTATTTATTAATGCTGTTTATAAAGTTTTTAATAAAATGAACAGAACAAGTTGAATCCCTGGCACAGAGTCAGATGAAAACAAAAGCAACCGTCTGGCAATGTGGCTGAATTAAACACTACCTCCTTGATGAGGAGCCCACTGGGGAGCATCTTGAAGCCCTTATATGGGGGCTGCACTCTTCATTTTCAAATGTAGCCACTCCCCAACCCCTTCCATAAATGGAGGCAGAGTGGAGCTCCTGCGAGCTGCTTGCTACCAATTTAAACTGAGCACAGGGAAACAGGAATGTGAAGGGCTGAAGCAGATCCTGCTGCCCAGATTCCCACCAACTGCCAAAGGGGGAAATGGACAATGCAGAGCAAAACCTGTAACAGGATCTTACCCCAGAGTCCTCAGCTCTCATGCACCATGACTCCACTGTCCCAACCTTGCTAGCTGAGATATGGTCACAAAGGTCACTCCTGCCTGCCTTTCCCCTATGCTTTTTCACATGGTATCTCTCGCTGGAGCAAAGACACAAATATGCTGAGTCCAGGTTCTCATTCTGCTCCACCTGCCCCTATCTGAGTACAGTCAGAGGCTCACGTGCTGGAAGCCTGGCCCTCATGTGAAGAAGTGAGAGGTGGTGGGACCTTCAAGAGACGGGGCCTTGTGCACCATACGGGATACAGCCCACAAATGGGATTAATGCTGGTCTCAGGTCTTAACTTAGACAAGAGTCATTTGATACAAAATAGAAAGACCAGGCCTTCTGCAGGTGGCTTCTTACCACGTGACCACTCCTCTGCACACATTTCTGCCATGATGCCATCTATCCTGCTATGATGTGCCAGGTGGGAGGGGGGGCCTCAGCAGAAGTAGACCACATGCGTCAACAGTCTCAGACTTTTGGTCTCTCAAACCATGAGCTAAATAATCTTCTTTTAAAATTAAGGTACCCAGGATCAGGTACGTTGTTATAGAAATAGAAAATGGAGAGAGGCAGCCATGTGGGCTGGGAGGAGAACCAAGAAGTCAACCCAGCCCTCCTGAAAGCCGGCTGGTACATGGGCTGGGAGACAAAGAACCCCCCACCCCAGGCAACTGCTGATCTGGAGGAACATAGGCTGAGATATAGTAACTGAGATAAAAAAACAATTTAATGCTTGTATTGCTGATTGACTTTGCAGGCCTAAAGCCAGTAGTCTGAACATATGTTTAGAGGATAACAATATGCAATCAGCAAGTATGGGGGATTTTCTTCTGTCTTGCTTTTCAAATCCTATATTGCTCTCACTGTTTTATTTTGTTCCATTTTATTTTGTTTTATTCCCTTCAAAATAAAAAAAAAAAAAAGAAAAAGAAAATGGATGAATACACCAGCACAACACTGCCTTGCCTGAGACACACAAAAGGCTGGAGGATGCTCACCCCTTTGCACTCCCCTTGGCAGCATCTGGGCACAGCAGTGAAGCTGGAGGACCATGTTAGTGCTCATCATAGAAGCAGCCATGAATCAGAATCAGCGGTGTCGACTTAGAAGAATTGCTTTTCCTCTCCAGAACTTGATCTCATCTATAAAATGGTTTCTGCGGCTTTAGCGAGGACTAGTACGTGTTCCAATATCGGCTCTGTCACTCATTAGCTGCGACCTTGGATACATTAAGTTACCAACCATCCCTGAGCCTCAGTTTCCTCATGTGCAAGATGGGAATAATAATGCATGTCTCATACAGTTACAGCAAAGATTAAGTAAGAAGATATCCAGATTAAGTAAGAAGATATCCCTAAAACCCCAAGCACAGGGCACAGCATACAGTTTATCTTCAATAGGAAGCTGGTAGCTAAGACCCAAACTGGCTGGAACATTCTGTGGCTCTGGAGCCACAGGCAGCAGGTTTTAGCCAATAACTGCTCAAAGATATTTCAGCGGCCTCCTGACAAGGAAGCCATCTATATCTGGCCATCTCCACCTGTAGCTGCAGTCCACTGCCATCAAAGCTTCCCTTTCTCTCCCAAGAGCAGGGCAGCTGTCCGGCGTAAACCTATCTGCCTTGGTGGCTGCTGCTGACACACAGACAGGATGCTCACGGCCTAGCAGGAGGCAGCTCTCAGCCCTGCCCAGCGATGGTTGTACCCTAAAGTAAACGGAGCTAATCTGCAGGATGACAGACCTCCACACTACCGGCTATGCAAGAAAAGGCCTGTGGCTTACACACTGTTACTCATACAGAACCTTTGCTCCCTAAATAGAACACAGAAGCCCATCTTTGCTTCAGCAGAAGCAGGAAAAATGAAAGAAAAAAAAAAAGCAGGAGGAGGGGACGAAGCAGCAGAACAAAGTCATATCTGAATCTGATACATTCTGCTTGATGACATTCACTACTATATTTAAAGTCATAGAGAGAAGACAACTCATTAGTAGTCCTCCGTATGTTAAAGTTTGGTGTGTAACAGTTATATGTACTCTTTGTAAGACAATTTAAAAACACATAAACACACACATATTGTGACAGTGGAATCAAATGTTTGCAGTACTTCTGAAATGCAGAATACTTCCTTGCCCTCCATGAAGAAGGCTGGAAGCAGGTTGGTCTTTTAAGAATTACTCCCCCACTCAGCACCCAGAGAATCACAGAGGCACTTGGAGAGCTTTAAAAATAACAGTGCCTGGCCTACCATGCCCGCCTCCCCCATGAGAGGCATGGCATAGGCATTAGGATTTTTATAAGCTCCTCAAGTGACTCTAACCAAGTGTTCCTGGGTCAAGAACTGTTGCCTTAAGATATCTCTACCTAGACGTGCCAGCTAGGTGATCAAATTTAAGAACATTCCTTAAGACTCTGAACGGCTTTAAGCTCCTCCTTTCTAGAGATTCTACAATGAGTAGGCTCAAGAAATTTCGCTCTCCTCTTTCTTGCCTTTCCTGGTCCAAAGAAAGTACCTGAGACCCAGCAGATAGAGACCATGATTACACAGCACTGTGTCTAACTGGAGTGCACTCTATTTGCAGACCTTTCAAAAGCACTTGTGGGCGGGTCACACGCAGCCCACCCCAGGAGAGGTAAACCGTGTTTGTTAAGGGGCCTTAAGGAGCCAAAGCAACTGGGTCAAGACAACTTGTTCAGCCAGAAGCAGCCCTGACAAGTACATAAATACAGAATTGTGCTTTAACCACACATATTCACCTGTACCTGTTTATTGAGTATTTCCTTATTTGCCTCCCATCCTACAGCCTTTGATCTCTGAAAATAGTGCTATCCTTAGAAAGTAGATCTTAACATAAAAGTAAAAATTAACTATCCTTTCTTGAGTTTAATTTCCTTTCCACACTCTGCCCTGACCATGCCCCTCTGCTGGCTCTGCCCTGCTGTACTGACTTGCACCCTCAGAATGATCAGGTCCCAGCCTCACCCAAGGCATCCCCTTGCTCTGTGACCCTTCCATCTTCCTCCTAGTGTGTGACTGAAGGCTTTTCCCAGGCAGGGGTCCCTTTTTCAAAAAATAACTGACTGTAGACATTGTGCCCTCTCTGGATTACTTTGCAATAAGCAACTACTACTTCTGTAATGTAAAAAGAAAGATCAAAGTATTATATATAGTTATGTAAAAAGGAATAAAAAATAAAATACTAAGTGATAGGATACCGAATGACTTTTATTTTTCTTCTTTATATTTTCTTCCTTTCCCAATCTTCTGCAAGGAATATGGCCTAGTTTTATAATTAGAAAAAAAATTAACCAAAAATAAAAATAATGGGTGATAGCTGTGTAAAATTTCTTCTGCATTCACTACTATACAATAATAGCTATACATATTTTGTCCCCATTTCCTGGCTCTGTGCTCTTTAATCTCTTGGAATTTTCTGAATGACTGGAGCCTTTTCATATGTATAATGAGCCTCTCTGGGCCATACCAGAGACTTACACCAGTATCATAATTCAAAGTGAGCCCTTACATGGTTTCATGGAAGGACCTGGCCAGACTTAGCTAAAAACTAAAAACCCCAGACCTCCAAGGACAGAGCAGGGGTCTGGAAACTGAGTTTAACCCATCAATGGTCAATGATTTAATCCATCATGCCCATCGTGCCCATGGTTATCTGGAGTTAACCACAGGTCAGGAGTCTTACTGTGTTAGTGAACATCAGAGGCCTCTGCACTACCCCCAATCACATACATTGCCCTACCGACTGATCAGGGCTGACCTGTGGGGCCAATAGGAAATGCAGTAACAGTGGCATGCGACTTCAATGGTAGGCCATGGAGGAGACACTGGGGTTTCTCCTTGCTCTTTTAGATCACATACTCCTAAGATTGCCAAATGCCACATGCTACTGCAGAGATACCAAAGCAGCCTAACAGGGAGGTTCACATGCAGCCTCCTGCTCATAGCTGTCACTAAGCTGCCAGTACCTTCTATGCCACTGAGCCCCCCTGCACTCCAGTCAAGTCTTCAGGTGACAGCAGTCCTGGAGGATGTCTGGGCTGCCATCTCCTGGGAGCTTCTGTGCCACAAGCATCCAGGTGAAGTGCTACTGAATTCCACAGCCACAGATACCATGTGCAACAATAAAAGTTCATTGTCATAAACTAATAAAGATACCCTCGGGTCCCAAGATTGAATCTAAAATAATGTCACAGGTATGTGTGTGTTCTCCTGGAAAAGGGTCTGTGTATTTCAAAAGATCCTCAAAGAATTCAAATACAAAAGAAGATTAAAAAGTCAAGATCAGTAGATAGGTCCATGTCCTTTCAGACTGAGTTTGACAGTTTCTGGCCACACAAACACATGATATCACTTAACCAGTTTTTCAAGATATTGCTTGTCTAAGGATGCTCCTGAATGTTTTGTGCTGGAGTCCCAAATGAGCCTGGCTGGGAGTATTATGATTCAGCAGTTAGTGAGCAGGAGAGGATGCTGAGCTTTTCATTTAGTTACTGGAATATGCTTTGGCTCAGAGACCTTTACCTCTAGGCCCAGGATCCAATTCATAGGTTCAAGATACATGATTGAGTATATCAAAGTGTCAGAAGGATCTAACTCATAGCTTTATATCTATTCTTTCACTAGTGGCCTCTATAATCACCAAAGCTCCTTCAACACCCTGCTATTCCATATACTACATAGGACTCCGTCACACTAGTATCTTTCTTCATCTGTCATACAGGAATGATAAAAACTACCACGCATCAATCTCACAGTGAACCACAGAGATCAAGTAACACAGTGAAAACTAACAAATGAATACTTTAGAATTTAACTGATTTCTACCAAAGTGAGATATCAATTTAAAAACAGCAAATGAACATCTTTGTAAAGTACAAGAGTATTAAAAAGAACACTAATGTTTAACTTTGAGTTAAAAAACTAAAATGTATATGCAATAAAATTGTGTTTAAAAAAAAAATCCTGTACCCAGAAAAATGACCAAACAAAATATTAATGATTTTGAGTGAATCACTGAATGGTGAGAATATAATGGATTTCCTTTTCTCCCTCACTTATTACAGGAGCAACAATAGGTACTGTTCTCTATTTTCCATTTTTCTCAATTTTCCCACTCTTTAAATAAGGAAATACATGGTACTTTTAAAATGAAGACAAATGATTACAGTGATTAGCACTTCAGTGTCGTGCACCATCCTTACTGCTAAGCTTACATCTCACTGAATCCTCAAAGCATACAAATGAGGTCAATTTCATGACAGCCACATTTACCAGAGGAGGAAATGGTGTTCGAGGTTAAGTAACTTTCTCCCTGAACAGAAAATGAGTAATGGTCTTCTTAGACCATCCACACCTCATAGTGCATGTGCTCCACAAGTATCAGTGATAAAGCGCAGGTTGGGCTTTCTTGCCCACCTAGTCCTGAAGGACATGATGGGGAATGTCCCCAAGTTTAAAAGACAACTGCTGTAGCATGGTGGATGTGTAGAGAGCAAGCCAACTAGATGCTGCGTAACACATAGCGGCTCCAGAGAAAGAGAGCTATCAAAAAGGCACCACCAACCACATGCATCAGCAGATTCCCATTTGTTAGCCTTCAGTCAGGGGGAGATAAGAAGTAGTATGAGTCTTAGTTTGACCCCTTTCCAGATCAAAGGACAAGCAGACACAAAGCTCTAGGGTTTAACCGGGATCTGGCACTGTTAAACAGACTCTGTAAGTGCTAACTTTAACCCTCGCAGCAACCCTACGAGCTGTCTGGTCTCGGTGACTTCACCAGTGCACAACCTAATCGAATTGCTGAAGAATAAATGGAGCTGAGCTAAATATGGAAATCAATTAACAGAGAAGGCCATGGCCAGATCAGTCTCACTACCATGCAGGCACAGGGGAAGCCACAAGGCCAGGACAGCTTGCGGTTCAGCTCCAAGATCACAGGCACAAGGACCTGCATCTAGATTCTTCCCTTCATCAAAAATGTCCTTTGAGCTGGCGTGGTGGCACATTCCTGTTGGAGGCTGAGGCAAGAAGATCACTGGAGCTCATGAATTTAAAACCACTGGAGCACATAGTCAGACCTATCTCAAAACAAAAATCCGTTGAATCTGTTATCAACTCCCACATGGCAAACGCAGTGCCACGAACTGCAGCAAACTGAAAGAATGGAGCTAATTCTAACATCTTCCACCTTGCCAACCTTCCATCCCATAGGCCATAGCTGTGAGACTTTCAGTTGGTTACTTAACCTCTCTCAGGCTCAGTTTTCCCATATGTTAAAATGATATAATCTTCTTGAATGCCTTTGCTACGTTGAAATGCTACAATTATGACTTTAATTCCTGGCAAATAGTAAATGTCCCTTATGTGAAGCCACCAACTTCAGTAGCAGCAGTAGTAGTAAAAGATATTAGCTGTAGCTGTAGAACTAATTTCTCCTGTATACCATGCCAGGATGTAGTTTCCAAACATAGCAGTAATAGTGTCTCCTGTCTCACAGTCTCTTTTGCAATGTGACCATGCCATACTTCATCAAGAGGCAGACGGTTTTTGCATCTACTAGATGATCATGTGATTTTGGTCCTTGTTTATGTAATGCACTACATTAATTGATTTGTGTGTGTTGAACCATCCTTGCACCCCTGGGATGGCTGTCATCAAACAATCAGTAAGGAATGCTGGTGAAGTTATGGGGAAAACGGCACCCTTCTACATCCTTGGTGGGAACGTTAACTAGTACAACCACTATGGAGGGCAGTATGGACATTCCTTGAAAAACTAAAAATAGAAATTCCACTTAACCTAGCTACTCCCCTTCTAGGTATCTTCCCAAAAAAATCAAAGACTTAATATTACAGTGACATATGCATATCCATATTTATAGCAGCATAATTCGTAAGAGCTACATCTTAGAAGCAGTCTACATATCTACAACAGATGAGTGAATAAAGAAAATTGATATTTATACATAGTGGAGAACTACTCTGCCATAAAAAGGGATAAAAAATGGATGCAACTTGAGATCATAAAATTAAATGAAGTAAATCGGATGTACAAGCTTATATACTGCATCATTTCTCATATATGAGAAATATAAATATTTTTTAAAACAAAATAAAAGAGATAGTAGGAAACAGAGATAGAGCCTTTGCCAACAGGAAAAGGATTCAGACATGGAGAAGGGAATAAAAAGAATTAAGGTACATTAAGTACATGTACCTACTCCTTAAGATGAATGTAAACATTATGTCCTATAAATATGTACTAATTCACCAAAAAAGCAGCAGAGCATTTGGGGCTGGTGGTGTGGCTCAACCTAAGTGTATTTGTTTACCATGTTTAAGGTTCAGTGTTTAGTCCTCATCTTGCAAAAAACCAAAAAGGTAGAGTTTAATTCCTTTTCTTTGGATCTAGGCAGGCTCTTGGCACCACGTGAACTCCAAAGCTAGGCCATGAAAATGTAGTGTCCAATTTGCTAATGCCTTGAACACCAATGGCTGCTATGCCATGAAAGAAGTAGCCATGAACCAGAGCACAACCAGTACTGCCTGCCCAGCATGACATGAAGCAGCCTCTACCGCAAAGGTTCTTCCTAGTCTTGGGATATCTGAGCTGAGGCCCCAGCCATGGCCTTAAGCCTGGCCCCAATCCCCACTTAGAGATTCTGTAAATACAACAAAATGCTGTTCCAAGTTACTGAGCTTTGCAGTGATTTGTCACACAGCAAAAGCACCTGGTATATATGCTACACTGTCTTTTGCTTTTTTTTTTTTTATTAGTATATGTTTGGAGTACATGACCACATTTGCCAGGCAGGCGCTTATGCCACTGAGCTAAATCCCGGGCCCCCATGACTACATTTGCATTTCTCTACTGGCCAGTGATGCTGAATAATTTTCATGTATTTACTGGACATCTTACACTATACTTCTAATCGGCATTTTTTCACAACCTATTATATGATGGATATCAGGACAGAAATTGTGAAGGAGAAGTAAGGCATGGTGGCACACACCTATAATCCCAGCACTTGGGAGGATGAGATAGGAGGATCACAGTGAGTTGGAGGACAGGCCAGTCTGAACTACCTCATTTGACCCTGTTTCAAAAAAGAAAAAAAAAAAAAAACTGTGAAGCCAGGCATGACAGCACACGCCTGTAATCCCAGCACTTGGGAGGTTGAGGCAGGAGGATCATTTTAAATTTGAGACCAGTTTGGGCTATAAAGTGAGCTCAAGGCCAACTTGAACTGCATAACAAGACCCTGTCTAAAAAAGACCAAAAAAAAGGATTGAAAAAAAATTATAAAGGACAGATGAATAAGGTATAGTTTTGATTTAAGCTGATAAATCCCCACAACTAACGATCACTATACAACACAACACAAAGGAATGAGGTGCCCACTGCAAGATTAATCCTTCTTAAAAGGACAGAAGGTCCAAAGAGGCTTCCCAGAAACAGTGAATCTGAATTGAGTTCCAAAGAACACAAGGGAAAGGACAGGATGTGCCAATGAAAACTTCAAAGTATGTTCCACGGTGAGCAAAGTATGTCCAGGTTGGTTATACGACCAGAGTGCACAACAGAGCCAGGTAGAAAAGAGCACTGAAAGGCACTTCAGTAAAGTCAAATGCCTCTTCTGGGATGGGGAGAGTTGAGAAAGAAGCCACCAGAAGTAGACAGGACAAAGATTGGCTTTGTGTTCTGCACCATCACTCTGTTGGGAGCCAGAGGAGGAGCAGACACCAAGACTGGAGGCAGGGAGCCCAGATGTAACAGTCAAGGCAGAAAACATGAGGGCCTGACCTGGTTCTTAGTCCAAGGGCAAAAATATCATTCATTCATCTTTTATTCTTTTAAATCAATCTCTATGGTATCTAAAATAGATCTATCTGGTCTGAAGATGGTGATTAATAAGTGCTAAATTATTGATGTCTGTCTAAGGTGTGATTACCAGTGATTCACTTCACCCCAGCCGACTTCGATTGTCCTGACGTCTATGCTGCTGACTCGCCTGAATGCCAGACTCTCCCACATCAAGGCATTCAGCTGCTGAGTCCAGGGTGGGTCCCTGTTTCTGAGCTGTAGCCTAACAGGCTCATTACTAAACACTGAAGCTGCTTCTCCAAGGGCTGCTAAACGACAACAGAAATATTCCAAATATGGTAATATTGACTTAGAACTTGCACTTCAAATACTTTTTAAAATCAGAATGTCACCAGATTACCACTAGTACTGATCTTGTTTCCTCTTCATTTTCTCAGAGATGACACTATGATAACCTAGGGATGTAATTCTCCAGACCTTTTTTTTAGGTGCTGGGGATCAAACTTCAGACTTCAGGCAGGCTAGGCAAGTGCTGTACCACTGAGCTACCTCCCTAGCTTCAGACATTTGAAGTTATTTTTACACACATAATGTAAAACTACAGAAATATACAGTATTGTTAGTATTTTTTATAAAATATTAATGTTTTTAATCAAATAAAATTCTAATTCTTTTGTTACATGTAGCTGTATAGGACTGTATTCCATCGCAGGATTAACCCATGTCCATGGATATATAGATTTGGTTTTGTTTGCTGTAACTATCAAGTCCTTCTTTTTTCACATGCCTCCTGCCTCTTGTCCTTTCCTCACTTGAATCTGTGCAATTCCTCAGCTTCTCTTTGCGTCACCATTTAAAGCAAGGGAAAGAGTGGTTTACCAAAGTTCTCTGTGCCCCAGGCTACAGTGAATCCACTAAAAGGACACCCCTCACTTAGAAGCAGCAAGGTCTATTTCTTCTCACATATCACTGCTAGAGTATCCCTGGCTCTTTCATCTCATCTTGTGACAAAGATGACACCGCCTGCTCTTCTAACTCTGTCCCTCCTCTCCCATCACCCTCTGCTCCTCTCCAGCAAAGACAGGGAGAATGCCCCAGAGCCCCATCTCCCTCTCACATTCCTTTTCTACAGTCTCCTTCTTGCCCTCACTCAGGATACCTCGGGAAAGCATCTAGGACAGGAGCCCTCAGCCTGGCCTACGGCAGCCTGGTCCAGGATCATAGCCACAGGACAGACCCTTTTCTCAGCTCCACCAGGATGCAAGTCAGCATCCACGGAAAATGCTTCTGGTTGAATCTGAGAAGAAGCATCTGCCTTCTATTTTCTAGACAGGATCAGATTACTTGCCTGTAAATGCTCTCCCTGTAATTACCCTAACTGCTCTTTCCTTCCATCCGGTTTCACAGATAACGGAGATGGGTGAAAGCTGGCTCACTTGTGAAGAGGGCAGATCACGCACCACCCTCTAAGCTGGCCCAGCCCAGTGGCTCTGGGAACCACAAAATCAGCAAGAATTCCAGTAAAGGGCCATTGCTGGGCACCACCACAGGCCTTGGCCCTTGTCACAGAACAATGGCTACTGCTGCTACTTTAGCCTCCGTTCCTGGATCAAAGAGAGACCGCTTTCTCCAGATTTTCAATCTGGCAGAAAGGTGGTTACTGGATTTCAAATAGGTCTCTTTTCTAGTTCCCTCTGCTGCCCTCCTGCCTGTGGCCATGAATAGCTCCTCTTGTCACACTCTGTCCCTCCTCCTGAAAACTGGCTAGGCCAGATGCTCGAATGGCCACAGGAAGAGGCTGACACCCACACGCCCTGAAAGCAAGCCAGCAGGCCTTCTTCAGGCAGTCAGGATGGCGCCCACTAGGGAGCAGAGGATAGTGAAGGGTTTTGCAGGTGACTTCAGGGGCAAAATCTGTCCATGAAGGGGTGACCAAGGCTACAGGAGGTTCCTGAGAAGTCGCTTGGCCGCCTGCATCCCTCAACAGAGTCCCTTCAGCCTGTCTCCAGAACCTGGGCCCTGGACGTACAAAACTAGAAAATGAGGCAGTTGGGCTGCCAACGGTTGCACAGACTTTAAGAGAAATCATGAAGGTTCCTCTCCTCTCAGCTCCACAAAAGTGTCACTGGCCAGAGCCTTCTCAGCAGCCTCCCTTTGGCTTCCTGGCAGTACCATGGTAGCCTACTCAGTAGTGGAACTGCGAGTGATAAGCCCACAGGATACCTTCTTGAATGTCAGGAGGGTGACCCTGAGAAACAGGACCCCTTCCACTAGACTGAGGTGGGTGTATTAGTCACTTTTTGGTCAGTGGGAAAAAATGCCCGACACCCACAATTTAAAGGACAGGATTACTTGGTTCACAATCCCAGTGAGTTCAATCCAAAATTGACTGGTTCCAAGGCAGAAATGATGGAGAGCAGCTGCTCATCCCATGGAAGCCAGGAAACAGAGAGAGTAGGGAGGAGCTAGGGACAAGAATAAACCCTTCTAGGGCTGGGGGTTTAGCGAGGTCATGAGTTCAATTCCTGGTACAAAAAAAAAAAAAAAAGAATAAACTCTTCCAGAAACATAGCCTCTTTAATACATGGTGCTGGAAAAACTGGTTCTACACATGCTGAAGATTAAAACTGGACCCATACCTTTCACCACATACCAAGCTAAAATCAGAGTGGATTAAAGATCTTAATATTAAAACAGAAACATTAAATAAGCTGGAAGACAGAGTAGGTAAAACTCTTGAAGACACTGGTGTAGGCAAAGACTTTAGAACAAAATCCCTGTGCAAAACTGCATAGAACTATCACAAAGAATCAAACACTGGGATCTGATCCTATTAAAAAGCTTCTGTACAGCAACAGAAACCACCACAGAGGAAAAGACAACCCACACTGTGGGAGAAAATGTTTGCCAGCCAGCTGTACCTCAGACAAAGGATTGAGAACATATAAAGAACTCAAAAAAAAAAAAAAACTGCCCTACCAAATTTAAAGATCCAACCCAAAAATGGGCATCTGAGATGAATATATATTTCTCAGATGAAATACAAATAGCAAATAAAAATGTGAAAAAATATTGAACATCACTGGTCATTTGAGAGATACAAATTAAAACAACACTGAAATTCCATCTTATCCCAGAAAGAACGGATATTATCAAGAAATCAAGCAATAACAAATGCTGGTGGGGCTGTGAGGAAAAAGGAGCCCTGCTCCACTGTTGGTGGGAGTATAGCCTGGTGTAACCACTGTGGAAATCAGTGTGGAGGTTCCTCAGAAAATTAGGACAAGAGTTCAACCCAACTATTCCTCTGCTAGGTATCTTCCCAAAAGAATTAAAAATATCATACCACGGCAATATATGTTCACCCATGTTTACAGAAGCAGAGTTTATAATAGCAAGATCTTTGAAACAACCTAAATGCCCATCGACCAAGGAATGAATAGAAAAGATGTGGTATTTTTATACAATGGAGTACTACTCAGCCATAAAGAAAGATAAACTGGAGTTTTGTAGGTAAATGGATGCAACTTGAGATTGTATTCATTAGTGAAATAAATAAGACACACATGTTAACATCAGATTGTCTCATTAGTGTGACAAGCTGAAAGAAACAATATATTATATATGTGTATGTGTATGTATATGTATGTAAAAAAAGTTAAGATAGTTATATTACTGATTTCCCTGAGTTCACTGAAGAGAAGGATTTGTGCCAGTATTATTCAGACAATTGAATACAGACGTCTTGTGCTCTGGGTGAATGATTTGGGGATGTCCGTGCACAATGTAAGTACCATTGTTGCCCCCGATTGACATGTTTTGAAATTTTTAGTTTTTCTTCTTCCTCCTCCTCTTCCTCCTCCTCTTCCTCTTCTTCTTCTTCCTCCTCCCCTTTTTCTTCTTCTTCTTCCTCTTCCTCCTCCTCCTCTTCTTCCTCTTCTTCCTCCTCCTCTTCTTTTTCTTCTTCCTCCTCCTCCTCCTCTCCCTCCTCCTCCTCCTTTTCTTCTTCTCTTCCTCCTCCTCCTTCTTCTTGAAATAAAATAAATTTGGAAAAAACAAAAAGAATATACTCTTCCACGGCTAGGCACTGTGGTGCATGCCTGCAATTCCAGTGCTCAGGAGGCTGAGGCAGGAAGAGAGTCATGAGTTCAAGGCCAGTCTGGGCTACATACAAAGACCCTGTTTCAAACAAATATATATAAAATCTCCTTCCAGATCACGCCCCCAATGACTCACCTCCAACTGGGCCTACCTCTTAGCAGCATATTCAACTACTGAACTTGTCAATGGATGAAGTCACTGGTGAGTATAAAACCCTTGTAATCCAATTACCTTCCAAACACAGAGAATCCAGGGACCATCTTAGATACAAATGATGACATAAGAGGGCAGAAAGGGTACAAAAGATACACAGTAGGATTTCAGAACATCCAATGGTTTAAATCACAGCACAGCTAAGCATCCAAAAGATCAGAACCAGAAAGTCTCATAACTTCAACTCTACCTCAGGACTCTTCTCTGTCCTTCTGCTCTCTGAGGCCTTTCCCTGGCCAGTTTCTAAGCTACTCGGCTCACACAGGCCTACTGTTACTGCTGCATTTACACCTGCAGCTCTCAGCACACATTCCCCAGACAACAATCTCCACAGCTGAGCACCACTGTTTATACAGCCTCCCCACCGAAGTTACAGATTTGGGAGCTGTTGATATGCATTTCACTCCACCCAGGTCTAACCCACCAAAAGAGTCTATATTCTACCATCCAACCGCTTAGGGCAAAAGCAGGGACTGTGGGAGCTTCCCCTGCTATTAGCGTGGGCAGTCAGGTACCCTGAAGCACGTCCAGCATTCTCACAGAGCTGAATTGCTACTCTCAGCTAAAAATAGTCATGAACATGGACAATGCTTCTGGAGATTTTCCCAAGCACCTGTTACTTATGATAACAATCCAGGGCCACTCCTTCCCCCTCAGCCTTGACTTTCACTGCTGGTGGTCCAGTCTCCTGCACACGTCCTCATCTGTGGGCAGCCCTGGAGTGGCATATTTTCCAATCCAAGGAATGTGTGCTGAGCATTGCAATGAACAGGTAGTGAGCAGTAAGCTCCTGTTTCTTCTTACTAGAGGCACAGGTAAGTCAGCACCACACACAAAACAGAGCCCCAGGGAGAGAGACGAATTCTGCAGCAGCCTCCTCTACACAAAAGAACTGGGGGACACAGCACCAGCAGAGAGCCAGCATGGAGGAGGATCGCTCCCATTTACCGTGGAGAGTCACTAAGGGTGAGAGTCACTAGGAAAGGATGGGTTAAGTAAATTATAGCACTTCCTAATGTGACAAAATATCACTTAGCCATTAAAAATCAGAAAGAAAAATATAAACCACCACATAAAAGGCTTTGAAAATATTTTTATAAAGAAAAATACTGACACAACTATATTTGTGGAAAATATCTTTTTTGTTGTTTTGGTTTTTTTTTCTTTTTGCTTTTTTTAGCATGTATAAGAAAATGCTAAAGGGTGGTTAAGTAATAAGGGATTGTTTTTTTCCTTATACTTTATGTTTTCTAAATATTCTGCACTCTGAATGGATTGCCTTCATAATTAGGACAAATGATCAAAGTAACTGTTCAGATCACTTTCCTATGAAATGCAAAAACAAAGGAATCAGAGAGTACAATTTTGGTGTGTAGGACTCTGAGGCTGTGTAAGCAGAACAGCAGAGGTTCTACAGGCCTGGGAGGAGCACTGATGTGAAACAGAGAAGGAACTGAAAGAGAAAATAGTGGCAAAAATGGAGGAGCCAGACTGGTCAGGTGAAGTCAGCAGGCAAAGCGTCAGAGGGTGAATCAGTGGCCCTCCATTCGCGCTATTACTGTCAGGGGCTACATAAATTTGACATCATCTACTTAAGTTTTTAAAACTGTTTAGTCACTTTCATAAAATTCCCTGTTCTCTGAGTTATATTAAATTTCCATGTTAATCCCGCTGATCCTTCTAACCCACCTCCTCTTGCTTCTTCCAATTGTGAGCAGCAATTAGAGATACCATGAACCCTAATAAAAATCATTCTCCCAGGGTAAAGAAGCCACCCGAATGATGTCCTGAGGATCCTGAGAAAGTAGAGGTTTGGGCAGTAGCATGCGGATTTCTACCACCTCATACAGGGTCAAGGATGTGGCACAGTGAAGGGCTATTTCTAAACTCCCCTCAAGCATGGGATCCCTGAAGGCACTGAGATTTCAGATTTGGGCTTTGAACTTCTACTGCAAACTCTGACAGAGGAATGAGAAGTCAACACAGCAGCCCCCTGCTAGCAGACTCAGCCAAGAATGTAAGTGGCTCCCTAGGTGCGTACACCCTCCTATTTGGTACCAATTTTAAGAAGTTGGCCAAAAAATAAAATGAGGTGCACTGCCCTGAAATAGATGCTTTCTCCTTGGTTATCATCTGAAAGGAGAAATAAGGACTGAATATCTATTATTCTAAGTATCACCCAAATCTGTACTATCTCAAGCACTTCCACAGGTGCCTTCTCATTTTAACCTATGAGAGGAGTATACTGTCCCCATTTTACAAATAAAATGAGTAAACTGTGTTTCCAAGAAATTATTGGTGTGAGACAGGAGAATATTTGTTTGAGTCAGCCTGGCCAACTCAGCAACTTAGACAGATCCTGTCTCAAAAAAGTTAAAAAGGGCTGGGAATATAGGTCAGTGCAAAGGAACTGGGTTCAGTCCCAGCACACAAGGACAAAAAGAAAGAAAGGAGGGAGGGAGCAGAGGGAGGAGAAAGAGAGGAGATGAAGCAGCAGAAAGGGACCAAATCAGGGCAGGGCTCAGTGTAGGGTGAAGATCTTGGGCTTCATCCCTGGGCAGCAGAGAGCCACCAAGGAACTGAAGGGAACACAGATGCTGAATCTCTTGAGACACTGGTTCTGGCAGAAATGGCGGGAAAGGGTTCTTGGTAGGTTTCTTCAGTAGGCCGGGTGACAGTTGCCCCAACTAGAATAGATCACAGGGACGGAGTGGGTAGTCTAGCAGGAGAGGTGCTAGAGAAATACAACAGAGTCAAGAGCACAGTGGTGACTAAGGGGTCATCCAGAGTGACTCCCAGGTCTTGGTGGAGGGAACGATGAGATCACCAGGGACAGAGAATCTACTTCCCAGGGCCATCCAACTCTCCAGGCCACTTTGTCATCCACTCTTAAAAAATAATTTAAAAAATAATTCTTGTAGCAAGAAAGATGGGGCAAAGACTCACAGCCATATAACTGATGAATGGCAAGCATTCAGACAGGAGTTGCCTCGATGGGCCATGATAACCCCTGGATTGATCAGAGAATGATGACAGGAGGCAGTTAATTGAAGGACGTTTTAAAATACCTAGCACTCAGTCCTCCTCAAAGTCTCAATCAGCTGCAGACCTGCTAACTCCCAAATGAGCGTCACTGGCCACAAAGATTGAGCCACAGCAAAAGCCACGAGGGCAAGGCTGACTCCTGGAAAGCAGCGGAGGACAAGCCTGCACAGCTCAACCAAGAAAGGCTCAGGGAGGCTCTGACCAGCTTACCAAGAAAAGGAAGGGAGAACAAACAGAACATTCATATTAGAAAATAATCCCAAGGCTTCAAGTTCACCCAACCTCCCCACACACACACACACATGCATGCACGCAAAAGAAAAAGAAGGAAAAGAAAATGATGCCATTAATGAGGGCTCTGAAAAGTTGTCCCTTTGTCGGAGCTGCATATTTAAAATACCTACATGGTAATCAGAATCCAAAAATGCTGGCCATTCCAGAGATGCCCCACCTTATCCAGTACTGACACACAGTTATCAGTGGCCTTTTGTGTCCAGCCAGGTGATACAGATCTGTGCAGGAGGAAGGTGTGTGCCAGCAGCTCTCAGCAGCAGTCTGTCGTGCAGCGGTGACACCTACTCTAGGATTTAAGCAGCATCTCAGACACCACTTTTGAGATAACTAGAGTAAGGGCACAGCATACGGAATGTGGCGGCTTTGAGGACAGCTAAGAACGCAGACCTGTAAGGCAGTAAATGGGATGCTGAAGATTTAATTTCCCCAACAATCATTTTTCAGGCATATATTTCTGTCTGCCCAAACTTAGGAAGGATATTACAGGAAATCCGTGCTCTAGGGAAGAAAAAGAGAAATTTTACTCATTAACTTGGAGCTGACCTTGTGGGGCAGGATTAACTTGCCTTACCTGTACAGCCCCAGAGCCCAGCCCTGGTGGGCAGCACAGCCAGTTGCTAAATCCAAATAAATAAAAGGCTGCAATAAGAACAAGCAGGCAAGCCAAGAATGGTGGCACACACCTATAATCCCAGGGCAGGCTGAGGCAGGAAGATCCCTGTGGGTTCAAGGCCAGTCTGAGCTACAAAGAGAGTTCAAGGTCAGCCTGAACTGCACAGTGAAACCCTGTCTCAAAAAAAAGAAAAAAGTGTGTGTGGGGGGGGACAAACAGGCAAGTAGCTCTGAAAAAGTTCTAAATCCCCAGTGCTTGGGACAGTGACATCAGTGCATTTATTAAGCATTTGATTTACTTGCAGAGGCAAAATTCCAGAAATAAAGAGACTGTGGGACCTGAGCAGAGAGTTTCTCCACTGCAGCTACTGCTGCCAGGCTCACTGTAAAGTAATGAATTTTGTGGACACTCACAGAGAAAAATAGCTTTGAATGCTGAGGATCGATGCTGCGCACTGCGGAGACACAGCCTTTGGGTATTCTGCAGAGTCCAGCGGCAATCTGTCCTTTGAAGGCCAGTTCAGAAGTCAGCCTCAGGCTTGGGCATGGCCTAATGTCTCACAGTGCAACCTCCTGGGACATCTGGGTTCAAGCTTTCCTATCACAGCCAGATCAAGTACTTCCCACCTTCTGCTTTAGGGAATCTCTCCATCTCAGAAGGTTCAGCATTCTTGGTGTGGGCTTGGTGCTTTGTGGTGGACAAAGTGGGTACCTTAGATAATCTTTTAATTTTTTCTCTAAGGCTAAATTCTCTACATGTCAAAATTTTTTTTTATTTTCTTAAAATGAAGAGAAACAATTTTTAAAATACCCTTCCATCTCTGAAATTGTATGATTTTATGATACCAGTATTCAAAGCACCTAAGGTCCCTTAACTGTATATGGTCTCAGATCGCAAGAAAAGATATATGTAAATGATTAGACAAAAAAAAAATCGTGGCCATAGAGTTTAAAAAACAAAACACTTAGAAAACACAGAAATCAACATGGAATGAATGTGACTAGAATTGAATTTAATTACAGGTTCAGAAAGGGCTTGAGCAGAAGCCAGGGCTGAGCTCAGTCCAGAGTCTGCAGGCTCCATCTTCTTCTGAGGGTGGGGACATGGACCTGGAGAGGACACCATAGCCCACAGGGGCCTCCATGCTACAGAGGCTGAAGAGCAGCTCAGCGCTGCTGCTGCGGACAGCCCACGTCAAACAGGCAAAACTGGTGGAGAACAGTTTCTGCAGGGTACACGTGAACCACAAGAGCAGCGGCCTCGAGGAGAAAGGGCAAGAAGCAAACTTAGACACAGGCGCATGCATTATCTACTCAAAAATAAGTGAATGGAAATACGTGCCAAAGTAAAACAGGGGCAACAAAAGACAAAGATAGTATTAAATTTCTTCTAAGGTTGCTTAGAAATACGAAGAAAAACAAAGCAAAACAAAAAAACTCCAGGAGGGTGGCTCAAACTGGTGGAAAAACAACTAGAAAACATGAACATGTGGTCCTGGCTGAATCCACCTCTTTCTTTCCCTCACTGGTTCATATCTACCTGGGAGCACCCACAGCAAGCCTGGGGTCATGCTCAGAACACCTGGCCTTCTTCCTCCTTCCTCTACCTATCTCAGCTAGCCTTGGCTGCCTCTTCTCCTGCCTCTTGCTCAGCTCTTGGTTGCCTATAAAACCTCAAGAGGTGCCCGCTGCTCTGCTCCTCCCAGTCACACAAGGATATAGCTCATCAGTTCATGTTCTTTTCCTGCCTGAACTAAAGTATTTCCCAAAGCTGGCCACAACAGCATCTCCCACCCCTGCTCGGCAAAGCAAGTGACACTGATCCGCCTCCAATGACAGATATGACTGCTTCCCAACCTGAATCTGAGTGAGCTCTGACTCTGGTGTAAGTGGCATTCTGTGAGCTCAAAGTTAGGTCATAAAAAGCCATACAGTTCCACTGACCCTTTGGGACACACACTTGAGACCTAAGCAGCCACATGAGCCAGAGTCCAGGATGCAATAAGGAAGCCCAAGTCAGCCCTCAAGAGCAACCTCGTGAAGAAGCCAGTTTCCAGCACTCCATCTCCCCAGTATCCCCACTCCAGGCTCATCTGACTACAGCTGATGACAGACCTGAGCCAGAGCCACCACCTTTTGAAGTCCTGAACTGGAGGATTCATGAAAGAGGATAAAGTGGTTTCTGTTTGAAGTCGCTTAAAATGTAGGATTTTGTTGCACAGCACTGGATGACTAGAGAACCTACCTCTAAATGGTAGAACCTCATATGTCAAGGTCATTTTGTATCCTGTTTCTGTTGGTTTTGGGGCTCTGAGCTTCACTGAGCCCCTGAGCCACCAATTTCAGGTGTTTGTTTCAATAAATGTACTCTTTTCAAGACTGCAAGTTTTTCCCAACTGTCTTGCATTGCTGGCCTCCCCCTTCTCTTCTTGGCATAGAGGAGTCTGTGCATGCTTTCTCTTCTTTCTTAATTTGAGCCTCCCTCCCAGATTGTCTCTGACCTGCTTATTCCTAACCCGTTAGCCCGAGCCCTCTTCTCCCTCCTACAGGCACAGTTTGTCCAAGTCTCCAGGGCCCTCCACCTGAGCTGCATTAGCACCTCAAGGACATGAGCTCCCTACACACAAAGCAGAAAGGACTACTTTTTGTTTCACACCCACAATATTCCAGAAAAGACTTAAGGCAGCTCAAACACAAGGAATTCTCTTCTTCAAACCTAATGACCATCTTCTTTTGAGGGCACTGAAATACAGCTCCTATTATTCCAAGAATCAAATAAACACCTGGTTACGGCGTCTCTGACCTGCATCTACTATAGGAAGGCAAACTTATAAAGCATTCCAAAGCCCTGCACTAGGAAAAGCCTCTTTGCCCCAGCCCACTCAGCACCTAGTCAGTCATACTTTAAGACTCATCTGCCATTTGTTGTCTCTGTTATGAAACCTTCTTCCCACCTTAGGCAGGTAGGCATTCTCTCCTTGCCTTGTGTGCCCTTGCCACCCTGAAATTCATCTTCATATAAACCTTCCTGCCTCCCTAAACTTAGCACACCTTAAATCAGAGATTTAATCATCTTTGTATTGCCCTTTCTGCTTCAGACAGTAAGTGCCCAGTAAATGTTTGTGGGATGAATCAATTGGTTATCTTTCCAGAAACCCTCTTTCCCAGGGTAACTCCCTCAACAGAACAGCATTCCTTTGTTGCTGTGCAACAAAATCCTTCACATTTGAGGGGCCTCAAATTATTTCTAGGCCCTCCATGAAGGTCTCTTTCACTTCAGTCAAAGTTCTTTGTCCCTCAAGAAAGTCCCACTCCATAAACACATTCCCTGGGGAGATGGCCCCTGTCAGCTTTGCTATTCCTTCAAAGCATCGACTCAGCTAGCCACGTGGTGAGGGCTTGGTGTTCTGCACTTAAAGTTGGCCCTCTTTCCCTTTGAGGCTTCAAGTACATCAAGAGCAAAGCCTCATGATGGACTCTTCATGAGATCAGGATGGTTTCCACATACACTGTCTTTGTGCCTGGAGAAATGCTGCTCTCTGATATGAATGAAATGAACAATGATTCTTAGCACCGTAGGTCTTAAACTAGAGACAATATTGGCATAGCTAGATTCCCAGTTCCTGGGGTGGAGTATGGGACATAACAGAAGCTCAACAAAATTAGTAGAATGAATGGAAGAATGCCAGATACCTGGCCCAGCCCCTGCCTTGGAGAGACCCCCTGCATTGTGCCTCCAAACCTGAACTCACAAAATGACCACAAGGTGACTCACAAGGGACTCTGGAACCCCTTCTGCTTCACAGCCCAGGACCCTCCTCTGTCCGACCCTGGCTTCCTCACCACCCACCGCCTTCCACATTCCATAGACAGCCTCTCCCCAAGAGGTTCTGGATGGTATCCAGGCATACTTTTTTTTTCCAGGCTTTAAAACAAATTGTGACAAATGGCTCTACAGAGCTACTGGGCCATGGAACTGAACAGATGGGACTGCAATTCACACCATCAACTTAAATTCTATCCGATGCTGCTTCAAATTAGGGCATTTTATCTAGAAATTATAAAAAGCATTGTTTGGGGGTAGTACAAATTTGCACTTGTAAATTTGCCAGCAGATTCATTTACAAATCTACTTGCTCTTGGCCACCCTCGATGATCACAGAGTTTACCCACTATTCCCCACCAAAAAGTTTTGATCACATGGAAGACAATGAATTCTTGGGGCCCATACTTACTTTCACTCTGACTGGGGAAATTCTGCCTGTGGGTGCATCTCAGCTGACAGCGCCCAGGTGGGGAAGCCTTGTACTACAAAGTCTTTCCTTACTAGGAACTAAATTGGGCTCAGGGCTCTTTGAGGTAGGACAAGCCCAGTCTTATTTATTTATTCAGTGGACAGCAGACCCATATTTAATGGGACATGGAGGCTGGTACTTAAACTCCAGAGAGCTGTGTGGGAACAACCTGCACCCTCAAGGAGCTTATGTTCTGGAGGTTGGCTCCTTTTCTCTTTTCTTACAAACGTTTGCAAGACACTTGACACTATCTCTCAAAGCATGTTGCCCAGAACTATGTGCTGTCTCTCTCACATGATCTGACCATCACCAAGACAGGAGCAGGCAGAGTACACTCTGCCAGGGTAGACAAGACAGCTTGGTTCGATGGCCATGTCACAGGGCTGATGCTGACCAGCTAAAACCTCCACTCCTCCTGTAGCTTCCCTTCTTATACGTGTGCAGCTGGATTCACAACCTTTCAGTCACCCTTCCTTCCATCCTAACAGGACCCACACCATCAGCCTATCTCCCTACTTGCCAATCTACATACCTGCTGTTCTCCCTTGCTTTAAAATCACCTATGTGACTTTAAATGACCCAGATGACACCTTCATCACACACATTAGGAAAATGTAAAGAGGTCAAGGATAGAGCCCTGCAACATCCCCTCACAGGCAAAGAAGTCTGAAGAAAAGGCCCTGCATATCATTTATCCATGGACATGGGCTGTACTTGTCAGACCCAGGCCTCCTCGCTGACATCCACAGCAGGTATATTCATTGAACGTGCCGGGTAGAGGCCAAATCCCAAGCCATTTGGTACATACTGACAATCAAGGAAGAAAAGAAGGTAGGAAGGAATGAAAATAGGAAGGAAGGAAGGAAGGAAGGAAGGAAGGAAGGAAGGAAGGAAGGAAGGAAGGAGAGCGAGAAGGAGAAGGACAGGCAGGTTGGCACACCCAGCACTCAGGAGGCTGACCCAGGAAAACCTGAGTCTACAAGTTCAGACAAACTAGGGGAACACATTGAGACTCTGCCTTCAAAAAAGAAAAAAAAAGTGCTGCCCTGTGTTTCCCTGCAGTTTAACTAGCTAGAGATCTCAGAAAGAAGATGGTATCTCTCTTTTTTGTCCCTCCATTTAGCTGGTAAACCTCACCTGAGCTGTCCTGTTCACTCCTACTATCACCAGACACTTTGCTTTTCTATTTGCAAGCTCTTCCGCATAGGTTAAAACCAGTCTCCTTAGCACTACTCTATACACTGCTCCTGCCAACCCACTCAGTCAGCCACTGCCAGGCAGGTCTCACAGCAGCTGTCACCATTTGAACAATGACCTGGTGACTCCCCACTACCACTCATGCTCCTCCTCTCGGCCCTCCAGGTGTCTCCACTCTGTTCTACTCCCTCCCTAGAGCCTCCTCCCAAGGGTCTTCCAAACACAACTTATGATCTCACAGGTTAATGTCATCGCCTTCACTTCCGGGACAGTTATTCACATATTTAGATTTTTTTGACACTGTCATCCACCTGTTCTGTGTTGGTGAACAAAATATGAGAGGAAAAGGAAAGCAGAAGAGAAGAAGAGGGATCAGGAAAAAGGAGCAGGAGGAACAGGAGGAGGAAGAGGAGAAGAGAACAGGGAGGATAACAGCTGTGCCAATCCTTGGTCTCACAATGACCACCTGAGGCAGGTGCCAGCCTCAGTCCCATTTGTAAGCAACGATGGCTCAGAAGCCAAAGGACTAGACAGCTCAGGGACAGGTAAGGGCAGACACCCATCCCATCTCATTCCGCCTGAGAGCTGCAAAGCTAGGACTGGAGGACAAAGGAGAATTCATGGAGAGAGTTGGTACAGGGCTGCTGGACAGAGGAAGTGAAGTAGAGAGGGTGGTCAGATGGGCAGGACCACAGTTGTTGTTGTTGTTGGGTTGTTGTTTGGCGGTACTGGGGATTGATCCCCCGGCCTGCACACTGAGCTATACTCTCAGATCTTCGTCTTTTGAGACAAGGTCAGGCTGGGTTCCAATTTTCCATTCTCCTGACTCAGCCTCTGAAGTATTAGGATTACAGACATGTGCCATCACACCTGGCACAGCAACCAGGTCTTACAGTTTGTGTCTTGCTAAATAAAGATGGGCCATCTTTATTACATCTAGTCAAGCATTCTCATGGATCCTGTGTCTTTCCAGGACACCAACAATCCCAGTCTCCCTCTCACCCATCCTCCCCACTTCCGTGCAAAGCACGGTGTATGGATACAGGTGTGCACCAGCTGTGGATGACAGAAGAGAAGCTGCATCTTGGATGGGAACACACAGAGCCAACAAAAGCTCCCCTCCTCTGCCCTCTCCCTTTGGCCGTTCTTATCTTCTCTGGGAGGACAAAGAAAATATAGCCTCACCGCTTCTTTCATCTCATTAAGTCAACTCATTAGGGCTGTCTTAATTTTTTTCTAGCTATTAATAGAAATGTCTAGAAAATATCTGGAGTCATGAACCCCTAAGATTCCATTAAGTTTATTTATTTTTGGTTTCTTAGAACCAGGTTTCTCTAGCTCAGGCTGGCCTTGAACTCAATATTTAGACCAGGCTGGCCTTAAACTTCTGGTGATCTTCCTACTACCCCACATTCTTTTTTCTTTTTTTTTTTTTCCACCATTAAATTTAGGAAGATCCATGAGCTGTTGCCATTAAATGGTAAAAAGAAAAAAACATACAAATTTTTTTAGGATCAGATAAAAACTGTCAAGTTTCTGAGCTTCACTCAGACAAAATAATGACATCAGGTGACAACAACGGCTGTCTGAAGCTCATTGAAAGAGGAAGAATAACTACCCATTTCTTAATTTTTTAGTAAGGAACTACTTAATAACACATAAAAGTATCCATAATATACATAATATAAACAAGCATAACAAAACATTAACAAATATACATAAAGTATCAATAACAAATACCTGTAGACATCAAGGATTTTCAAATCAAAACACTTTACTGTATTTCCTTTAGAGTTTTTTCTTTTCCAAGAAAGTAAGCATTACAGAATTTGCTCAAGTTCCTATTTCATCCCCTTCCTAAACATGTCACCCTTGAAATGACAGCATCCAAAACATGGTATTATCACTATCACACACTTTTACATTTTACTACATATGGATACAACCATAAACAATATAGACTTTTGCAAGGTTTACAACTATTCAAAATGCATTACACTGCACATACCTTTTGGCATCTTTCTTTTTGACTTGATAAAATATTTGTGAGTAACTCTTGTTGACATGTCACTCCAGTGCATTCATGTAAATTGCCCTATGTCTTAAGACCACTGTCCAAATATTCAATATATATGGCACAACCTATTCATTTTCCTACTGATGAACTTTTAAGTGGTTTCCAACTCACTGCAATAAATAAACTTCTAATTCTGCATCCACTCTAGGCAATGCCCAAACTGCTACACAATGTCTTGGTCCCAACCTGTATTTCCAAGAAAAGTATCTAGACATTTCTGTGTTTCATGTTTTTATCAACTGCTGCTATTGACTACATTTTCACCAATCTGATGGGGATAGAATTGTTATTCTGAAAATTAGTTTTAAATGGGAAAATAAATTACTAATAAATATACTTAACAGATAGAGATTTCAGCCACACAAGGGAATATAGTAAGTGTTCACTGGATTTTCTTGGAAATAATTTAGGAGGGGTTGAAAGTGGGTGAGAGTACAGATAAACAAGATTGGCTATAGCTGATAACTGCTGGAACTAGGTGTGGGTAGATGGGGGCTCATTAACCTATTTCATCCCCATTTGTACATATTTGAAATTTTCTACAGGAGAAAAATTTAAAAAGGAAATACTTCAAAACATCCAGAGCAAAAAATGTCCAAAGAAGAGCACTGGTCACTGCAGAAGGCGGCCTTTTAGGCCAGACAGAGGTAAAGCTGGCAGGAAAAGATAAACAAGAACCAGGAAGAGGAGGCTGGGAGAGTCTCTAAGCGGTGTTATGACTTCTGTAAAAAGAGGCAGGAATATTATCTATTGATCAAATGTCCATTCCTGGTACCTTTTACAGTCCTCTAGGACTAACCCATGTTTTCAGATATTAAGAGAACCATCCCCATGATGATCACCCCTAAAATACCACTCAAGCTTTTCATTCCTAACATTTTACTTTGAAACATAGAACATTGTATTTGTAAACTGTTTTAGTTTAAAATATTTCCTTTGGTCCTTAAAGGTTCCATGGCTTCCCCTTCTCTGGGGTGTGCAGGGGAAGTTTTAAGTCTGGAGTGATTTAGTAAAGATAAGAGGCCAAGCTATATGCTTTTAAGTGACACTGTGGTTGCAGTTAATAATTTCAAATGCCTGTAGGTAGCTGGAGCAGTGAGCTGAGGTGAAAGGGAGCCCTTGCTTGAGGAAAGGGGACCCTGGGACTGGAGTCAGTCAAGGCTCCCAGAAGGTGAAAAACATGCTACAAAGAAACAGCAGAATTTGACCTGGCAGCAAGCTAAAAACTACCATTATGCCAGTAGAAAGATGCACACTGGCTCAAAAGGGTAAGAAAATGCAGAAAAATTCAACAAGAATCCACAGTTAGGAATAGAAAACTGGAAGCTATCAGCTGGTGTCCTGAACCCAAGGGTGTGGAGGATGGTGGCAGGCACAGAACTGTGCTGGGGCATCAGTTGTGCCATGGTATCATCCGTCAGCACTCCACACTGGGCCTTGGGAAGCTCAGGGCCGGAAGCATTTTCTCACCCGGAACCCCTCTGACCCAACGCTTTCCTCACTTACAGTCCTCACTCTCCCCTCTGCCCCTGAAGCCACTATCCACAAACCACAGGGATTCAGCGTTGGAACAAAGAGGCCGCAAGGCGTATCTGGGCCTGCTCTTCTCAAAGAGCAGTGTGAGCAGGCTCCTCTGCAGAGTATCTTTCTCTGGTGTACTGTGAAAGCCACCAACAGATCTGGAGTCAACTGTCTGGTCCTGTCCTCTCATCTTACAGATAAAGCAAGATCAACCTTTTCAAGGTCATATGGCTGGATCCTGACAAGACTTGGAGAACTCAGGTCTCCTGTCTCTCAAATCTACACTTTTGTCGCTGTCATGCCACCTTGCTTCTCTAAAGATCTATCCACAGGGACCTCTTTAGTATTGACATCATAGCTCCTTTTCTACTCACACCTGAAGGTCACTGAGTAATCCCACTTAGGATGGCTGCTCCATGACCCTCTGTAGCCCTGACTCACTCCTTGCTACTCCAAGGTGTCCTGGTCTCCAGGTGGCTCCTTGGCAGTTATGTTCTCTTCTGTGCATTTATCACTGTCAGTTAGAGGCGCCTACAGAAAGTCTCCACACCAGTGCTCAGGAGCCAGTCTGTCCAAGTCGCTCCCAGTCACACAGGTCTTCCTAGTGATCCAGGGACAGTGGCTAACAGGATAAATGAAAGGAGTGGCAAGTGGCTTCTTGGATGCTTGCTTTGCTTCCCTGGTCAAAACACATGCTCAGGGCAGTGAGCAAGGCCAGGTGGCACATCCCTAAGTATGTAAAGAGGACATGGCATGCAGGGATCCAGCAACTTTCTTTTCTGTGGTGAGGAAACTCAAGTCCGGAAAGATCAAATGATTAATCCAAAAGATCATAATGATAGCTGGGGTCAGGAAAAGGCCAGGAAACAGCTTCTAATTCTAAGGCCAGGATATTCAGCCTAGCAGCCCAGTTTTCCAGCCTGTGTCTGCCTCCCCAGATGCAAGCACAGGTTTAGGAAGTCTGCTGCTCCCCAGCATGTCTACTACAGAACAAAATTCTTTGCTCAGCACTTTGGCTGTGACCACAATCCTTTCAAAAAGGAGACCTGCACTTACCTTCTTCAGGACCACTACACCCCCAAATACCTCATTAGCAGCGATCCCCACTCACAAAATAAAGAAATAAGAAAAAAGTAAATCCAGCCATATGTTCCTGAAATGCTTTTCTCCGGTCACAGAGACCAAACCAAGCAGAACTGTAACCTGATAGTGCTCCTGTCTGATTTGGCTCTGTCAAAACACCAGGGACCTAACAGGAAAGCAATACAGGAAACTGGTGGAATCTGGCTGCCTGCTGAGGAGAGTCCTGAACAGCGAGCTCTGGACCTGAAATGTGTCATAAAGCATAGCCACCCTGCTCAGCCCTGCTCACTAGCAAGCCATCCCTCACCAGCAACAGTAATGATGAAATGGCAATGTCCCTACCCCACCCTGGCTTCCGTGTCAGGCTCATTTAGGAGAGGGTGCCTCTAACTCAGCTCTGGCGAGGAGCCAGCATAAGAGAAGCCTGTGAAAGCTGGGAAGCAAGCCACGTAGCAGTGGACCATTCCAGTGTCCACAGCCACAAACGCATCCCAGCTAGAACACTGGAACTCCACAGCTGAGGCTTCGCTGTGAGCCAAGGTGATGGCAGACAAAGCAAACAGGCGAGGAAGTGGGTGGCCAGCAGCAACCAGGAAAAATAGTCTGCCGGTCGCGGTGGCACACATCTGTAACCTCAATACTTGAGAGACTGAGGCAAGAGGATCGCTGTGAGTTCGAGCCCAGCATAGGCTACGCAAGATAGTTCCAGGTCAGCCTGCACTACACAGTGAGAAAAATTTTTTTTTAATTTTTCAAATTTATAAAAAGAAGAAGAAGGAGGAAGCCTGTTTGGCTAAGGGTCTCTCCAAAGAAACCTCTCCACTATCCACTGGCTCTCAAGGAGCAAAGGCAGCCTTGGGGCACACAAACACCTCAGCAGCAAGAGACCCTGTAACACTCTGGGAAAGGCGATAGATTCAAAGTCAGAAGTTCCCGGTTCCCTTCATGCACAATTGGTGAGAGTGCAGAATGATGCAGCCACTTCGGAAAACAATCTAGAAGTTTCTCTCTTTTTCTTAATATTTTTTTCTGGCAGTTTCTTACAAAGTTAAACATGAAGTAACCAGATGACCCAGCAGTTCCAGTCACAGGTCTTACAGAAACCTAAGTCCACACAAACACATACATGTCATAGCAGCTCTATTCATAGCGGCCCCAAACAGGAAGTAAGCCCAATGTTCATTTGGTGCAAAATGAAAAATGAAATGTGGCACATTAGTATAAGGGAACACCACTAAGCAATAAAAAGACATGAACTAGGTAACACAGCAACATGAGGGAACCCTAAATATTATGTTGGGCAAAAGAACCAGATTCAAAAGGTACACTGTAGCATTCTACATGTGTCATGGTCCCAGACTGGACGGAAACTCTGAGAAGTCAGAAAATTTAGATACCCAGCTGCCTGGGGCCTGCTGATTGGGGAGGTGGGATGAGGAGGCACAGGGGAGGGTCTGGGGGTGATGGGAGTGTTCTGAGTTTGACTGTGATGGTGGATGTATGACTGCATTGTGCTCAGCATTTGAACTACATGCTTAAACCTGGTGGATTTTGTTGTATGTAAAATATACCACAATAATTTGGATTTTCTGAGTCCTTTTTCCTTATCTGGAGCTCAAAGACATGGCCAAGCTTGGAGAAATCACATAACCTTACTGGGCCTGAACTTCCTCATTTGCCTGGGAGCTGCATAATAACCCCCTACCTAGGCAACTATGAGGCTAAATCAGAGAATACAAATGAACTCACGAGAGTCTAGAACTCTGCATAAATGTCCACTTCTGCTTCCCTTTCTCAGTGTAAGTGACACTAATGATCCACAAATATTCCAGCCAATAGAGTTAAGGATGTGCTGGAGGACGCAGAAAAAGACTGAATTGTCAGAGAACAAGGGACAGAGACTGAGTGTAGTACTCCTGAAAGACACCTTGGGTAGGGGAGCCAGTCAGCCAGGAAGCGATGGCCATGGCAGTTAGGGAGAGTGGGGACAGGAGACAGGGACAGTGCAAAGAATAGGAAGGATGGCTGTAACTGACTATGCTGCTCAGGGCCAGCCGCCCTGTGTACTCGGCCTCTGGCTTCCTCCACCTTAACACGGGGTCATGTGAGTTCATTCCCACAACTGCAGCATGTTCAATATACTGAGGCTCAAACACAGCTGAACCACAGCAGGACAAAATCCCCTTTATGACTCACTGTGATTTGTTCCTGCTGCCACTTGAACCCTCCAGCTCTGTGACATGAACACAAACTTCTGCAACTCTCTGTCACTTCCCGTGGACACCAAGACAGATCCTGCATTCCTTTGGCTCCATTTAGTAGGGCAAAATGCTATTATTTTGAGAAAAGACAGTGTCTTCTAGGGGTGAGGCCAAAATGAGGTTGAATCCAAAACTCTTCTAGGAAATGGAAAAAGCTGGAAAGCTCACAGTGCCAGTTCTTTATTGTGTTTGATTTTACTTTAAAAGTTTCTTTTAATACAATACAACTCATCTGCCAAGATAGGGTTAGCTTTGGCTCACAGTGAAGTAGAGAATTTCCTCAATTCATTGGAGGGGAGCTAGAACCACATAGAAAGTGGACTTAAGGAGCATCCAGGGTGACCAAGATTGTAGGTGGCAGAAGCAAGTGAGTTATCACTGGTGAAATGCAGAGGAAGGCAGACAGCTGAGCTGAGGTAACACAGAAAGCAGAAGGATGAGGAAGCTGGGTGCCTCCAGGGCTGGGCCATTGCCACCAGCAAGAACAGCTTGCGGGCTGACCACTGCGTTTCTGCCTGTCGAATGCCTGTGTTTCCAGTAATACTCAGGTAAGAAAAGCAGCCATCTCTCTAAGCCTCTCCACCCCAGTGATAAGTCACTGGGTTCCCCGGGATGCTTGAATGAGGAACTACTTTACCTGCCACTACTTTACAGGGCAGATGGCTAATGAAGGTTCCTCCCTCCCACACAACATGGGACATGAGATGACATCAACACTGCTCTCTAAGAAAGCAAACAAAAGCAATCCTAGAGTAGTAGCACAGAAATAGGATCCTGGGCAGATAGAGGTGGAGACAAATAAAACCCTTCTGGGGAGGGCACAGATGCAATGCTAACGCAGGTAGCAAGAAGAGTGAAGCTGAAGAGCAGGGAAAGCCAGACCAGACAGGAACACCCAACAATGACGCTGAGGCAGCGCTTCAAAGCTGCCAATGTGCGTCACAGCAGCATCCAGGCCTGGTGAAGAGTCAGGGGCCACTAACGTTGGCCAGTGGCTCAGAAATTATTCTAGAGTCCAATCGCAGTGGCCTTATCAAGACTGAAGTGAAAACAATAAGAAATTCCAAGGGAGATGACAAGTGGTCCAAAGGTCATACCTTTATGGCTCAAAACTGTACTGTGGTATAAACCCAATCTCGAAATGGCCACACAGTATCTACAACAACCTGTGGCAAGTCAGCTGATCTGGGTGGCAACGCTGGTAATGGTCAACAAAAATGACAACTACCATTTACTGAGCATATACTGTATGCCAGGCACTGTGCCAAATGCTGTCCCCATAGCCCTATATAATTCCCACAATCACCCTAATGAGTATTTCCTGTGATTGTACAGATGAGGAAATGGGAGCCCAGAGAAGTTAAGCAACTTACCCCAAACCAAATTCCCAGCTCAATAATAAATGTTTATGAAATTCTAGCTGGGAGGACAGATGGACAGATGACTGAAAGACAGGTAGAACAGTAAAAAGTCAGGCTAACAAATGACCCCAAGAACACCTCTTCCTGAGATTAAACCTGGACCTTACAACCCTGTCAGAAGGAAGAATGGCAAACAGTGCATAAAATGAATGGATGCCAATGAAAAGAATGGAACCAACAAAGACTTATGCTATACCAGTTTTTCTAAAAGCAGAGGAAAAAAGAACGCAAGGTCTCCATTAGAAAGAGAAATAATGACACTCCTGACTTTAAATTTTCAAACACATTAAGTGGGCAATGCCAGATGACTCTCTGGGCATTATGGAGTCTAGATGTTCAGCTGGAGGAGAAGCAGGGTGTACTGTACATCACACATGGAGCAGGAGAGGGACTTTCCCTTTCATGCATCTAACTTTGCTTTGTTTAAAGTAAGATCACATTCTGACTCTGCAATGTTCTTTGCTGCCTGAAGAAAACCATCTGCTAAATGCCTCCCAGCAAATCATCAGGGCCTCTGCCCTTAGGAAAACAGCATGAGTCAGCCAGACAAAACAACTACACTATAATGAAGAGTGCATTGCCCTTAGCTGCCTAACTCTGGACTCAGCCTTTAAGGAAAGTAAGAAAACATTAAAAGATGGGCCTTCCATTTCATTCTTAGTCTAGATCTGTTTCCTAAAGGTTTACATTTAGCCAGGTGATAGAGACATTCACCCTGGTCATCAGGGGATGCCAACCTCCAAAGCATTCCATCAAAGTAACAGGCCACTTGATGTTCCAGTATCCTGTAGAGAGAGCAGCCACCTCACTGCTGAACAGGGATTCCTTCCCCTGAGAAGCAAAAGGGCCTTTGGAAGCCAGAATGCAAACTGCCCTCCAAAAACACTCAAGTACAGAAATAGAATGGAGATAACCAACAAGTTCTCCATTCACTGCAGATCTCTGGATAAATCCAGTCAGGAGAAGGATCATTGTGGCCCGAAGACCATATACCACCCAGCCCCTGCACAAACAGCAATCAGCCATGGCTCATCATACCATCATACACAAGTCTGATGAGCTATTGTCTCTGCCATGTCATCTTAACCCCTTGACTTTTCAATCCCAAAGTCTAGCCCATATTATCAAATGAAACCAAGCTCTCATTACTTACATCTTTCATCATTATCTCAAATCTCCAGTGGCAAAACCCAAACAACACCACTCTAAAATTAATTCCCTTACCCAAATTTCCAATGCATGTCATTTTCCAAGTTATCACGCTCATACGTTTGGAGTCGGCTTCCAGCTTTTACCCTTCTCCAATATTCAACCAACCATTATTCCTTTACGATTTTCCTTTGATATCTTCATCACCACCCCTATTTCCTACCACTACCAAGTGAACTCTCACCACTTGTGACTGAATTATCTTAACAGCTTAGACTGGTCAGTCAGATTTTACTTTCCTGTCCTCCAAATTGACCTTGTTACATAGCTTCTTAACTCCCTCCCAAGGTCCACTTTATTAGTTTCTCCTCACAATACTTTCCATTGCACAAATCAAGAGTTGACATCCATGCTCCTATTCTGAAGTGTTCAAGTATTAGGACATAATCTCATTGTTCTCTGACAGTGTCACATCAGCTTCTGCCTCCACACTTTGGCTCAGGTCATTCCCCTCTTCAGAATGCCCTCTGGGTCTTCCTATGTAAATCCTTATCCTACTTCAGGATCCACTTCAAAAACAATCTCCTCTCTCAAATCTTTCTAGATAATATACTTTCTTCTCTTTTCTGTCTTAAATCCAGGGATAATCCCTGGTTCTGAATAGTATGCTCTTTGATGATAAATCTGAACCATTCTGTTTAATAAGAAGAAATGCTATTTCGTACCCTTGGAAGGAAAGTCTGATAGAAGCTGTCTTCAACTATAAGCAGTAGAAAATATTAACTCAGCTGGCTTACACAAGGAGTACAAACAGCACGGTGGCTGACGGCTCAGTCACCAGGGTCTTTGTCATCAAGGTCTCCAGTTCCTCCCATATTTTCCCCTCTGACAGCCTTAAAAACCTGTTTTCTGCTGGTGACAAGATGGCCAACTCATTTCCAAAAATCAAATGGAAAGAGCTTTTTTTGTGTATGTGTGCTGCTTTTTAAGAGATGATGTCCTGCAAGGGATTTAGCTCAGCGGCATGAACGCCTGCCTGGCAAGCTCTAGGTTGTGAGTTTGATCCTTGTTACCAAAAAAAAAAAAAAAAAAACAATGAAAAAGAAAAAGACAGAAGATGTCCTTTTTTGACCCCCCGAAAGACTTCACATACCTCATTTTCCAATTCCATGTCTAAACAAAGGACTATCATAACTGGCTTAATCAGCATTTACTCTTGAGGTAGAAACAAGACTGCTTTTCCTTGAGTGGTTTAGTGCCTAAACCAAATGAGGCTCTGTCAGCAGGAAGAGAAAAAAATGGCACAGGCAATCAATTGTATTCAACACTAGCAGAGGCCAGGGTCAGATATTTGTGTTTCCCTCACTTGCCATCACCATCATGTGTTGGCACAAGGGTGCTGAACACAAAGCTGTGGAATTGAACTGAACTAGAAATTACCCTGTGGGTGTGAGAAAATACTGAGCATTATTATATGGTGGCACAATTAGACATTTGTGCACAGAAACTAGAAAGACAGCCATGAAATCCAAACAGATGCAAAGAAGTTCTCTGCTGGGTAGCGCTGGTCCAGTCCTCCCCTGGGCCCAACTCCCAGTTCCACAGATATGGAGTAGGCCGTGGGCCAAAGTGTCGGGTTTCTCCAGCAGGCCCAGCTGGCTCTTCTCCTCAGTTCAACTCTGGTCTACAGTCCAGCCCACAACTGCTAAAACAAAGTCCCAGGTGCAAAGAAGGCTTATGATATGAAATGTTAGTGCCTAGCAAGTAACTGAGCACACTGTATGGTAGTCATTTTTCTCATCACTGTGAGATAAGCACTGTGAGATAAGGTTTATTTTGTTCCATTTCAGAGGTTTCAGTCCATGGTCACACTTGGCCCCATTGCCTTTGGACCTGTGATGAGGCAGCACATCACAGAAGGAAAAACGTGATGGAGTAAAGATGCTCACCTAACAGTGGCCATAAAACAGAGAGAAACATGTGGGAGCCAGGGAGCATGTATCTCCTTCAAAAGCATGACCCCAATAAACTAAATTCCTCCCAGTAGGCACCATCTCCTAAAGGTTTCGGCATTTTCCAATGATGCCATGAACTGGAGACCATGTCTTCAACATATGAACCTTCTGGTGACATTCAAGGCACAAACTCTAACACCATGGGTACATACAAACACATGAACTCTGTTCTGGAAAAGTCAGTGCTTCTGTACTCAAGTTTAAAGGGATGGCTCCTTTAACTGTGGTCCTTCGTCTCTCTCTTTCCTCTTCAGGTCAACCAGCTCCTACCCCTGCCTTCTATCCTAGTTTCTCAGCATGCTTGTCTAGGTTCTTTGGGCTATTGATAGCTCCAGATCCACATACACAGGCTTTTACCTGGAGTTGTGCGATGCACTAAAAACTGCATAGAAAACACATTGGTCAAAGATCTCCAGTCCCACTGATGCCACATGCCCACATCAAGGCCCATAAGTTTTAGCCATCTGAAGTTCTGGAATTCTTTAACAAATTCTGTAGCTGACATTTTCTTAGCTAGAGAAAACGGCATTAAATGCAGGGCATTATAAGACCTCACAGATTATGACATACGTCAATATTCAATACATAGTGACTTAGGTTGAACCCTATGAAAATGGTGATATATAACCCTTTTTTTGATCTGCAAAAATGGCAACATCATACATTTCAACATAATCTGATTAGACCAGGCAACAGCTCAGGAGGGGTTTGGAACACTATGGCAAACAAAACAGACACAATGTTTGTCCTGTAGAACACAGTCTAGTGTATTGAACTATTAAATACAAAATACACAGTCTAGCTTTACTAATATAATGAACTACATTTGGACTTACCTGTTTATTGCTTTTTTTTTTTTTGGATCCTTGAGGACATCTTACTATACAAATATAGTTAAAAGACTGGCAAAGACAGTTTTGTCTCCTCCATATCACACACTGCTAAGCACAAAGGGAAACACATTATATATTTGTTAAATTTTTCTGATTTGTGCTATAATAGATAAATGTAGGTGTTGGAGATGAATTATGCAGAGAGGACTAGCCTAATTATGAAAGGTATGGATCAGGGACATCACTAATCTGGAATTTCTGATATGAGTGATATGGTTGAGTTAGATCTTCACAAAAACAGGTCTTTCTACAGCATATAAACTACCAGCATAAAGGGGGTTTCATAGGGACTATTTAAAACAGTTAAGAGAATAAATGGTTTTCAAGCACATTCTAGTATTTGGGAAACTCCATTTACATAAACAATTGATACACTAATTGCAAATCATTCTTATTTCTCTCCTAAAGCAAGATCCCCCAAGGATCTTTATTAGGCACTCTATTAGCCTAGTTTGAGTTACAGTATTTACTTAAAAGTAATAATAATGAAGATCTTGAAAAATATTTGGTAATTCAGCCATTTTACTAATTCAAACTAATCTTCCTCATTAGTCTACATTTTAGGGACTTTATCACTCTATTAAGAGAAAGTACTAAAGGCTGTACTTAAAAGACATTCACTGAATTTCTTTGAAGGATACCTTTGGTAGCAAGAGTTAACATCAGAAGGTGGGTAGGAACAAAAAATAAACAACTCAAACAGCAACTGTAATCCAATCTAATCCAACAAATGAGATGCATATGAAATCATAGTCAACTTATAAGCAGAGAATATGACAAATTCAGATTGGGTATTGCTGATCTTTTGATTAACCTGATAAAAGTTTAATGAAAAATGTCAGTGAATGCCACTGAGCAGCAGGCTTCTGATTTATTCTGTAACATCTCTGGGAACCAGGCCTGTACATACACTAGAGACAAGAACCTGCTTGGTTAGGATCTTCATGTGAATTTGGCCTATCTTTGTTCTCTGAAGAAGCATGGAGATTTAGTAGCACACTGGTCACATTCACAGAGCATCTTGAACTCTCTAGACACAGTAAATGAACAGCCCGCCTTGTCACCATGCCAAAAGCAAACAACCCATCACTAGCCAGAAGCACACCAGGTCTCTCTCAAAGATGCAAGTCCCCAACCAGACTCCTCTGCAGAACCTCACAAATCTCCCAGATGCAGGCAGGATGATCATGAGCTAGGGGAGATTATGCTCTGAATGTCTTAAGAGATTAGTTACTTAAAATCCTCCACATGACTTCAGCCATGCCTGTTACAGATCACAGAGTAAAAGCCTGCTTGATTAAAGCCGAATGCCTATACATTTGCAGAAGGGAAAACATGTGGAAGAAAAGTCAGATTTCTGATGGGCAAAGCACAAGCTCCAGAACAGGAGGGTCTGCTAAATAAGGATGACAAGGAGGCATACAGAGTGATCATATCTTCGCCAGAAATACCCCAGCCTTCAAGGCTCACAGATTCACTTATTTTCCCCCAAAGCAGAGACTTAATCCAGTCTTATCAAATGAGGCCCAATCTTTCTCATATTCCAAATATGGGAAAAGACAGTTCCTCCATGGTGGGGGTAAGAGTGGGAAGGCAATGTCTGTATTGCATATTGCTTTAATTAAAACAAAGATGACGTGTACCAGAGCCTCTGCTAGGGGCATTTTCCAGTCCTCCTACTCTTTCTGTCCCTTCCCCCCAGGCCACCATGGTCTTTTCTTTATTCTCAGAATAACTCATCTTTAAAATGAAGGGATTGAACCTGATACCTTAAAGATTCCTCCAAGGTAAATTCAAGTCTAGGGAAACATTAGTTCTCAATCTACTTTTTCCCCTTCTACAAGTCCACTGTTTAGAGGAACTCCAGCGAGACGTCATCTATTGCTCATTCCGACAGGGTGAAGGAAAAAGAGCCAGGCGAGGGTCCTCAAACATGACAGTCCCCTCTTTGTAATAAAATATCAGAAAACAGATTGCAAAACTGTTCTGCAAGCTATCTTTTGTTCTGAAACACCGAAGACATTATGAAACGGTTCAGCAAGTCATCTCTAAACAATGTCATAAAGAGTTGCCTAGTTTTGGGGTGGGCCTGGAACAAATCTATTTGTACCATTACTCCTCTAATAAAATAACAAATGTGGCCATCTGTGAGGCAGAATTCCCCACAGCCCAACCATCCCCAGACCAACACAAAACCACTGCCAAACAAAGCTAACTAAAGAAAACCAGGACGGCCTCCAAGACAGGAGGCTTACAGAGAGAAGCAGGGCCCTGCACAGAGGCTCCAAGGAGCAGCAACTGCTTACTTTGGCCCATGACAATTTTTACCAGCCATAGCTTGTAAACAGCTGGGGACCTGCTGGCCTGGGGCACTGGTGGAGGAGGGAGAAGCACCTGGCTCCCCAGCATGTCAAAGGGTATGAGAAACGTGCAGATCAGTACCTTCTTAGAGGAAACCCCAGGCCCCAGAGGGCATGCAGCAACAGCCAGACCCTGAGGAATGGAAAAGGCAGCCCTAGAAAATACAGACTGTAGTGGTGGGGCCCTATGCTTTGTCCCTCCTCCTTTGCTCCATGAGAAGTCACACAGCAGGGAAGCAGAGGGTATCAACTTTAGTACCACCACAACCTGGATGCAAGGCTCCAGAGAGAGCCACTATGGGCACTGCCTTCTAGCTGATGGAACACATTCAGTTTTTCTATTTCCACTTCTCTTTTGCTCTGGCTTCCTAGAATTTCAGAGCTAAGCATGAAATTCCTAATTCTCACAGACAAATATCCCCAGCATCCCCAGCAGTTAATAAGGACATCCCACATATCTGAGACGTGGGACATTTGTGTATTTTCAAAGGAAAGATTTTTTTCCTTTACCATCCTGTCTTAATCTCCCCCCGCACCACCTTCATTGGTATTCATCATCTAACTCCTAAAGGTCTCTTCATCAGGGCTGCTCAGGGTATTGATAATTCATGGCTGCTAAAGAAGAGCTGAGAACAAAACAGGAAGAAAGGATGTCGAAGTGACAGCAAGAAAAAAAAGGCTTACCTTAGGGATAAAAAAAAAGTTCCCTCATATAGGAGTGTTTTAATTAATCATTCTATTTATTAAAGATTAAGATACAAATCATGTGACTACTTAAAATGTTCATCATGATTTTAGCTTTAACTCTGTGGCATCTGAGATAACTGAACAATGAGTGCCTATAATAGGGACTCAAACATTTGTTGTATGAGCAGACAGAAGTGTCTTTTTAGGGAAGTCTCACAAGTACATTTAACAGAAGAGGGCTGCTTCAGTGGTCTCGGGAAAGGTGGGAGCAGCTCAAAGCACTGACTATGATATGTGAATCCAACAGCCATCTCTCCAAAAGAAGCACTACTTTAAAAATCAGGTCTAAAGGTGAACCAGCCAGAGTACGCTTTTGCTCTGCGGGTTTTGAGGAAAGTCATACCAGTGGACCTAAGAAATAACCCATCGCTTTGAAATGATAATCTCTTTATAGCAGCAGCTACTGTACTCTTTGGGCTGGAGAAAAAAACTTCCCTTCCTTTGGGTTAAAGTCTTCAAAGTTGAGCTAGTAGCTGGTGACCTTAGAGGTTCCTCTCCTTCCCTTCATTCTAAAGGAGGGATCCTCTGGGCATTGAAAATGTAGGGAAATGTTGCATTTTTTCCTAGTCTCTAAACAAACACTTGATTGAGTCAGACACAAAACCCAGTATTTATGGTTGTCTTCTTAACAAGTTTTAAATAGGCTTCATTTTAATTTAACATAATTTCAACATTATGACAAAATGGTCAGTAAAATATGAATGTGCTTAATTTGTCAAATTTACGTGTTTTTCAGAGAAAACATTTAGAACAAACAAGTCAATTATTCTCATCAAATGCATTAAATTTTAAGGGTAATATTTTTATTATCAATCGTGCTCTCCAGATACAGCAAGACAAAATTATTCTGTTCTATTGCGATTGAATGAGGTTCACTACTCAACAATGATTTCACAAATTACAGCTTCAACTAGCTATAAAATAACCAAATCAGTTCTGATATGGCCATAAAATTAAGCCTGAAAAAATAGTGAAGTAAATTACTCCCTTAAAATCATGTTGTTGAACAGTATGTTCTGTATGATTTAATTTATGTCAGAAAAAAAATCTATACTTGTATAAGTATATGCATAGAAAAGAGTCTAAAAGAATATATACTAAATAGTAAAGAATATATATCAAATTCAGTAAGGTCACAGGACAAAGAGAAACTTTCATGTTTTACTTTCCATATTTCTTACAACAGAATTACATTTACTGTCACCTCAGTCAAGAAATTAAAGTTTAGGAAAAAAAGGTTACTGTCTAAATTAAAACCAGTATCTTTTATACAACACTTTATCCAAAGCATTTTATTAGCTTTTTTAAATCATGACTTCATTAAAATCAAATATTCAGTTAAAAGAATATAGATTTCCTTTTTATAGTATTATATCTAAGGTTGTAAATTATCCTCCAGGAATCAGTCTCCCTCTCCTCCTCTCTCTCTCTCTCTCTCTCTCTCTCCCTCTCTCTTTCTGCTTTTGTCCTTTTGGAATTGAACAGAATAGCTATACATATTTATGCAGCAATGGGGCAGGACTGGTGTTTCAATTCCACCATGTATTCATTTTCTGAAATTTTTTTCTTTAATTAAAATACTAAGTTTTAAAATTTTTTTTAAATTAATGTTTTTAAAAAAGAGGAGATTGTGCTGGCCGGGATAGGGTGGGTAGTCTGACCTTCAGCACCAGAGAACTCAACTCTAGGTGTCCTTTCTCTCCTAGTAAAGTCAATCTAGGTCATCTATGCAAACAATCAACTTGCAGATATCATCTAGGGGACCCAAGGTCCCTAAGACCCAAACTTGGGATCAGGAAGCTGGTTACCTTGGAGATTTCAAAACATGACTTTCTCTAGACTACCGATGCAAGGCTAAATTAGCTACGTGTGCTTTGGTCATCAGCAACCCAGAATGTAAGCCTTGTTATGATTTAAAGCTGGATTATATGAAGTATGAGCAATCACACAGATTACCATATAGGAAAAACTGAATTAGTGTTTGATAGATCTGATCTTTCTGGAAAACAAGATTTCAAAATGTGGGGCTGCTGAGGGGAGGGGGGCTATAAAAGGAGTCTTTGAGCAGTGGCGGTTGGAAGCAGGCCTCACACCATAGCACCAAGCGATGCCAGATGTGTGGCAGAGCCCTGCTCCCAGCAGAGACAATACTCTCAGAGGTCACCATGCCAAAGGGCGCAACAAACTGCACTTGAGAGAGTTGGGCAATAGGTATTACAAGCAAAAACAGATTTAATACACTAAAGAACACCTACTAAAGTCAAACCTGGGCAAACTCTACTGCCGGAAGAATCATCCATCATTGGAGAACACCCACAACTAGTATCAGATTTTTTTTGTTGTTTGTTTAATAAAAGGCAAGGGATCTGAAAGCTGGGCGCCCCTAAAGGATCAGGCACTGTTTCCTCTTGAGGCAACAGTTTTGATAAAATGCCTTTGCTCTGATTGTCTTCTGGTGCAAACACAAAGCTATGGCTTTGGCACAGGAGCAAGCCACCCTGCACCTCTCCACCTCCAGCAACATCCCATGGCCTCCCTGCCCACCTCTCCAGGATATGCACTTCTAGTTTTCTGGTACCTTCCACCCGTCTCTGGCCCCAAATTCCACCCCTCATGCCAACAAACTGCTCCAATCCTTACCAAGTAGCACCTTAGGGCCCCTGACCCACTGACATCCAGGCTTTAGAACTCTTCTCAAGATAGGCCCAGTGCTTAGACTGCCTCTATGCCACTGTCTTGATAGGCTGTTTTCTCCTAGCGCTTAGAAAAATGTCTAAAATTCCAGGTGTCCCAGAAGGCCTTTCGGGACTGACCACTCAAGAACTACTCCAGCCTCTTTCCTCTCCTGGACAGAAAACTCCCTTTACACTGCTAGCAAAGCTGGAAATAAGAATAAACTTCCATTGCCTTCTCTCTCTTAAGACACTCATCCTTGAAAAGCACACGATGTCTGTCTTCCTGTCCATTTGTAAATCGATCTCCTGCTCATTTCTCCTGTGGCCTTACACTACTATCTCCTAGAGGACAGGGCCAGGGTGGGGTTCAGACAAGCCTCAGTCATCTGGATGATGGGAAGAGGGTGTTCTCGTGAATTTAATTAAAGGGTCAGGCAGAAACTTTGCTTGAACTCTCCTTGTTATAAACCTTATTATAAAGCTTTTTAAAATACATCTAACCACTTTCCAACCTAGGTAGAGTTAATATAATTTAACCTTTGATTTAGGATCTTGTAGAGCCCCAGGCACATCATTCTCTTCTGCTGCCATAATTACAGATGCAGAAGACGCAGAGACTGGGCTGATGATTGCTTGGAAGCTAATTTTTAGAGTATATCCTTCCTACTACGACTTGTGATTTTTGCCTTTCTTTCAGTATAGCTGAAAAATAAAAACAAAATCCCACTTAACTGAAGGGAGGCCTATTGCCATAGTCTTTATTGAGTGTCTGTCATGGTGGTTCATAATTAGTCACTTAACAAGGGGTTCTTGATGAGGGAACTTGGTAACGTGGTTTTCTGTAACTATAAGCTTGATTTTGAGGCAACTGTTCATTTCACTGAAAAAAAAAAAAAATCAGGGGCATGAACACACAGGTGTCCTAAATTTCCTTACATTAAAAAAGTGTACCTTTTATAAGGAATAGCTGTGCTTACTTTAAAGCAGCAAAGACACAGGTACATGTGCATAGTAAATGAGAAACTCCCAAATTAACCTAAAACTATTCATTGTGGGGTCTTTATTCAGCAAGCACAGGGTTTCCAAGGCCATCACAGTTCAGCAACTGGAGCCCCTTCCTCCAATTCGCAGGTCTGGGCTCAGAAGAAGTAGCTGGGCTCCAGGGACCCATTCTAAACCCAAATCCCAAAACCTCTCTAATCTGAACCAATTCTCCTGGCTACCTTAACTGGTCTTTAAGACCATCAAGTCATTTCTTCAGTCCCCAGAAGGCCACTCACCATTGTGACTGCTGAATCCTCTGCACTGTAAGACTCTATTGGGAACCAAAGGTCTTCCCCATCCAAATCCTGCCCATTTTTGAACACTCAGCCCATGACCTCTAGAATACAGTGTTTCCTCAGTCACTATCTACACTGAACTCCGCTTTGAACTCTGCAAGAGGCTGGGGAGCGAATGCAAGAGGCACGTGAACCTGAATGAGGAAAAAAACTTTATTTCCACTGGCCTCTAAGTGAACCTTAACCACCTTTTGATTATGAGTGTAGATAACCAACACAATAATGTCACCTGTGACTGTCACACTAGAAATCACACTTTCGCATCAAATCACATTGATACACATATCTTAAAATATCATTTACATTCATTACAACAAAATTACAGTAATTGTCAGACCTATTATTAGAAGCTATTATTTAATGTGTTATTATAAAATATGTTGCTGTATCACATATTTAATATTTCAATAGCTATATGTCAACATAATCAATTTTATTTTTTTTCTTAAATATTAGACTCAGGCAGGATCCATAAGCTTCACCAGATTGCCAAAAAGCAGGTTCTTAACTCCTGTTTGGTGGAATAAAGACTAAAGTTCTAAAATCAGAAAATCTTGGATTCAAATTCAGGCTCTTTCCCTTAAAACAAAATGCTTAATCTCCATTAGCTTTGAATTTCCTCATCTTGATCAAGGGAGCAATACAAAAACATTTGCTTTCTGAAACCTGGGGATACGGCTTAGTGGTAGAGTGCTTACTTAGTGTGAGTGAGGCCCTGGGTTCAATCCCTGGCACCATAAAACAAAACAGGCAAGAAACACATGTTTTACCTTGTGAAACATTCATTCATTAAAAAGAAATTACCTGAACACAAACTACCTTTGTACCAGGCACAAGGTTGAGGTCTGGTGCTACAGTAATGAACATGACAGAGACAGTCCTTAAATCGTCTCCTGTAGAGGGCATGCTGTGTAGTGGTTAGCACAGAGATGTCTAGAAGCATTCTGTAAACATTACAGTACTCACTGCTACAGTGGTCCACTGCACGTGGAGTGTTTAATTATGTGCTGATTTATGTTGCCTCTTAAATATTGGTTTATCTTGCTTCTGCCCTCCCAATAAGGTTCATTACAGGCTACAGGCTGGTCCTCAGAAGGAGGCTGCTAACTTGTTAGATGAAAGATTTAGAACCAAATGGTCCTGACTTCAAAACCCCACTCTGCCACTGCAAACTCTATAACTACAGCAGAGACAGTAGCTGTCCCCAAATTCTCCTAGAGGAATAGAACCCAAACTTTTTGGTAGGGCACACAGAAACTCAGGATAAGTATAGGACTTTTACCACCTTGCAACTAAGTACAGCCACGTGACCAAGTTGTAGCCAATGGCTAGAAGTGATGTGTGTTAACTTCCAGGAAGCAATCTTTATCTAAGAGAACCTGCCTTTCACGCTCCCTTTTCATCCTTTCTGATGTCTGGGGCTAGAATGACACACATGTGAAACAACACAGAAGCAACCCAGATTCTTCTTAACGCTGTAGAGCACTGCATCAACCTAGTCAGTAATCTACCTTAGGCAAGTTACTTATCTCTTTGGACTTCAATATCTCTGTCTATAAAAAGATGATAACACAAGGTAACTACATTGCTGTGTTGTTTTGGGGACTGAATGACAGGGCTTGGTTCACAGTAAGGGCAGAAATTAAGACAGCTGGTATTACTGCAGTTATTGATGCAGTAGAAAATCTATCAAGAATAGAGCATCTTAACAACTTGGGTGCCCAGAACGACTCAATGATTCTCACAGTTAAAAGATGCTATGTCCCCACACAAAGGCTCACATACTGGTCCTCAGGCTTGGTTACCAAGGTGGCAGTATTGAGAGATGATGGAAGTTTTAAGAGGCAGAGCCTAGTGGATCCCTTTAGATGACCAGCAATGCCCTTGAAGAGCATAATGCTACCTGGCCTCTATCTTTCATTTCCTGGTGATCACATGAGCAGTTTTGCTCTATCACAACCTCCTGCCTTGATGTGCTGCCTCATCACAGGCCCAGAAACAGCAGGGACAATCTGATCATGGGACCAGAGACAAAAGAATCTCTTCATAAGTTTATTGCAGTAAGTCGTATGGTGACGAGAAGAGGACTACCACAGAAAGCATCCTACAGTCTAGTCCTCCTGATAAGAATTCTCTTCTCCAGCACTTTTACTAGTCAGCAAAGGACACTACCTCTGGGATAAGTTGTACGACAGTGGTGTTTGTTCATCCATATATCATGATCCCCATCACTTTGTTCCAGAATCCTGCCCTGAATGCCCCAAATCACTTCTTCTCCACCTCCTCCTTTGTTTCTGCCTTTGATCACCACAGTCCCACCTCTGAGCTCATGCCCATCGGTACATCAAAGTTTTTTTCAACCTCTTCTGGAAGCACCTCCTGGCCTCTTTGCTAACTAAATGGGAAGTAAGTGTTCACTTTCTCAGTCTCATCCTGTTCAAATGAGAGGCTTTCCAAACTCTAAAAATGAACTTCTCTCCTACTGGAGGACAATACAAATGATCATTAATATCTACAGCTCCCTCACGTTGCCCAGAATACCCTATCTCCTACATTTTACACTGCTAACACTTTCAAAGCTATTTCATCTTGCTGCAGCATCATCAGTGGTCTGGGAGGTATAACCTTTCATGGCACACGAAATCAAAATGTGCTTTCTGTGTCTAATGCTTACATTCATCGTTACTGATTATTCTTCTCCTGTACATGCAGGCACAAATCCTATTCTCTTCTCCCACACTGTTGTCATGCTCTATGTCACTGTCACAGACACAGGATGCTTCTCAGCACAGACACAGCTCCAGTCACCTCCCCTCTTCCTCATTCCTTCTTCTTCACAGTCACACCAGCCCTTACTACCTCTCTCATCTTCCACCCTTCTGGCTCCATCTATTTTCAGTGAGACTTTATTGTCCTCCTGGCTCACTCAAGCCTAGGCTTATGGAGGGTTTAGAAAGGGAACAAGGGCTTTGGTATCAGCCAATGGCTCCAAGTTGGATGGGGTATCGAGGGCTGCAACAGATGAAAACAAGACATGATTATCAAGTGGGCAAGGCCAAAACCATGAACTTCGGTAGCAGCTTCAATAGGACAAAGCCACACAGGATCCATCCTAACAGGCAGTAAAAGAGTCCTAGACATTAGCAAAGGAAAGGAGCAGAAAAGCATAGGTCTAATGATGTCCAGGGAGTCAAAAGCAATCTTAGAGATTTATTCCATGCACCCCTTTACATATGGTAGCAGGATTTTCTAACTCAAATTGCCAATTCTGGAGCTCATACCTGTATCAATTTCACTTTGCAAAGCACTCAGCTTTACCCAACATTTTACAAACAAAAATTTTATTCTAGGTGTGTGATCCACATGGGTTCAAAGCCTGGGATTCTTTGTTGGCTATACTCACACTACACATTAGTTCAAATTACTTATGAATCCACAGTACACAGCAAGAATGCTGAAATATGAATCAGCCCACACCAGACTCTAAGCAGGAAAAAAAGACCTCAAGATGGGCTCATTCCTTCTCCAGACACCTTCTTCTCCAGGTTTAAAGGCAGTAGCAAGGCTTCGTCTCCACGATGGTGGAGAAAAGAGGAGGCTCCACAAGAGAAACTCAAAAGCAAGCAGAAATCAGCATGCCTATTAAGTTCCGAATGTCGCTACCTGTATCTCTGTCTAGCCTTCTCCGTCACTGCCCTTTACAACACCTTGATGCTCTCTCTCTCTCTCTCTCTCTCACACACACACACACACACACACACAGACACGCGCGCGCAGCACCTCTTTGCAGTTTTGGAGTTGAGTAGGAAGGAGACAGCACTTGCCCAGAGCCTGAGCCCAGGTTCCACAACACAGAGCAGCACAGAGTGAACAGCAGGGAGACCAGCAGGCAGCTTTAACATTTCTCAAGCAGCCAAAAGAAACAAAAGGCACAAATGTCACATTTCCCTGTTTTCCCATTGGTGGCTCCTTCCCCAACCCTGAGCCCCTCCCTTCCACTCAGCCCTCTTTCCCGCCTCAGATGCAAGCCACACCTACGCCCCTCAGAGGGCTTTTCTTGTTGGGAGTCTTTTTCAATCCACAGGAATCCCTAATTGCTGATTCAAATCCACATACTAAGTGAATAACCAAATATAGCATAAGAAGTACAAATTCATTATCAAGAGATAAAAAAAAGAGGCCTATCTGCCTTCTTGCCTCTGCCCAAGAACACAAGAGACCCTATATTCTAGCTCACAGCTGTCATATGTTCATGTGTGTGTTCGTGCATGCACACAAGCTTGTGGGTGCATGTACCCACAAGCCCATCTTGGGCAATAAAGGGACTGCCACCAACAAACTCATACTGGTTTTGTGACTCAGGCACCCATAGAATGACCTGGGAGAAGCCAAAGATTCAGAGAAGCTTGTTTTATTTGTTTGGGGGTCACTGTCTGAACAGCAGAATTTTTTAAAGTTCTCTTCATGATCTCAATGTGTACCTAGTTTGAGAACCACTGACTTAACACATGGTGAGTTTCAAACATTTTTCAAGGCAGCTAAGATGTTTAGAACACATTATATCCTTTAGTTGACACAAGAGCCCTTGGATTTTTTATGGGGGCTCAGTTATCAATCATGGTGAGGCTGAGTTTGTTGTGAACTCAGGTTCTCTAACTCCAAAGTCCTTTCTTGGGCCACACACTTGTTAACAGTTGTACCTGTATGGACAATGTGGAAAAGCAATCCTCACTGCCAATAGAACATGAATAATTTCTGTAAGTGCAAGATGCTTAGATTTGAAGATGCAAACACAGGCAACCATGAGGACCCCTCTGAAGACAGAGGTCTGAGTAATAAGAAGAAGGCAAGATGTGTGTCCATGGTTGAGGTTTGAGAAGATAAGGAAAGACAATGTATAAGGTCCTGGCTATTGAGTTGATAGAGACCCAAGATAAATTGTAAGATATCCACTTAAGGTGTGCTCAATGGCACACAAAGAATGGACAAGTGTCAGGGGTGATAAGCTCTTCCCTGGAAAGACAATCTTAAGATAGAAGTCAATGGCTCACTTCTCAGGGTTACAGTTTCTTTTTCCTGCTCACTCTACACATTCAGACTTTCTCTAAGGGCACAGAAATCATTCCTAGCACATGCTTTCGAGGCAGCTTCAATTTTTGTCTCTCTTTCCAAGATGACAAGTTGAGCTTCCATGGGGAACAGACCCAGGAATAGTATCCTCAAATGCTTTAGCCCACCACTCAGGAAGGGCCAAGCATCCCTTAACACCATCCCCACTTCTATCAAAAAAAAAGAGGAAGAGGTGCCATCATTATCACTAAACCAACTTTTCTGACAGAGTGAGAATTATGTTACCGCTTCCAATTAGGGATGAATGCAGACCAATACAAAAATGCAAACACTAGAGCATCCATTTTTGTTAACACTCCAAGACGCCAGCCCAAAATCCACAAGTAGTCCTTATACCATGGAGCTGAAGTAAGTGACCTCACCTCAAGGCCCTGTGCAGCAAATAGTCCCACCTAAAAACAAACAATATTCCACCATTCCAATAGATCAGAAATGGGCTTCTTGGTACTCTATTCCAATCCCTGCACACCAGCTGTTTCTGGTATCCCCTAAAGCATAGCATTGATGAGAAAGAACCACAAGGAACTAAGCAGGTTAAACTTTCACACGGATTGCACTGATAAGCAGAGTCACTTACCCAGCACAGCCAGACAGCTCAGCACTGGGAAAAAGCACCTCATGTTGGCAGCCGCGGTGAGAGGACACAAGACAGGGCACTTCTTCTCCAGCACCTAATCTTTCATTTGTGACAATCCACTTATAGCTCCAGTTTTGGAAATAGAACTTAACACAGAAAATGAGAACTGGTTAAAAAGAAAACAATCAGGAGGAGGAAGCTGGGGAGAAGGGAGGAGTGGCATACAGGTGAAAAGTCCTCTAGGCTGAAGCAAGGGTCCAGAGCAATTCGGATGGTGCTCCAGGCTCCCGCCACATTATGTCTTTCAGACTCTACAGGATCTGTAGGTGGTGGTGGATTAATCCTCGAGGAAAAAGCGAGGGGAAAAGTCTGAGAAATCCTTTCATCCACTGATTATACAGAAATGTCCTTGGCTTCCCAGTGAAGGTGTCTGTGATCTCTCCCTCATTCGGTTTCCCCGAAGGAAGCAAGGCGGGTTTTGTGGAAACCTCGGTCAGCCAAATCACCCTGGCTGGTGTCGACAGTTTGAATTTCTTCATCAAAAAGTCCGTCTCCATCCATGGTAATAGATCACAGAGCTGTCACCTGCCCCACACCTGCCCCGGGCACATGAAGCAAGCGGGCATTCGGCGGCCCCGAAGCGGTCCCACAATGCCACCAGACCTCTAAAACAAACACAAGAGAAATTTATCAAAGGCAAACACAACCGGCACAAAAACCTAGAAGGCTGAGCGCTGGGTTGGTCCAGACACCTGGGTCCAGTCTCTGATCTTGCACAACCTTTGCATTCTGACCTTGGGTTTGTCGCTCTCTCTCCCTCCGCCTCAGTTTCCAGGTCCACTGCAGGGCAACTGTCAGAAGCCCAATGGTCCCTGAAACACTTTCACCCAAAGCTTCACTCCTGGGGTTTCCCGTCCCCTCCCACGGAGCCCGGCCGGGGCAGCCCCACCCTCCGCCGGGGCAGATCGGGAAGGGGCTCCGAGGTGGGGCCGCGACTCCCGGTTCCACCCCGCTCGCGCGCCCGCCGTGGGAGCTCCGAGCGCCGCGTCCCAGGTGGCCCCGCTATTGTTTTACCTTCCCGGGTGTTTATTTTTCGCTGATTGGAAAGAAAAGAGACCCGGGAAGAAGGCAGCCGGGGATCCGCTTTCCGATGCCGGAGCGCGCCCGCCGCGCACCCGACCGGCCAGGCGAGGGGTCCGGGCCCGGCCGAGCAGAGCCCGCCGCCTCCGCCTCCGCCTCCCCCGGCCGCGCCGGGCGCCAGCCCCGCCGCCCCCTCGCCCGCGCCCGCGCCCCCTGCAGGAGCCCGACCTCGCCCGGCCTCTCCCTGCGCGCCCGTCGGTCTGTCGCCCGCTCGCTCGCTCGCGTCTGTCGGTCGGGGCCGGGGCACGCCTCGGGGGACGCGCCGCTTCCTCCCCTAGCAGCAAAGGCACCGGCAGCCGCGCTCCGGCCCCTCCCGAGGCCCCGCCCTCCAGCTCCAGCTCCAGCCCGGCCCGCGGCACCGAGCGGCGAGGCGAACAGGGCCGAGGGCGGTGGCCTAGGCGGAGGCCCCGCCCCGCCCCGCCCCTTCCCCTCCCGGAGACCCGGGGCCGGGTTCTGGGGGTCGCGCCCCGGCCTGGCCACCGGAGGGCCTGGCTAGAGCCGCGCGCGGGCTGGGCGCACGCAAAGTTAACCAGGGCTTCTCCCCGCGGGCTCCCGGCCGGCAGGGAGACGCACAGGCCCTTCCCGAAGCCCGGGGAGCACATGAAGAAGGCACAGGAGGGACCAAAACTGCCCTTCCCTGAAGAAGAAATCTTCTCACATGGGGACTCCGTGCTGTGTGTGCTCTAGGGTAGAATCTGGGCTCTGGAAACAGCCTGGGATCTGGTCCTAGCCTTCCACTTCCTAGCTGTGGACTTTCACCATCTTACTGAACCTCTCTGTGCTGTGGTTTACTCACCTGTTACATGGGGAACTGACCCCTGCTTACCAGGGTGATGGGAGATACCTATGTTGTTTTTATAAAGCCCTTAGAACGGTGCCAGATACATCATGACCACTCAGTAAATATAAATTATTATTTTATGACCACAGCAGTCTTATCCAGGCAAGCGCTTTGGCATTCATTCAATACTATCCATATACACACCCTGTGGATAATGACATGGTCATAGGTGACAAGGTGGAGCAGGACAATCCTCACGGAGCTTCCAGTTTAGCGGGAACACGCACAACAAAAAAGGTGCGACAAGAACAAGGCTGTGTTAGGGGGACAGCAGGGAGCCGATCTGGTCAGGTCAGGTCCCAGGAAGGAAAGGAGGTATCTGACGGTGACAAGAGGAGAGGAGAGGGTTAGCCAAGACAGAGGGTCAGCAATCTGTGTGGGGCCCAGGCTAGACCGTAAGAAAGATGTGTCCAGAAATGGGCAAGGAAGAAAAGCTAGAAATCAGCTGCTGTGCTAAGGGGCTTGGCCTTTAACCTGGAGCCATAGAACCCCGGGGGTTCTGAACAGGGGAGTGTGGACACCACCTGTGCAGTTTTAGGAGCCCACTCTGTCTTAGGTGTGGAAGGCAGGTGAGACAGGAGTTCCACAAGAGGCTGCTGGGACAAGTGTGGCATGGCATTGCTAAAACATACAGAAAACGTGATGGTGCCCGGACCACAGAGGTAGCAACAGGGTCAGAGAAATGCAGAGGTCCCCTTGGTGTCAGCAGATAGGCTCTGCAGAATGTCAGGTAGAGTGTGAGGCATGAGGCAGAAAAAAATATTACAGCTCAACCGTTGAGATCTGGATTCAAAGCAGAAGGCCGGATAGATATATTGAGTTTGGATACCCAAGAGACGTGGAGATGACGCTATCCAAAGAAACAAGAGAGGAGGTGTCAGAACTCACAGAATGTTGAGTTCGTAGTGTTTTCACCTTCTTGTCTTCTACTACAGCAAAAGAATTTAGTGACAGACTATACTAATTCATTTACACAAAAAAGTAATATCCCCAGTATATAAAACAATGGAAATTATGCTATAGGGGATGCAAAGATAACTTAAAAGTCTTACCTGTCCTCTCCCCACTCCTTTAGCCACAAATTCCTTGAAGGTGGAGTCTGACCTTTAATTTATCATTTATCCCAAATAATTCTTGGCATAGGTAATGGTACTATAAACACTTTTGTGGAATTGAATGTATATCACATGTTAAAAGTATTATATTGAAAAGTATATATTGAAAATCTCCTCTTGTGTGTGAAATATTGCCTTTTTCCCAAGATGATAGTGACTCTGGCATATCTCTGTTCTTGTCTGTTATACTCTTTTGTTTGTTGAACATCTATGATTTGTGAAGAAAAGTCTGTATTCTCGAGTTTAGTGAGAAACAGAGACAATGAAACAAATATGACATAAAGTGACATGTGTTCTCAAGAAAAGTGGGGTATGCAGGAGTGTAGGGATAGGGCGTGTGTTCTAGGTGTGTGTTGAGGGAATGCTTCTCAGGGAATGACATTCGATCAGAGAACAACTAAGAAGGAGAGAAGGAGCCTTGGGGATTTCTGGAGGAAGGGCATCCCAACCTTAGGGAACAGCGAAGGCAAAGCCCCTTGATCTGCAAACAAAAGGGGTGCTGGTGTGTCTGGAAGAGTGTGAAAGAGAAGAAGGAGGGATGTAATCACGGGCTGCACAGGTCCAATCCTATAGGACCTTGCCGAGTGAAGGGCAGTCTGGACCACTCTGACTGCTGGGGAAGGAGAGTCAGGAATGAGGGTGGATGTCACAGGGGAAGATGGCCACGCTTAGACCAGGGGGTGTGGGTGTACAGGGTCTAAGAAGTGGAAGGATATTGGAAGCAGTCTGAAATTAGATTCTGTGGGATTCATCAAAGAATTGAATATGGAGGAAATAGAGTAGTGAAGGAGTCTTCTAAAAAGTCAACTTCAGCCTGCTTGGCAGCTCTCTGTCCATACCAAGCTGCCCAGCTCCTCCACGTCACACCTTGCAGGACTTCTGCCTGGGCCCTGAACCTTGAACCCTAGACTCAGCAATTCCTTCTAAATGTTTAGTTCTTTTCTTCTCAACCTGCCCTTCCTCCTACCACTTAGAAGCCTTGAACTTTTCTGTATGATCTTCCACCCCTGGGCTTCTGTTACCACTGCAAATATGTGATGGTTATTTCTCAGCATAGCGTTCTTTCTAATTTCCACATTTATGGTAGAGCTACATTATGCAAAGAATTGTACTAACTGTTGGTTAGGGAGAGAAAAGTACAATTAAAAAAATGCCTCTACCCTCCAGACATAGGAGCAACCAAATGAAGTAAATGTGAACAGTGGCGTGATGGTGGGCCCTTCAGGAGATCCTTGGCTGGCAAAGAATGGAACTGAGAAAAATCCTAAGGGATGGCGAGACATCAGAGCAAGGCCTAAGAAGTCCCCAGTCGGCAAAACTGTTTGGTTTCTCAGCTGAACATTAGCAGCTTGCTTCAAGGCATTTTTCATTTGAATTTTGAAGCCACTTCTGGATTGACCTGGCATCAGAGGATATCTGGGCCATTTTGGAAGACTCCTGAAGCTTCTCAACCAGAGAGTTAAACTCAGAAGCCTGTAGAAGTCAGGCTGAGGCATGGCAACAAGGAGCTGAGTGCATAGGCTAATGGGCCTGCGTACCTCCCTCCAGGCACTGCAGTTAGGAAGGAAGGTCTCCGGTGCACGATTTTCTGACTTTCCAAGAGAATTAGGACTAGGGGATGTGGGTGCCATTTTCTTCGAGTTCCTCCCAAGTTTGCTCATTGGAAACTAGTGAGTAATTTAAACACTGTGAGAGACCAACACAAAATCTATTTGTAGATAAGATATGCCCGAGTGGTTCTACCAGTTTGAGGCCTCTAAATTCATAGGAGGTTATAATCAAAAGGCTGATCTATAAACTACGAAACAGCCTACACTTACACTTTCAGGAGAAAAAGAAAAAAAAACAGGGGGAAAGCCTAGCCTAGCTGTCTTTTGTCACTTGAAAGAAAGTTGAGAGGAAGGCATTTTGTCTAAAGATAGGCTGACGCTAGCTATGCACTCACAAACAACAGATGTTAATTGTCCCTAATGCACTCTGAAATGCCAAGTGAAAAGAGCAGGACCTCCCTACCTCAGAGAACAGCCAAGTCAGGCTAAAAGTGTGCCACCGAGCGATTCTCCTGATAGCCACTTTCTTCTTGGTGATTACCTCCTACACAGGCAAGGATCCCCGGAGCTGAAGACTGGAAATAGCCTACACAGGATACCATCTGTCTTTAAAATAAAAAGAAAGAAACGGAGGTGACTGTTAATATTTTGAGACCAGGGCATGGGTGGTGAGTGGGTAGTCCCCCAAGGGCGTTGCCCACAGGTGGGCGCTCAGAACCCGAGATGCGCCATCTAGCGTTAGAGGGGGGCTTGGATTTGCTCTCCCAGAGGGAAAAAGAAGTTTCTTTTCATCTTAAGGTCTCCTTCCTCCCCAAAACCCCAGAGGTGTGCTTGCTTCTTTTCTTGGTTGACAGAGATCTCTGGATCTGAAGGAGAATGACGGGGTTTGTGTTCCAGATTTGTGTTCATTGACTCCTAACTCTGTTCAATTTAACTTCTTGTGTTCAAGCTTCCTTATTTGTAAAAGGGGTTTACAGTAACCCCTGTCCTCAAAGAGAAGTTGTAAGGGCCTCATTTATAGAAAGGACTAAAAATTATGCCTCGTACTGAATTCTCAGTACGTGTTAGCTGTTCTCCTCACTAATTGGAAAACTTTATGTAATCTGAGACGCGAGGCAATGGTAGTCAAAGATGCTAGGTTCCAGTCCAATTTCTGCTGCTTATGCTGTGTTTTGACCTCTGGACCTAAGTTTCTTCTATATAATTATGTTGGCTAGATTAGTAAGAAAGTCTCAAACTCACTGTGCATGAGATATTGCAGAAACATTTAAAATGCAGATTTACATACCATCCAGAAGATTCAGTTTCTGAACATTTGGGTAAAATTGGACTCAAATGACTGTTAAGGGATTAAGATGTTACCGTGTGTCTGCAATGGTTTGAATGTGGTTGGTCCCCATTAAAACTCAGATCCAGTTTGTTGAGATCCAGTTGCCAATGTAATAGTGTTAAGAGGTATAAGACTTTTAAAAAGTAATTCAATTGTAGGGGTTTCCCTTTGGGAAGGATCAATGTCATTCCCAAAAGAGTGGCTTAGTATGAGAGTGAGTTTTCATAAGGTGAGCTTGGCTTCCTTGGCTCTTATTCTTGTTTTCTCTCTTTTATGTGCTCTTCCACACATGCCTGCTTCCCTTCCACTTTTCCACCCAAGATAACACAGCATGAGGCCCTCACTAGATAGCTGAGTACATGCCAGCACCATGCTCTGAGACCTCTGGAACTGAGATCTAAATAGATCTGTTTCCTTTATAAATCAACCAGTCTTAGGTATTACGTTGTAGCAACAGATAACAGAGTGGAAACAGATCATCACAAATTCATGATTTGACGCCTATCTGAATGCATTTCTAATTTTGATTGAGATAGGTGGTCACCTAGAGCAAAAGCATTAAAGGGGCTCATATTCTCCACTAGTATTTATGCTGGACTTTGCCCTAACCATAGTCAAAAGGCTTCCTATTCTTTCCAGTTTCCAAACCCTGAGTATTTCATCACTCTGTACTCTTTTTCAAAACCTCAGCAAATCTTGATACTTTTTAAAATAAAATCTAACAGTGATAGATATGCCTTTTTTATACCCCACTCTGGCTCATGGCCAGTATTTTTCCTTCTATGGGCTCCCTCTCTTTGGTAGAAAAAAAACATAGAGGTTGTGGGTAGGCTAGATGCCATAATGTTTGTCATGTTGGAGTGACTTCTCTGAGTTAGATTGGCTGACCCCCAATTTAGTTCCATCTCAATGTCCCAGGGCATCTGGGCTGTGTGCCCAAGCTGGCTGCCACTTTCAGCCATGCTGCGGTCTAGGTGCAGGACTCTTAAGAATCTGTCTTAGACTCTGTGATTTAAAAATGAAAAAGTTAGCTTGATCACAGAGTATCTGTCGTTGCACAGGGATAGGTGTGTCACCATGGATCTGAGTTTCTAAGAATCCAAACAACCATGAACTGAAAGCAGGACAGACCCTTCTGGATGCGGTGCTTTTTCTGAGACATCTGTTACCCCACTGATCGCCAGGGCTGTTTGGCCTGTGCTGGCTGGCATGTTGCCTCTCCCTGTAAAAGAGTGCAGAGACATTAGTGAACCTCGCCCAAATATACATGAGCCTGGCTGACGGCTCTGGAAGTTCACTTGGAAGTTAATTATTTGGAACTCAGAACATATTTTCCCATAACAGTAATATAATAAATGCTGATTATATTTCCAGGCTGACATTGCAAGTGTGCTTAACCCTTAACATGCCTGAGATACTACTCACTTAAGAAGAAAAAAGCAGTAAAACAACAATATGTTTGAAACACCAAGAATTTCATAATACTGAAAAATAACACTGAAAAAAAGAATTTTGTTTTGTAAAAAGAAAAAGAAAGAGCACATATTTATTTCACTTATAGCGCTGCTCTATGCCCTGAGGTGGTTTAAAATAAACAAGTGAGTTTCTACCCTTATAGAATTATATCCTGTATTTGTTTCTCTGTTTATCATCTGTCTTCCCAAGAGTGTAAATGCCCACTGTGGGCAGAATCTGGTCTGTCTTGTTCGCTAGTGTGTGCTCAGTGCCTAGAATAATGCCTAGCACATATCATATGTTAGATAAATATTTATTGAATGAATGATAAAATCTAGTTGGGAGATAAACAAATTAGCAAATAAATATGCAATCAAACAACATATGGTGATAAGTAATGTAAAGAAGGGATGGAGATAGTTATTTGCAATGGGGTAGTCAGGAAAAAATTCTCCAAACAAATGATACTTGAGGCTAAGGATGTGGCTCAGTGGTAGAGTACTTGCCTAGCACGTACAAGGCTGCAGGTTCAGTTCTCAGCACTGCAAGATAATGATGATGGTGGTGGTGGTGATGATGATAAAGATATTTGCACAGAGACATGAGTGAAGGATAGGGTCATGGGAGGATCTATGGGAAACAGTCCTCCTTTTGATAATATGGGACCAGGAAATGTGGACCAGTGTTCTGACAGAGGTTAACTAAACCAGATAGGATTTCAGTACTGTTTGATAAATTGTGAAAGTTGTGAGGAATTGTCAAGAAAAATCTAAGAGAAGATCTATTCCTCAAATCCACCATTGTCCTGAGTACATTTGTGCAAAATAAAACTGCAAAACCAAGCTGAGCTTTTATCCTCTTAAGGCAAATAAGACAACACAAAGTACAGGAAAAAAATGAGCCTCTAGTCTTGAAGCTTGGATCCCAGAGAGCTCAGTCTTCATGATAAATATGAAACAGAAGTGAATCAGTCCTTATGCAGACTTGGAACTTGGCTTCACGTGACCTGGATAGCATAAGAGACCTTGAAGCTAGAATGTGGATCAAAGTGCTCCCAGACTAGAATTAGCACCAAATACCTGACAAAAGCAAACAACATTTCCTGCAGGAGAAAGACCCTATCAAATTACTCCAAAATGGACTTTCCAGCATGCAGTCAGATATAAGCTAGAAATAAGACAGTATGAGTGAGAAACAACAGATAACTGAAACAAACTCATAAAATCTGGACATATTGGAATTATGTGGCACAGCCAATTGAATAAATGGGCTTATTATGTTCAAAGAAATAAAATCTCAACTTGAAAATTTTAGTAGAAACTCAAACATATTAAGATCTGGAGAAAAGCATTAGGGTAAGAGGACAAATGCAAAGGACCTGAGGCAAGAGCAAGAACAAGTCTTGACGGTTAGAGAGAAAGTAAAAAAGTCAGAGTGGTACTAAGTCAGAGTGAGCAAGAGGATGAGGGAGAAGCAGAGTTCAGAGAAAGACAGAGGCCAGATCCTGTGGGTCTTTGAGAATTTCAGCTTTTTTCTGTGTCCAAGGGATCCCACTGGATACCTCAAGGAGCATTAAAGTAACATGATTAACTTATATATTTAATAGGTCAATATGACTTTTATATAGAAAACAGACTGTAGGAAGCAAAAATGGAAGCAAGGAGATCAATCAGTAGATAATAATGTGGTACAGACACGATGGAAGCTCAGGTTAAGGTGGCAGTAATGGAGGTAATATAAAATGAACTCACGATATACACCTCCTGCTGTTATTGCTGTGGACTGGATCCAGAGCTACCACTGAAGCTACTCTCCCCAGTTTCTAGAATATACTTTGAGTTACACTGGCAATGGAGTGTGAGAAAAAGGTCATAGCAGCTCCTTCCACTGTGTACTCCGCTGTATGACCCATTCTCCCTGGAACTCACGTGGTTGCTTTCTTCCATCAGCAGACATTTTTGGCCCAAATCTCACCCTGCCTTCTGAAGCATTCTACCCGGATGTCATCGCACCTTACACTGAACATTTCCCAAACTCATTACTTTCCCTCTAAACTAGTTTTCCCTCCTCAATTCCTATCCCAGTTAATGATACACTTTTCTCCCAATCACATAAACCTTAGCCTTTGGAATCATGGTAGTCTTCTCACTTTCCACATCCAACTGATAACTTGAGTAGTGATAATTCTACATCCTTCACTTCTTTTGAAGCCATTTGTTTCTTTCTGTTTCTGTGGCTTCTGCCCTAGATCAGACATTTATCACCTCTCTGTAGACTATGGTTGTGATTTCCTACCTGGTCTGTCAGGTGATGATCTCACTCCCTCTCTTTGGCCCTTTTAAAATGTGCATTATTCTAAATTGTAGATATAACCCTTCTGGAGCTGCCATTTGCTTATATAAGGTTCGAGTTTCTTACAGTGGTATAAGGAACCTTTCACTCTTCCTTAATTGTCCTTCAACTTTCCTATGCTTTTGATTCTTCCTGCTATGATCTGGTGTTTCCAGTTATCAGTAGTTTCCTGAAAGTGCCTGGGTGAGCCAACTCTTCAGCTAGGTAAGCCTTTCCTTCTACTACCCACTAACCTGGCAAGCACTAACCTTTTTGCAGGAATAACAAGAAGCATCTTTCTTCCCCTTTTTCTGGAATTGAATTGATCATCTGTGAGAGCTCTGCACTTGGTACAGATCTCTAAGGAAGTGCTTTCTCATTTATTTATTTCACTTGTTTAAAGTGTATTTTACCTAGTGCGTTTTTTTGAGATCAGTGATCACCTGGAATAACTGCCTGAACAACCTAAAACCTAGCTAAAGCTTCACAGAATAGATGCAGGGCTTTTAGATGAATGCCTTCCCAGAATAAGCTTTCATGCTGGCAGACTGAACCTCCAGCTCATTGGCCCTAGGCAACTGCAGTAGCCTGGAGTTGCTGGGGAGGGGTGGGGGGGTTATAGTTTCTGCCTGGGTGACTTTGTCCACAGAAACAACCTCTCTCCTTTGTTGCTTTGCGTGGGGGGAGTCACATAAACAAGTAGGAGATCAAACTTTTCATTCTTACTTATACTAACTACTTTAATTACTGATCATTCTTTTTAGTTCCATCCACAAGAGCTGGCAAGGAACATCTGTCTGGGATTCATACCCAGTCCTTGGAGGACCCTGGGAACCTAATCAGTAGCAGCTCCTCCTCCAGGCTTCAGATGAGATTAATAGTATGCAGAATAGAAGCTGTGGAAGCAGAGGACACATCTCTAAGTTCACTGTGCAGATTGCCTTATATGGACACCAACAAGCTTTTACCAAAGTCTCTTATAATTTCTATGACACTGTGACCCTCATTTTTCCCTTTACTTATGATGATTTGCTATTTGTAGAAGAGTGGGTACCACAGGAAGAAAACTAGAAAAGATGAACCAGAAAAGGAAACTTGAGAGGGGGACAGAATGGAGGAGAAGAAGGGGGAAAAGGAGAGAAGGGGGGGAGGGAAAGGGAGAGGACAGTAATATAGTGAGGGTGGGGGAGAAGAAAGAAGATAAAAGGGAAAGGAAGAAAGGGGAGAGAGAGGGAGAGAAAGAAGGGAGGCAGGCAAATTATAACCTTAAGTAACTACACACACGTCTGTGAAATATATCTGTAATTTCTACTTAAATGGCAAGGAACTGGTGGCAGAGTCTAAATACGTGATTGTCCAGAGAATCCAGTCATAGAACAAAGCCCCTTTTCTTTGTGACCTTTCATATAACCCAAATGCAGAAGTTGCTATTTTTCTCCAGACGGTATCAACCACAGCCATCTGTCTTGGTCAGAGATTGCTTAAAAATATATTTTTCCTGTGTGTGTATGTGTGTGTTGTGTGTGTGTGTATCATACTAAAGTAGTCTTTGTTGCAAAGGTGACCAGCTTGTGGAATTCAGCAGTGACTCCCCCGGCCCACTTCTGGTTGCCAGATGTCAGGCAGTCAGTGGTTCCCTTTCATCCTCACCCACCACAGAGCATTTCAGCCTGAGTAGTGGTGAGGCTCACATCCCTGCCTAGGCCCCAGCCCAGAGCCCAGTGAGAGGCCTAATCCTGCCTGAGGCAACTGTGGGGGAGGGCAAGAGACAGGCCACTTGGGGATGGCTCTAAAAGTTCAGCCACTGCTGCTTATCTAAGGGTTTTAAGGGTTGTTTTCATTTTGGGGATCTTTTCTTTCACTCTGTACATCTTTAACAGAAGACAGAGTAACACCAAGGTGTAAACTTGGATAATTAGAGGGAAACACATATGAGCCCCAGTTCCCTGAGTGCTGGCTGTGTGTTCCCGTCCACTACAGACTGGATCTGGATAGTGCTGGATCCCGTTGCTTTTACCACCTTTTTCACTTTTGTCTCTCCTAGTTCTTTCTTCTTCTTCTTCTTTTTTTTTTTTTTTTTTTTTTTTTTTTTTTTTTTTTTTTTTTTTTTTTTTTTGAACCAGGGATTGAACTCACAACCTCGCGCTTGCCAGGCAGGCACATACACCACTGAGCTGAATCCCCAGCCTCTCTTCTTATCTTTCCTCTTCCTCTTTCTTTTTTTCCTCCTTTTCTTTCATAGCTGCTGATTTGTATCACCAACAAGAACACAGCAAGGTAGCTGAAAGTCACATTCTATAGACAGGCCCAGCACTGGCAGCCCCACCATTGAGACATGAGGATATACAAGGAAAACAGTCTAACTTTCCACTTAAGGTGGGACTTTCATACTTACTGTTTAACTGACTGAGGGGCAAAAGGAAGGACTTCTGCTTGCATTTTTGAAGGTTTGCTGAAATGAATTGACAATAGGCAGATTAATAGGAGAAAAAGGTATATAGATTTATTACTATGCACAGGGGGAAAATATTGTGGCACAGGAGTTGTATGCAAAGTCTGAGTCTCCCTAATGACCAGATGGTCAATGTTTAAATATTCTAAGCTGGAATCCACAGTGGAGAAAAGATTGTCTTATTAGGTAGACAAAGTCTTTTAGTAAGTAATCTGTCTACTTGCTGCCCTCAGAAAAATAGGTGAAAGGTATATCAAGACAGGGAGTAATATCTTTAGAGATTTTTAATCTCTTCTTTCTCTAAGTACTTAATCTTTCCTGGTTATTTTATCAGATGGCTACGGAGAAGGTGCTTAGGACAATTGCTTTTCTTTTGAAAGAAGCTTTCCTTAGTCAGACAAGGAAATTCCAGGAAGTCCTGTCCTGCATGTGATAGTAGAGAAGAGAGACAAGGTTGGAGGAACTGAGATTTGCAAGCAGATTATAAGGTTTTGCAACACACATCAAAGCACCAGTGCTTGCAGTAACCATTTCTGGGCTCCCAACACTGGATATGTAACCTTAAATAAATTTTTGAATTAGCCAGTCTTAGTTTCTTCATCTGCAAAATGAAGATCTTAGCACCTCTATGTCTTAGTCACTTTCTCAACACTGCACACAATATCAGACACCCACAATATACAGGACTTTGGCTCATGCTGTTAGACGATTCAGACCTTAGTTGGCTGGTTCCAAGGCAAGAAGGGCATGGTGGAAGGCCAAGGCCAAGGAAGGCTTCTCCTGTCATGGTGGCCAGGAAGCAGAATGACCCATGTCCTAACAGCTAGTTAGCTATAGGGTCCCATGACCCAATCACTTTCCAAACGTATGAGGCCTTTGGAGAATATTTCAGATCAAACCATAACACCCTGCTTTATTTGAGGAGATGCTTTTTTTCATAGGATTAGCATGGGTAAAATACATACTAGGAAGTAAATGCTCAAGACAACTCAGTAATTTAATAAATATGATTAGAGACATACTAAATACCATGTTCTGTTCTAAGCACTGGGTGAACAAAGGAGACAAAATGGAAATCCTGCTTTCATGGAGTTAACATTCTTGAAAGGGGAGACAACAATAACAAAATAAATATAATATATAGCACATCAAAGGGAAAAAACAAAAAGGAAATCTGTGTAGTACATGAGAAGATGAAAAATGGTATGAAAGAAATAAAGCCAAGGAGAGAATAAAGGAAGGAAGAGGGACACAGCTGTTCAAGACCCTGCAAATGGAACCTTTGAAAACAGACTTGAAGGAGTGAGGGCGCCAGGCAGGCAGGCAGCTGAAGGGAGACCAGACTGTGTGAGAGGTGTGCTGGGTGTGACGGAGAAACATCTAGGGGCTCAGCCCGGGTGAGGCTAAGGTTCGGGAGACAAGGAGAACCACAGGAAATGAGGTCAGAAAGGTAACGTTCACGTGTACCGAAAGGGAAAGTGGCGACAGGAAGTACTAGCATGAAGGAACAGTGCTGCCATTGAAAAGCTTGGAGAGTTTTAAGAAGAGTGATAGAATCTGATCAATGTTTTAACAGCATTGCTCAGACCCGCTGTGATACCAATAAACTGTGAAAGAGCCAAAGTCGGGAGACTAGATAAAGTTTGGTATAATAATCCAGATGAAAGAAGATATTGACTTGGGGAAGGAGGTAAAAATAATGAGAAGTGATTAGATTCTGGGTATGTTTATTCAAGTAAAAACTAAGAGTGTTTGATGGTGGATTTAATAGGAAGTGTGAAATCAAGAAAGCAGTTTAGGAATCTCTGGGAAGGTTTTGGCCTGAGCAACAGAAAGGATGAAATGACTACTAACATCTGAAAGACTGTAAATGGAGTGTATTTGGAACAGGGATGGGGTGGAGGATGGTTGTTATGCAATGTTATAAATTCAGCTTTGGGCATTGTGAGAGATTATAACTTTAATATCCCAAATGAGTCATGTTTGCACATTGGGTTTACACACTGGGCTTGGTGTCTTAGAATGCTGTTTTAGACTTGTAAGATCCCAAGCCATCCTACATGAGAACCATAAGAGTAACCAAAGTCCCTAACAGTGGCTTCAGCTAGTGGCCAGCCTGGAAGTGAATACATCTTAAGCTATCCAGTCCTAGTAAAACTTCAGAGTATTTTAGTTGCATGAATGACCCCAGGCAAGATCAGAACCACCTGGCTGAGCTCAGCTGAAATGACTGTTTCAGTTTGTTACTTCACAATAGAAAACTGCTACAATCATGTGAAGTTTGAAGCCAGTGGACATTCAAATTAGGATGTCAAGCAGACCTTTTGATGAGTTTAGAATCCAGGAAAGACATTCAGGCTAAAAAGACATATTGGGAGTCATCAGCAGATGGATGGCAGTTAAAGCCATGAGACTGGCAAAAGTATCCAGGACATGACTTTAGGTAAAGAAGTCCAAGGATAGAGGCACCACAACACTTGAGTAAGACAGAATGTACAAATACCATAAAGAAGGACCAGCCAATTCTATAGGAGGAAAAGCTAAATACATGGGATGACCAAGTACAGAATACGTTTTTGGACGAACAGAGGAATCAGTTGTGTTGAGTGCTGCTTACTAATCAAACAAGATGAGGACTGAGAATTGATCATTGCCTTTAGTCAATGAATGTCTTTGGTCACCTTGAGAGGAACACTTTTAGAGATGTACTAATGTGGAAACCCGTTTAGGAGTTAAAGACAGAATGGCAGGAAAGGAATTGGAATCAGATAACCCTTTTGAGAAACTCTAGTAGAAAAGAAAACAGAGAAATAGATCCATAGCAGTGGAAGGACACTGGGTTAAGAGACAGTTGTTAAGGTTGGAAGCGTGCTGTTGGCAGATGGGAAGGATCTAGCAGGGAGAGAAAAATGCAGTGATACAGGAGGCAGAAAGGAGATTTGCCAGATGATGTCCTTGGGCAACTGAGTGAGACTGGGACCTCAGGTAAAGGTGCAGGCACTGACCTCAGCTGGGGGCAAAGATGAATCATAGAGAATGTGGGAAAGAGGGAAGACCATGTGCTCCAATATTCTTGTGAATAGAAGTAGATAGAAAATATGGAATTTCTCTACTTATATTTTTCTCAGCAAGGTCATTGGCTGAGTTGGAGGGTTAGTGAAGATGTGTAAAGAAAAAAGGAGCTAAATTCTTGTCTGGAAAGGAATGGTATCCCTTGTTATTACATTCCTGTAGGAGGCAAAGTTTCCATTCTATTTGCTAATGCTCAAAAGCTTAATGCTACCATTCCGAGGGGCCCATGCTTGATAGGTTATAACATAGACTGACTGTGACTGGTACTATCGTGCCTAACCGAGATATGTGTTACTGCCTCTTAAGATACAGAACCCAGTTTTGTTCAGATGAAAGATAACTATGAACTTAGGGAAATTTGAGTCTTCCCTGATCCAGGATGTTAAACTTGATTAGTGTGAGCCCATCAAGAGAGTTCTACTTTCTTTACCACTGATTGTTTTGGCCACAAGTATGTGTTCCCAGTTCTGCCCAACAGCATGTGAGAGACCTGATGGTAATCTCTTAGTGAAGATTTATTTTATGATAAAAAAGAGAATCACATTAAGACTAGTTTTTCTTTGCTCCCGGCTTCTGTATGTATATGTAGGAACTAGATCTGCTGAGTCACAGTGTGGCAAACACCAAGCCTGACCCACAGGCTGAAGAAGACAGTCCTTAGCAATGTCTCCAGAGCTGGGATTTGATCCCACAGCCACCCAACCTCCAGGCTTCTCAGTATGTGGAATATTGTTATGTACTTTTTTCATCAACTATGCCCTTTTGTGTTGATTCATTTGTGACTTGCAACTGGAAGAATTGTGATACACAGAATATCAGCAAAATAAATGCAAAATTCAGCTTAGCATTCTTGAGGACACAAATTCAATTCAGTATCATATAGATAAAATGAGAACTTTGTGTCAGGTACAATATTATATGCAGATCAATAAAGCTGCCTTATCATGAATAGTTTATAACAAATATATATGTGTCTGTATTGTGGACTGGGGAGAGTAAAATATAGAAATTACTATTCTACAAAACAGAATATGTTAAGTGCCTAGAAAGGGATACAAGAAATCAAAGAAGATAGTGATGACATCTACTGTGGGAAATTGAGGTAGTGTTAATCAAAACAGCAGGGTCTAGGAAAGATACAATCGTAATAATAGACACAGAAGCTAGCAAATGGACTGGATTGGAAATTCAGGTGGTAAATTCAGTCTGGCAGGCTTACAGACTGCATGCAGCATGGGAGGGGTAGAAATAATGTTAGTGTCAAGAGTTTGAGAGGCTTAAAGACTAGGCCAGGAAAGCAGAATTTGCTTAAGTTGGGAATGGTGAGCCCTGGAGACTTTGTTTTAATAGGCAAGTAATATGATCAAAGCTGAGTGTGGGAACATTCAGATTTGACAGGGGAATGGAAGGCAATTCTTTTTCACCCAACAATAACTAATTGTTTTAGACATTTACCACACCCAAAGTATACACAGATGTCTCATACAGATACACCTAGACCTCAGTAATACAAACAAGAGAAAATTACATACTCAGACCCAATCAACAAGGGTAAAGAATCTGCCTGGGCTTCATATAAAATTCTCCAGCCTTTTTCTATGTATTCTCCAAGCTTTTTGTAAGATCCCTGCTACTACAGAGAGCCTCCATCCTAATAAAAATCTGCCCCCCCAAAAACCCAAATTTGTGCCAGGTTAGTGGTTCTGTATTTTTTAAGTTCAAACATTTCACATCATGGGACTCTTTCATTCGGTGATGGTTCCCTTTGCAGAATACCATGAAAAATCGATAGATTTAAATCTGAAATACAGCTTATGAATTAGCACAAAATTATGTATTTAGTGCTTTTATGCTTAAGTTGCTTTAAAATGTTAAATTTAATTAAATTTACAGACACTGACACACAATATAGAACCACAACCATAAGCCCAAACACCTGTCCATAGAAAAAACAATCTGTCAAACTAAGCACTGTCAGCTCTGTCTGGTTCCATTAATATGCATTTGCTACTTGCTAATTCTTTCTGTCATCTGCTAGCACTGGCCAGTGGACAGCAATAACAGGTGCCAAAAGATCTAATAAAAACATAGAGGGAAAAAAAGTAAAAGCTGAGGAAATTCTGCCCATTAACTTAATTTTTCTGGGAATTAATAGATTTCTTTTTCATACAACAGAGATTGAGCAGTTATGGTGTGCCAGGCATTGTGCCCAGCAGAGACGATTGAAAGAAGACGCAGAAGACTTCCAGAAGATGTCCAGGAAGGCAGACGGAGGAGAGTAGGTGAAGTAGGTCACAGGAAGTGAGGGCTGTGTTACTGTGGAAGCAGGGCAGCCCGGAGCCCAGGGATTGAGTCTCAGAGAGCATGGGTCCCTGGGAAGCCGAGGCTAAAGATAAAAACAGGTCCTCTAAGCCAGCACTTCTCAGCGTGTGGAGTCCATAGACCAAGTCTTTGTCTGGGGAATGGGGTGGGGAGGTGGTCAGGACCAACATGTTATGAAATAAAATTCATTCAAATGATCCTTAGCCACTGTATGTTGTAGAAGAAAGGGTGTTTTAGAATTGGCCAAAGACAAAACTATGATATATTTAAAGATCTTAATTGGCATTGTTTGTGATTCTTGAGTCAGGCAACACTTCCATAAAATAGAAGTGTTTCAGTGGGCTGAGCAGAGAAAAGAATTTGGTTTTATGGAAAGGAAGGCTGAAGGAAACAGAAGCAAAGAACAAAGCGTAGATTGGCTGTTTCAAAGGTACTTTTCTTGTAGGGCATGACAGAGACAAAACAATAGAAAAATTGATTGGTTAACTTCTGGCTACTTTTTAGGCATTGAGGATTAAAGCAGAGTTAACTTTACTATCATGCTGACTGAAACTGGCCTTTTTAGGACATTTGGTTATCTCTTTCTCCTATTTCTGAGAAGTTCAGATAAACAGCTTAGCTTTTGTTCTGCTGCTCTGGAACTTTAGTCCAAGTGACTCCATTTGTATTTCTAGCCTGGTCTGTTTGGGCTGATGCAGGAACCTAGTTCAAAACAGTGGCCTTCTCTAGTTTTTATTTTACCAGTACCAAAAAAGGAAAAACCGAGAGAGATAAATTTAGATAAAAAAGAATTTCTCTTTAATTGGTACAAATGTAGATTTGTGGTGAACATATCACATTGACCTTCTTGGTCTCATTCTGCTGCAAATTCCTGAAAAAAATGAGCCACAGAGCTGTAGCCGAGAAAGAGGTGGAGGAAGGTGCCATGGGTGGAGGAAAGGAACATGGGCAGAGGGGCTGAGGACCCAGGCCTCGACTTTTTCTCTAGGGCTCAGGTCTCTAGTACCTTCAGTTTGGAGGAAGGATTGGGGGACCCCACTCAATAACCTGTACCCAGGCTCACATCATGACCTTTCACAGTAGGTAGTTTTTCCTAAGAGTGGTGAGGGCTTTGCACTTTAAAGCAGTAAAAATTGTATTTTATGACTGCATTGGTATAAGAAAAAATATAATATTCAAGCATAAAAGTTCACTATTTGGGGGCTGGAAATACAGCTTAGTGCACAGTACCTGCCTGGGAAGTGCAAGGTCTTGAGTTCAATTCCTGACACAAAATTTTTTAAAAAATTATTTTAACCCTGATATGAAGAGAAGTTGAAACATTTGGTGGGCCTCTCAAAGCGTTGTGGCTCTACAACTCTGCCTACTGTATCTAATGGGTAAGTTAGGCCTGACCATCCTAGATTTTAAGCAGCATCTAATAGGTAAGATGGAATTTTAGAGGATTTCTATATACTGTGGGTGAATAAAGGGCTGGTGGAACACTTCTAGATTGCAAAAGATTAAGAAGATATAACAATCAAATTGTAGTGAGGGCCAGGTGTGGTGGCACAAGCCTGTAATCCCAGCACTCGGTAGGCTGAGGCAGTCAGATCTCTGTGAGTTTGAGTTTGAGACCAACTTGATCTGCATAGTGAAACCCTATCTAAAAAAACAAGTGACAAAAAAGTTTGTGAAATTGATTAGATCCCAGATTATAAAAGTGCTATAAAATAATTTTTAGATAATTGGATTTTTGGATTATATATCAAACAACACAATTGCATGAATGTTAAATAGTTTATACACTCTTAGGAGTTGTATAGTGCAGTTGCATGACACCTGTAACTTATTTTCAAATAGTTCAGCAAAAATAATCATGCATACATATGACATGCATATATATGTATTGACAGACATGTACACATGGTATACATGCACCACACACAGAAAGAGGAAGAGGAAATATGGCCAAACATCAACTGGTGAACTGAGAAAGAAAGAGGTATACAGGTATATCCTTAATAGCCTCCCCAGTTTTCTCACTCACTTGGCCTTTGGAGAAGTCTGAGCCTGTGCACAGAGGGAAGTTGAGGAATGAATTCATGTGACCAAATCCCACAGAGGCCCATGCATCTGGAAGTGAACACAGCCAGAACCAGCACTCCACCGGGCTGAGGACCCTTGCCTAGTGGATGGGCTGCCCCCTCCTGGCCCCAGGGACCGGAAGCAGCAGGACCTGCCATCTAGAAACTCCGCCAGATGGTCTAACATTCTGGACTTGGCCTGATCTGCGTTTCATCAGACAGGGCCAGACCAAGCCTCTTACAACCCAGAACTCCTCCCCTGTCAAAACTCTGTCTGAAACACTGCTCCCAACGTGAATTTTATAAACTAAGGATTAATTTCTTATCTTTCTTTCCTTTCTTACTCATGCCTCCAGTGTGCGTATGTTACCTGTGTGATCATGAAGGGGAAGGCCTGGCTTTCTGCTCAGAGGAAGTCTTATCCAGGATATCCAGGGCTGGAGAACAGAAATCAAGGTCATTTAAATGCTCAGGATTTGAGTTTACCAGTGGGAACAAAAAAAAAAAAAAATGCAAAAAAAAAATGGAAAGGAGGGGAGAGAAGTGGGGAGGAGAAGAAGAGGAAGAAGGAAGGTTTGGAGTGAGAACAGAGAGAGGGAAGGAAGAAGAAAGGGAAGAGGAGGAAAGGGAAAGGAAGGAGACACGGCAGGAATACACAGCAAGTTATCTGTTCACCTTTTTGAGAGAAAGATGCATCCTCACAAATATGCACGTTCTTATGTATTGCCCTGGGTCCCCCAGACTAGCCAAAGGCTAAGATCAATTGCCCATCAATCAAAACTGAGAAAATTGATGGGGAGAAAATGTGAAAGTCCCACAGGAATAGTGTGTAAATGAGCAAATATTTTTGGGTCCACTGCTAGAGTCTCCCCTCCCCCACTACCACATAGCATTTTATAGTGGGAAAGTTCAAAGCTATAGGAAGCTGGAAAGGATATTGAAATATACCTGTGTACCTCTTCCTCAGCTCACCACTTGATGTTTGGCCATATTTCCTCTTCCTCTCTCTGTGTATGGTGCATGTATACCACGTGTACGTGTCTGTCAATACATATAGTCATATGTATGCGTGGTTATTTTTGCTAAACTATTTGAAAATAAGTTGCAGGCATCAAGAAATTTCACTATACAACTACTAAGAGTGAGGACACTCACATAAACTATTTAACATTCATGCAATTGTGTTGTTTGATATATAATCCAAATCCAACTATCTAAAAATTATTTTATAGCACTTTTATAATCTGGGATCTAATCAACTTCACTCACTACAATTGGATTATAATATCTTCTTAATCTCTTTTAATCTAGAAGAATCCCCCTGTCCCTTTTTCATTGATATTAATGACTCTGGTATTATTAAGAACTCATTTGCTGTTTGTTGAATGACCTATACTTTGGATTTGCTGGTTGTTTCTTCATGATCATATGCAGGCTAATTTTGGAGACTTGTATACTATATAGGTGGGCTGGAGTGAACGACCAGTGGTAGAGCACACGTTAGCATGTGTGAGGCCCTGGGTTTCATTCATAGCACCAAACAAAACAAAAAACCACAGGAAACTATGCCAGTGATACTGTGAGAATGTGCAGTGAGTCTTCTGACTGCCTATAAGGAGACCTATAAGGCCACTTTCCCACATGCTTCTGATGCTACTTTATTAAGAGGATGTTCATCAGATTTCTTCTCTGCATGGGTACTGACTTTGTAATTAATAGTTTCATTGTGGGTGTTAAAGTCTCTCTCTCTCTCTTTTCAAAGAGGGCAAAAGTTGGGGCCAGGGATTTAGCTCACTGACTCAAGGGCTTGCCTGGTAAACATGAGGTTGTGAGTTCAATATCTGGTACCAAAGGAAGAAAAAGCGGTGGGGGGGAAAGTTACCTACTTTTCCTGGAAAACTTTTCTTCCATTGTCCCATTAAAAATTCCACCAGTGGGAAAGAGGCGCTTTAGCACTCACCCCCATCATCCAACAGGCTGTTCCTGTGATATGAAGACTTACAGTGGTAATTTGTAATCATAACAGTTACTAATGTTTTTGTGGCACTTCACATTTTATGGAGCATCTTCACACAGACTGCAGCTCTTGATTTCCCCCAATTTTCATTTCATTGTGCAAGAAGTGAGCCTGCATGCGATCCTTCAGTCACTCAGCCATCCATGTGTCTGACCACATGCCAGCCCTGGGCGAGGAGCAGAGGCCTTCGGAGATGGGTAGGGGCATCAGAGACGGGTGAGGAGCCCAACACAGAATTCTTCCAGAGCTGTGCGACGCAATGCTGCAGAGCAAAGTTTGTGATGGTGCAGAGAATATGGGGATGAAGAAAATTAACTGGGAAGAGTAGAGAAGCAGGAACTGAGCCTCTCATCCTACTCTGCCATGAGAAAAAGCTCTTTCTTCCTCTTTGAAACATGGTGAGTGGGGTTTTCCATAACCTGCAGCTAAATGCATCCTAATTGTTATCTTCAATGTCTTCACATTATAGATAAGGAAACTGAGACTCCAGAGGCAAAATGATTTTGCCATGTGATGCTGAGCTAGTCAGTGTCCAAGGTGGCTCTTGATCCTAGGTCTTTGATTACAAGTCCGTTGTTCTTTGCATGATCTGCTATTCTCTATGTGAAGAGACAGGAGAGCCCCCAACGTCAGAGCCTAGGAGCACTCCTGGGTTCTCCTCTTCTATACACAGAGCAGAGATGGCTGGGCAGAAGAAAGATGCCCAGTGACATTTAGGTACCTCGAGTGCTGGTCACTTCCCCCAGGGGGCTGAGTATAGGCATTTCAGGACACAAAGCAATTTCATTAAGTTCAGTACTTCAGTACCTTTCACGTGGACAGATGGTGGTGTGCACAGAAAGTCAGCCCAAACAGATGAGCCTCTGTCTGAAGGCCACCAAGTGCCCCGTGAATAATCCCATCTAAATGCCCATCCAAAGTCCAAGTTTCAGAGGGACTGGCTGACTGTGTCAAAGACTGAGCGGCTCAGGAAATAGGAGTTAATGGAGGCGAGGAATCCTTTGGGGTCAAGGCCAAAGAGTAGGCTCAGTGTAACGAAGAGTGAGCTGGCCAGCCTGCTGTGAATTTGAAATATGGGGCAGTTAAGCATGAGCTATTTGCAGACAGAACGAAAAAAGGTGAGCTGAGTCGCTGGATGTGATGTACAGGCTGGAGGTTGAGCACCGTCACTCTCAATAGAGTGTGTAAAGTGATATGGAGGCGCACTCTCAGAAGGGGGGTGCCCAGAGAGGGGGACATTTAAAGTACACCATCAGGGTTTTAAAAGAGACATCGTATATATAGATCAACACAAAGGTCAACAATTCTAAAACCTTGACTGCTAATTGTTCTAGCTCACCGTAAGTAATTTTGCTGGAGAATGCTGATTCAGCTTATATTTGCAGGGTGTGTGTGTGTGTGTGTGTGTGTGGAAGGTAATGAGATGGGCGTCATGTGGCACTTTTGCCAGTATTTGCCTTTTTTTTCCCCTTTGGTCTTTTTTTTCCCCTTTCCTTGCTGTTCTCCACCCCTACGATAAGCTGAGCCAGTGTAAGTTACAATTTATTAGCTGGTTGCTATGGGTTACACCAGCACTCCACAGATATTCCCTTCAGAAATAGTAACATTTAATGTAATGTAAAACAGAACTACTGTACCACCACTTGGTTGGCTTCTGCTGGCTTGCAATATTATATCCTTCCCTGCTGAGATTGAAGCCTCGGGAAATTAGCTGGTTCTGTTATTTTATGATGATGATGGGTATCTGCCATCCCCCCAGTTTCATGAGAAAAAGAGCTTGCAAACCAAGGCTGTCTGCAGGTTCCGGGGGTCCTGGACACTGGCTGCTTGTTTTATCTGCCAGTTCACTATTTAAAGCAGTCTTCTTAAAGTTGAGGCTTTGTGGGGCCCGAGGCCAGTTACCCTCTCCGGGAGGCTAGTCTTGGCTGCCAACAGTTTTTATTTATTTTACCATCTGAATAATATTAGTGGCAGGTAGGTTAACAAAAATTTGTGGGCCGATATATTTTTAGGATGATAGTTAACTGCAAGGGTGAGTTAAAAAGCAAAGGTTGGGAGATGGGGACCCTGAGGGTAGACATTCAATTTAGAATCAGCACAGTAGGAGAGAGTTGGATGTTTTCAGGTTGTCACCCATATCCTTGTCCACCCACTATTAGGATAGGGGAAGAAACTATGGTGAACAGCTCTTCATCACCCACTAACCTCGCCACTACCCCTCCCAGAACACACCTTGTCCTGCCTGTCTTCTCCCTCCTGCCCATGGAAGTGCACTTTTACAGGTGGGTCACTGGGTCAGTCTGCATGTATGTGCCTCTCAAACACAATCCAGCTGTGTAGGAGTCCTGGGGTTATAGATGAAGTATGGGCTCTTGGACCAGACTGCATGGGCTCATAGCCTGGCCCTGCTGTGCTTTCTTGGGCAGATCACTTAGCCCTTTGGAGCCTCAGCTTCCGTACTACAAGTGGGAGGTGAGTATTTCTCTAGTGTGCATCTTGCAAGGGTTAGAAAGGAGAAATGAATGTGAGACACTTAACACAATGTCTTGTTCACACTAGGGATTTTGGAAGTGGTCCTGCTTTCTCTGGAACTTGGGATATTGTTGTCCTCTCTGCCCAGTGGACTCTCAGTCAGCTTGTCTACCCAAGAATTTTTTACTTTTTGCTTAAGACTCAGCTCAGACACATCATCTTTGTGAAGCCAGTTCTGTTACTCCCTTGCCACCTTCAGTCACAGTTCCTCCTGCTCCTGGCTGCTGCCATGGCACCCAGTGGCCCTACTTTAGCAGGAGGTCCACTCTGCATTGGTGGTGTCTCTTCACATGTCTTTGTCCTCCTGGACTCTGGGCTTTTTCACACAGCGCTTCTTCTTTGCAATCTCTCTCCATACCATTGTGCCTAGTACACAGAGGTTTTCAATGAATACATGAATGAAGTAAGGAGGGAACTCATTCATGAATTCATACTTACCTGACATTACACCTAGTGGATAAAAGCCAATGCTCCAATCCACAGCCCACTGGCAGCCAATAAGGGATAGTGAACGCAATGGTCTCTGTTTCAGATGTCTTTGCAACAAAATGTATGAATCACAATGGCTTAAAAATAAGAAAATACTCCATAACAAGGCCAGAGGAATAGATGCACCAAGACTGGTTAATTTAGTAGCTTTATAGAAGACCCAGTTTCTTCAAACGTCCAGTTAGTTAGGTAGCTTCATCATGTTGGGTTTTTCCTCCAAATACCCCTAAGATTGAGATGCTGTGTGCAGTTATGCTGCATGAGGTGTCCAGGTGAAATGATACTGACTCTTTATGAAGGGGAAACCTCTCTGAGGTCCCATCCTGACAATGGAGTTCTGATCATCCTTTTGATCAGGATTAAGTCACAGATCCTTTCTGAAACCAGTTATTAGGATAGGGGAAGAAACTATGGTGAACAGCTCAGTGAAACTCATGCCATAGATCGCACATGTTGCCAAATCAAATTGGTGTCTGTAGGGAAAAGCAAGAGGGCAAAGTTATCCTGGATAAGCAACTACATGGCTTGCTGCTGTGTGCCTTCTTTTGCCATTTATTCACTCCATGCATGTATATTAAGCATTTGTCATATGCCAGGCATTGTTCAGACAGTTTTGAATAGTGGCGTATGAGAGAGAGTGTCAGCTGCAGGAGCCAACATTCCAATGAGGAATGAGAAAGTGAACACATAACAAATGCACAGGGCAATTGTAGGCCATACTGCAGTTTGGACCAGGAATGGCCCCCTATGTGTTAAATGCTTGGTTTTCAGCTTGGTGCTATTGAGAGGTAGTGGAATATTTAGAAGTTGGAGTCTAGTAGGAGACTGGGGCCCTTGGACATGCTTTTGAAGGGGATTGTGGGATCCTGACTGTTCCATACTCTTTGTCTTTCCTGTCCTGCCTCACTATCAGCTCAAAGTGATGAGAGCAATCATTCATGGACTGAAGCTGCTGAAACCATGAGCCATATGAATGCTTCTTTTTAAATTGATTGTCTCTGGTATTTTGTTACACTAACAGAAAGTTGGTGAACACAGTGGTAAATGTCAGAAAGGAAGTGGATAGTGTGGCATAGCAGAGAGTGAACAGGGATTACATCATCATCATCATTGTCATTATTTTGGTTCTTAGAGAGAGGCTTGTCATTATGTAGTCCAGGCTGTCCTTGAACTCACTGTGTAGCCTGAGCTGGCCTCAGAATTGTTTTGATCATCCTGCTTCAGCCTTCAGAGTCCTGAGATTACAGGCATGAGCCATTATGCTTGGCCAAGGCTTTTCCAAAAGTGGATGCATCGGGTCAGGTATGATCAAGGAAAGTATTTCAGGTAGACAGAATAGCAGGTGCAACAGCCCTGAGACAGGAATGAGGCAGTTTGTGTGGCTGCAGCAAAGTCTATGCCTAAAAATTGATCCAAAGTTGCTCCTGGCTCCCACCCCAGGGTGGAGGTAAATCACAGCTCTAGTTTCCTGAGCCTCTCCTGCCCAGACTTGCATCTCCACCCAGGCAAAGGTACAGCTGTGAGTCCATAGAACAATGAGCTCAGCCCTGAGCGGACAGGAAAAGTCACTATGGTTCTGAAAACAAACACAAAAATGGGGTCACATGCTTTTTTAGGTGCTACTTATTCTATGTAGCAATTTTTAAGCCACATCTACTTGGAAATATGAAAGGCCGGCTTAATAGAATGATGAAACTACTTTCTTTGTGGATATTGATATCCTTACTCCCTGGTCATAAACCCCCTAGCTCGCCCATTGTGCAGGAGTCAACTCACCAGCTCCTGCTCCATCCAGAATCAGAGCAATATTGCTGCCATGTGTCTGAGGAGGCAGGGACTGGGGTTCTCAGCTGTTGCTGGCCATCTCTACCAGCCCACAGCACAGGCATGGAGTAAGACAGTGTTGATTAGCAGACCGAGTCTCCAGGTTTCTGCAGGGCTCGCAAGCTCCTCACCTACAGTCCTAACCTGCTCCTTCCAGTGGTACCCATCATCGCCTGGCCAAGCCGGAGGGCTCTTCACACGCCTCTTTCCTCCTCTGTAAAGCAGCAGCATCAGGAATCCTCCTTGGGCTTTCTTTGAAGGTCTCTTCCTGGCAGTCACTTCCCCAGAATAATGTGTTGGTTTTGCATCCCTGTGACAAAATGCCCAAGTTCAACTTCTACAAGCAGAAAGAGTTCAGTTTGGTTCTCAGTTTCAGAGGTTTCAGTTCATGACTGAGCAGCTCCATGGCTGTTAGCCTGTGCCATGCAATCCCCCGGAGCAGAAGCACATGGCGGAGGAAATCTTCACCTCATGACAACTGGGGAAGTAAAAAGACAGGGAAAAAGAACAAGTAAGATACAAACCACAGCAGTGAGGTCACCAAATTCTGTCTGTTTGCTTTTGCTGTTGTTTTTGAGACAGGGTCTACCTGTGTTGCTTAAGCTGGCCTTGATCTCCTGGCCTCAAGAGGTCCCTCTGCCTTAGCCTCCTTTAGTAGCTGAGACTTCAGGCATGTATCACCATGTCTGCCACCACATTGTTTTTTAGGTGATACTGGGGACTGAACCCAATGCTTTCACACTGAGATATACCCCAAGTCCTGTTTTTACTTTGTAATTTTGGGCCTGTGTCTCTCTAAATCACTAACCCCAGGCTGGGATTAAACTTGTGATTCTCCTTCTTCAGCCTTGTGGGACTACAGGCACATGCCACTGTGCCTGGCTCCAGCTTCATTTTAACCCTCATTTTCCTTTGAAGCTGCTGTGAAATTATTGTAACTTGTGGAATGTCCAATTATGGCTCCATCAATCAATATCAGGCAGTCTGAGCATCTCTCTGGAGGATGACAGTATGTAATACAGCAAATATGGAGGATTTCCTTCTACATTGTCATTGAAGTCCAATACTATTTTCACTGTTTTGCTTTGTTCTGATCAATTGTTTTGCTTTATTCAATATTCTGTTTTGATTGGTTTTATTGTGTTCTGTTTCTGGTTTGATTTTGCTATACTTGATGGAATGGACAACTATTGTGATGATAACAAGATATACTATGGTAGCAATTATTGTTTTCCCAGTATCCTGCTCTGAAGTTCTGTACCAATTTTGCTGCATTGTCTTGATTGACTTTGTTCTGTCTTGCTTTGTTGCATTTTACTATCTTTAAAAAAAAAAATCAGTATCAGTCCCCTCTCCCTGCCTCTCTTCCCTCAGACACCAACCTACTTAGGACGCAGGGTATCTCACCCCACCCCCATTCCCTGGAGGGCCGCGGAGAGCACTCACACCAGCAGATTTCTCCATCTTTCTGTACCTTTGCTCCTGGCAATCTCTCAGGAGTCTAGGGAAGAGAGCAGCTCCCAGCCCCCAAGTGACAATATTTCAGGGACCAATTGCAGGGTTGTTTGGCATCCAGGGCCTGGGAGGTTGGTGCGGGGCAGCCAGGATCACTGATTGCAGCACAGACACTGCTTTAGGTCTGAGCCACTGCTTCTTCTGCTCTGCAGCTCTGCCTCCGTGTCCACAAAGCCCTTTCTTTTTCAGGCTCTCTCCTAGAGGCTCCGCATTCGGACTTTGTCACCAGCCTCCCTGCCTCCTTCATCTCTTGCCTAAGTTCTGCAGGCACCAGAAGTTCCCATGGGGCTCTTTCCCTGTGGCTCTGGAAATTCAGGTAGACCTGTGGGAAGGAGTTAGAAAAGGGCATCAAACAAACCTGAGACTTGGCTCTGGCCTAGCCTGCTGTAGAATTCACTGAGAGTCTGGAGGGCATCCCTCAGCTACGCCCTTCTGTGGAGGAGAAACCAGAGGCCCAGAGGGATGAACTAGTTGTACCAAGGACAAGGTCCTCTGAATTCATGGCAGGGCTGAGCTAACCATGTCCCCTGACTGGGGCCTGGGTTTGTGTTCTTCGTACCTTCTGCTCTTGCCCTTTCTAAATTATGAAAGGTCTTGTGGATTAGGGCTCCTCCTCCTTTTGCCTACTTCCTTCCTGCATGACATCTGATAAAGGCTCAGGTGTTCTTGGTTTACTTGGGAAGGACGACCTTGTTGCTCCCTCCTTGAGCACACATAGGGAGAGTGACACATGTGGATTGAATCAGATTAGGGCGATAAATTTCTATTTATTCTACAGTGTATCAGTAAGACCACTGTGAAAATAAAAGTGTATATTTTCTCCCCCAATAATTATATTGAACCAGATCAGATGGGTGTTTTCCCTGTAGCACTTAGAACTTATCTTCAGCCGAAGAGCCCTGTGATTATGGTCACCCATTATGAGCCTAAGAGGAGTCCAGAAAGTGCTCTCTGCACTAAAGTATGGAAGCCGTATGGGGGATGCACAGAAAACTCAAGGCTTCTCTGCTGTCCTGGCAGGGCCTCCCAGTTCTCTGGGAGAGACCACCCTCTGTTTAGTCTTAGGGATAGACAGGCTGCTATGGAGCAGGGCCATGCTCAAGTCACGATGGGAGCACATCAAGGGTATCTGGAGATGCTTGTGCTCCCTGCTGCTCACCTCCTAGAGCAGAGTGAAAGAAACCAGCCAGGTTTTCAGCCCAGGAGACCAGACATGAAACAAAACCTGTCTTCCAGCAGGCATTCTTCTGGCTTTTCCTTCAAGTGGAATTTTGACTGTAGGACTGGGTTTAAACATTGAATTTTAATTTTGTACATACCCTGAGAGGCCCGGGGGCAATAGGGGTGTTTGAAATGAACACCAGTCCAAGTCCTTTACCTGCCAAGGGTTCGATTAAGCTGCTTAGGTCGGTTTCCACCATCCTGTCTTTCAAATATTTATGTGGCAGATTATAGGCAAGCTTCAAAGGCAAGGAAATGCAAATCTGCTCTATAAATCATAGAATAACACAGCTGCTGTCTTCCTTGGAGTGACAGCTTACGAATGCCAGCATTTCTGTCTGCAGAAGGGTTGGTGGGAGGTGGGCTTCTTGTGTGTGTTTAGGCCATGTGTGTGTGTGTGTGTGTGTGTGTGTGTGTGTGTGTGTTGGGGTGGGGAGGGGATGCGAAGTTCTAACAACATTGACATTTTTGCAGAACAGAGTAATTTATTTATTTATTTATTTATTTATTTATTTTTATTGTCCCAGATGTTAAGTTCATTTATCTTGCTAATTTTAAAGAGCTGTGGAGAGATTAACCCTCACCTGAGATCTGAGGCATCCTGAAACTAAAGTTTCATGTTACTCTCATTTTACAAAAAAATGTACCTGGAATGTGAAGTAAGGGCAGAAATGTCAACAAGCAAAGACTTCCAGGAGAACTTCAAAATGAATTTAATTTAGCATAAATGAATAAAAAAGAAATTTTGCATTGCAAATGTTATGCAAATTAAGTTTTGCCCCAGGGTCTTCAACCACGTGCCAGTAGAGGCCTCAGAGTGCCAAAGATGAGATTTCTGCCAGCTCCTCTTGGCTGTTGCCATGAATACTTGGGATTGGCACAACGGTGTTCGGTGACACATTAACATTCGCCAAGCCCAGCACTGGAGTTTGTGGTCCTTGCCACTAGCTGCTTTTGGCCTGGCATCATCTTGTGGAAATACCTGGGGCAGTCTACAGCCAACCGGACAAGGGTGTTCAGAGAAGGGAGTACAAATGCGGAACTGTCCTAGGAAAGGTTTGCCAGGTATTAGTCAGGATTCTGTTTTAAGTGACTCAAACTTAAGCAATAGGGGAAATTTTCCACATCACGGAAAGGAGGGTTGAATAGCCAAGTCACAGAAAGGAAAGGGGTACAGTCCGGCTTGGGAACAGCTGAGACCAGGACTGGAATACTCCCAGTGGTCTCTTTCATCACCTGTCTTTAGATTTTTCTCTGTGTTGGTTTCTAACATTGTTGCCAACAACTACACAGATTTTGCAACTGACAACTTTTGTGCTATGGGGCATTATTCTGAATAAAACCCCAAGCACTATATTTTGTTCAGCTTGGATCAGGTGCCTATGCCTGGATCAATGGACTGTAGGGAGAAGAGAAAGGGTTATATAAAAACATGGAAGTTCTTAAGGAAATCTTTTTTTAAAATTTTTTAAATTTTTAAAATTTCATTTAAAGAAAAAAAATGAAACAGAAAGAGGGTAGAAATAATACATGATTTAAAAAAAACAGTAAGAAATCACTAGTTGATAATTACATATTTTCCTCTTAGAAGTAGTTGTTCAAGTTACAAAAGTAAAGCATACAAAGTGGACATTTAAACGGTGAGACTACAATTAGTTCTGTTTATCCAACAAAAACTTAGTAATATGGTTATCAGTCCTACATACTTAAACATACATGCAGTTATATCCTTTAGAATACTTTCTTTTCCTCTCTTTCTTTTATAGTAACTATAATAATATACAGTAACTATAATATATAATAATTAATTCTTGTAAACTGCTTAGAAGTTCTACACATGTATAAGTCTCTACATATATACCTATCCTTTTTCTACTGGAGGGAAAAACAGATCAAGTCAACAAAACAAATTCCTAGAAAAACACGAAATGAAAAGGACATATAAAACCACAATACTAGGTGATCTATGGTAGTTACTATGATGTCTCATTTTCAATAAAATTGTGTATATTGTTAGGCATAGTATAATTAAACTTAGCAGTACATAGCACTATTAATAAAAACCAAACATTGGAGACATTATAGGACTTCAAAGGCAGTTAACAATCAAACTAGAATGGTATCCTATTGAATCTCGTCATCTTCAGAGTAGTTGCCTCTACTCTCAGACTTGATACTCTCAAGCATACCAGATTCGAATAAAATCAGTCAAGACAAAAGAGCAATATCGCCAATCTTCTCTGCTTCATCTCTGCTATGCTATTTTTCTGTCCTTGTTGTTTAATTTTCTCCTTCATTCCACAGTCTGCCCCTTTCATTGAGGCCTTTCTGCCATTGTTCCTGGAATCCTGGTGATTTTCTTCTCTCTCTCTAGAATGTCCTTCAATATTCTTTGCAGGGTTGGACTGGTGATCACGAACTCCCTAGTTCCTCTTTGTCATGCAAATACCTTGTCTCTCCATTAATTTTGAGAGACAGTTTTGCAGGGTACATCAATTTGGGTTGGAGGTTATTTTCTTTCAAGGCTTGGAATACTTCACTCCAAGCTCTTCTTGATTTGATAGTTTGCATTGAGAAGTCCGCTGTGATTTTGATGAGTTTTCCCTTACAGGTGATCTGTTTCTTTTCTCTGATCACTTTTAATATTCTGTTCTTGTGATGTATTTATGGGATCCTGATGATTATATGTCTGGGTGTAGATTTGTTTTGGTTGTAGCTGGCTGGAGTTGTGATGTCTCATATATCTGAACATCACTTCCATTTTCTATGCTTGGGAAGTTTTCCTTAATTATCTCATTGAATAGCCTTTTTATTTCTTTTATATTTGTCCCTGCTTCTTCATTCACATTTTTTATTCTTAAGTTATAAATCCTCTTGTTGTCTTCTAGCCTTTGTATTGTTACTTCCTGGTTTCTTGTTTTTTTTAAGAGATCCTTCCTTTCGTGATCACACATTGCAAATCTCTCTTCAAGTTTTGAAAGTCTGTCTTTAGTTTCTGTCAAGAAGTTTTACCAGCTTTCAATGGAGTTTTTAATTTCTTGGTATTCTCTTTGGATCTGTTTCATGTATTCTAGATTTTGTTTATATTCTTCATCAAAGGCTTCTCTCCTTTCTTTGGGTTCCTCCATTCTTCCATTTGTGTCTTCTTGTGGAATGCCCAGCATTTCTTTTATTAATCTTCTTATATCTTGCTCCACCTGAGTTAGAATTTCAGATTTAAGTTCATTGATGAGGTAACGGAACTATTTCTTTATTTCTGTTGAGGCCGTATCTGATATTGCATGTTTGCTATCCTCAATCTCCTCTGTATTTACCTCTCCTGGACTTATTTTTCCTGGGTCAGTGATTGGAGGTTTTTTGTTGTTTCTTTGTCTTGTCATGTTTCTGGTTTCTTTCAGACAGGTGAATGATGGAGGTCTTAGGTCCTTTTTGTATTGCTTACAGTTTTTCTGAAGCATACTGGCTAGGGGATTGCTGCCCTCTCCAGTTTGCTGTTGATCACCTTAAGGTAGTCTTATTGGTGATAAGAGAGATTACTAACAAAAGATCTAGGAATGTTCTGGACAGATAATTTAGTGTCCATCTATCACAATATAAATAGAATTAGAAAAAGAGTGCAAATATAGCAATGAAGATGGACTGAGAGAGATGGTGTGGCAAATGAGTTACATATTGAATTCACTGGGCTCATTCTTGTAAGTCAGTATTCCATAGGATTCTTTAGTGACACTAAATTCTACTGGCTCTCTCTCTCTTTTTCTTTAACATCTCTTTCTCCTTGGTTGTTCTAGATCCTTCTCTTCTCTGCACTGAGAATCTACTCAAAATTGCAAGCTCTTTGTTAACCTGTCTTGTGTTAGTCACTTCTTCCTTTCTGTGCACAAAATAGCAGAGATAACATGTAAGGAGGAAAAGATTTTGTCACTGACAGTTTCAGATATTTCAATCCATGGACAGTTGGCCTGTTGCTTTGGATCCTATGGTGTAGCAACACATCATGGTAAGGAGCACATGGTAGGGAAAGCCACTCTCCTCAGGTTGGCTGGAAAATGTACCAGAGTGATGAAGCTAACTAAAGTAGTGGGACTTTGAAGAGGTGATTAGACCATGGAGGCACTATTCTTAGAAGGGATTAATGTAGGTCTTCAGGACTGGATTATTTCCAGGACAGCAGGTTAATAAAAATGAGTGAACCTGGTTCCTTCCCAGTCTTTTGCTGCCTTCTTCACACACATACCCTCTCTGTCTATTCCAATTTTCCAAGTTCTCCACCATGGTATGACACAATCATACACCAGCACTATGCTGTTTAGAGTTTCCTGCCTCCATGTGCGCAACTGTTCACACATTACCCAGCGTCAGGCATTTTGTTTACAGTAGCACAAAATGGACTAAGATAACCAGGTAAATTTTAAATTCATTCAAGAAGCACAGCTTTAAGCAATTGCACATTGAATTTACATCTTTCCTGTTTTCAGTACCTAAATAAATGGCTCTTTATAATTTCTCCAACAGATAAAAGGCAACCAGATCAGACTCAACAACCTTCAGAATTATTTTTTCAATATTTTCTTGTCTTCTTTCCTCTAACCAATCCACCACCAGTGTCCTTTATTGTTCTGGTTTTCTTAAATTTTCTCTCCACATGTTCAGCAGGCTCTCATAGATGCATTTCCACTGAGCATCCTTACCTACTAAATGGGTCAAGTAATAATTATAATGCCTGATTTACACAGTTACACACAATGTGCATTCAAGGTGTCATTTTCATCCTGCTAGGACCGGTTTTTGGCCATGTAAACACTTATAAAGTACCATAATTTATAAGCAGTTTATATTTTAAAATAAATTAGAAGAGAGTAAAGATTACTTCCAAAATTACTTTCCATTATCTGCATTCTAATATGATTCAACAAGTAGCAGAGAAGGCAATGGAATAATACCTAATGGGCCAAGAATTATAGTAGGATCGTTTTTTACATATGAGCATTATCTGTTTTAGTGGTTCAGCAAATGCTGTACTAAATATTGTAGACCTTATGCGCTGTATGGTCCCTGTCACAATCATTTAGTTGTCATTAAAGTAAGAATGCTATACAGAGAATTCATACTGATTACTATAGGTCTGAAGCAAGTCTTAAAATCAGATAAAGTTCTCACATTTTGAACCTTTTATTCACAGTTCTTTTGGCAAACATAGCTTACTTTCATTTTCTATAAATTTAACTTCTGCATAACAATTTCTTTTAAAAAAATCTGCTGAGATTTTCATTGAGATTACATTGAACTGAGAGATCAGTTTGGAAAGAATATACTGTTAGCCGTATGGGGTGATACAACCCAGAACACAGTGTGTCTCTCCATTTTTGTATCTTTTAAAATTTCTTTCAGCAGTTTTTGGGGTAGATTTTAACATATAGATCTTATTTATGCTTTGTTAAATTCATTCATAAGGGCCGTATTTTATTTTGATACTATTGTAAATGGCACTTAAAAATGTTATTTCCTACTTGTTTTGTTGCTAGTATACAGAAATACAGTTGATCTTACATATGGATCTTGTATTGTGCAATCTTGCTAAGTATATTTATTAGTGTGATATCCTTTTTTGGCAAAGTTCTTAGTATTTTGTAGTTACACAACAATGTCTTATGTGAATAAAAAAGTTTATCTTTTCTTTATTCAGTTTGTAAGCCTTTTTTGTTGTTGTCCTCATTTTTGATGTCTTATTTGTTTGGTTTTTTGTGTCTTTGTCCACTGGACAAGACCCTAATACAATACTGAATTAAAGAAAAATAGTAAAAATTCTTACTTTAATTTCCATATTAAGCTGAGTTTAGGGTGAACCTGGACTATACAGTGAGTTCAAAAGACGCCTAAAGTAGATGGTAGGACTATGTCTCAAACAAAACAAAATAGCAACAACAAAAAACTGCAAATATTCAAACCTGACATTAGAAAAAAATAGAAAAGATGAATAACCCTATATGTATTAAAGAGATTGAGGTCACTATTTAAAATTTTCTGAAAAGTAAACTGAAATAATACTAATTTTAATAAAAATCTTTCAGGAAATAGAAGAACCAATGCCCAATTCATTTCATGAAATCATCATTACTCTGATATTAAAACCAGACCAAAGACATTAAAAGAAAATTATAAAGCAACATTCTTTATTAACATATTTTAAAAATTCTTAACACAATATTAGCAAATAGATCCCAGAGTTATAATTAAAAATGTGATAATATATTATTACTGAGTTCCAAGAATGGTTAATTTGACATTTGAAAAATCAATGTAATTCAATAGTTTAATAGAATGAAGAGAAAAACTATGATTATTTAAATCAGTACAAGAAAAATCACTGGGTAAAATTCAATACCCCACTATGAATTTTAAAAAAACCTCAGCAAACTAGTCAAAAAAGAATATTACCTATTGTAACAGAAAATCCCCCCAGCCAGACTGTTAGTTGCCCAGTTAGTACTATTAGTTAGTTCCTATTAGTACTGTCTCCTAGAAATGTTTTGTCACTGGGATGCATAGCTGTTCACTATGATGCATACTGTAAGATCTAGTGAAATACAGCCAAGTACTCTACTTCTTGCTTGCAAACCCCATAAAAACTTCCCTCCCCAAACCTTTGGGGCCTGACATTTTGAGGGACAATTTTCTCTGTCTATGCTTGTCCAACATTAAATAAATCTGCTTCCAAATCCTGGGTGTCATGTCGGTGTTTCTGTTTGCTGTTGCATCTGGTGCACTGGTCAGGAAGACCGACTCTGCTGACCTCTATGATCACCAGTCATGGCCCTTGTGGATGAAACGAGGACTTCCTCAGGTCCCAAAATGAAGGTGAGCCCTCTAGATTTCTCCAGTCCCCTTGGAGCTCTGGAGGAGGATTCTTAGCTCCCTGTTTGAGAAGCTCTCATCAGACCCAAAAGGGAGGAGGATACAGTCTGATCTGGTCATCAGATAAAGTAAGATCCCTGGGTGATCCATGCCCTGTGCCATGTCCAGAACAGCTCTTGAAACTCTTTTGGATAAGACCTCACTGCTGAGCTTGCTATAGTTTTCTAGCACAAGATGTGACTCCACTTCTGATTAACGACACTCAAGCTGCCTGCATGAAAAGCACAAAAGCTCTGCTTCAATATCTGCCAGAAACTGGTTACAAGAAGAAAAAAATAAATAAACTGCAAATTTCTTGGAACTTCTGGCTTCTATAAAACCTGGATCCTTGAGTTCATAAAAACAATGATGCTCATTCAGACTGTCAGCCCCTGGCTAGGCTCAGTGGCCTTCCTATGCAAATACTTCAATCTGGTCACTAAGGGCTTCCTCCTCCTTTGTCTCTGTGCTCTAACAATTACTATCCTTCTGGTCAAGAAAGCTGACAAGCTCACCTTAGGCCAAGACCTAACTGTCCAGGTACCACATGCTGTACTGGACCTCCTGAATAACTGAGGACCATTGAATCCTGCCATGTGCCTGCTCACCAAGCTGGGTCCACCAGACCATGACTGCTTGGCACTATCTGATGAATGGTTTTCAACCAACCAGATTTAAAAATGAACTCTGTGACAGATGCTGAGTATACCCAGTTTACAAAAGAAAGTAACTGTTAAGAACGGAGTTCGACAGGCTAGATAGGCTGTGGTCACTTTGGACAAAGCTATTTTAGCCAAAACTCCTGCAGGGATGGTCTGCACAGCAAACTGTTTCCTGCTGCTGTTTGAAAACCCACCAGCAATGACACCAAACCTATGCTCAAAATAATCTGGTCCAGAGGCCTATGTCACCTCCGGAGATCTGATTGAAACATCAACCTCAGCCAGAAAAGGTTTACCTGATACTCCTGGAAGATCAGAGCTGGACCCGCCCCCACTGTATGGTCTGCAAGTTCAAGCCACAGTGCTGGCATCTGTACGTCTGCAGCCAGTTCAGTGTCTGTGTCACCGGCCCTGACCTTCAGCCTAACATTTTGAAGGACAATTGATTCCCTGTCAGTGTCTGTCAGATATTAAATAAATCCGCATACAAATCCTGGGTGTCATTTTGGTGTGTCTGTTTGTCACTGCACTATGACCTAATAAAGGAACCTATGAGAAACCTGCCAAATTCTTCCTTCTTTCTTTCCTTCTTTCCTTCCTTCTTTCTTTCCACCCTTCCTTTTTGTTTTCTTTCTTCCTTTCTTTCAGTTTTGCAGGAATTATAGGAAATAAATTTCTGTTGTAGGCCTCAAATCTATAGTATAATTACAACCAGTGAATACATTCATGATAAGAGATCACATGATATTGACATAGGGAAATGAAACTCCAGACCTACTATGTCTGCGAGTTTGTGTTCTCTAAAATCAAAGAATGAATTTTAGGAACAATGGAGATTAAGAGTAGAATATATTTATTGAGAGAAAGAAAGCTTCTGTCCAAGAAAACTGGGAACTCACGAGGCAGATGGGCATCAGGTGGGACAGAACTATGGTTAGCCAATAAGATTAATAGTTCATGTAAAATTGATTAAGTGAGGGAAAAATGGAGAAGCCAGTCACATAGAAAGCAGGCATTCTTATGGAGCAGTGACTCTTCCCTAGGGGGATGGGATGGTGACTCCAGGCTTTCTCAGGGTGATAGAGAACTATTTAGAATATCAATCCTTAGGATATGGATGCATTTGTTTGATCCTTTGTCGTGAGGCCTGGCCCACAGCAGGAGGTGTCTGTCTCCCCCACAGTTGCCAGGTATCTGGGCTTCTGCACTGGCTCCTTTGAGGACCTAGCCCTGTCTCCCTTGCCTATAATATTTCTAACTAACTCAGCTGCCTCCAACAATATGATATAAATCATAGTATCAATAGTTCCAAGAAATTTTAGCCTAAACTCAAATTCATATAATTTATCTTTCTTTGGTAGTTATAATTTTTCTGGGTTCATGGAGTTTCATTTCCAACATGTACATTTCATTATTCAGCCAATAAGTCAGTGGGATCCTCTGCAGATTTCTGGAAACTTTTCATGTTGTTCTTCCATCCTGGTCCTCTGTCACACCAGCTCCAGTGGCCTCAGACGTCCCCAGCTCTCTCTGCTTAGAATCCACTTTCCTACAACTTGGTCCAGAAAATACACTGAAGTGAAGCCCATGGCTAGATAGCCCATTACCTCATTTGTTTCTTTTTCCTCAGGGATCTCAATCATGAAATGACAGTTGTTCAGTAACTGGAAATAACTATTGAACATACCTTGTGTAGTTTTCTAGTTATTTACACTTGGTGCCCTAGTTGTATACTAATTACTCTAGAATGGCCAGAAATAGTCTTATTAAAATTAAAATTTAATGTCTATGCTGTCTTTCATGAACACTCTCTCCTAATTCATTTTCAGCTGCTTCCTATATACAGTTTGATGTTCTTCAGTGTAAATGGACCCTTTATGCCTTTCTAGACTGGACCGCCCCTTTCTCTTTATGCCTCTCCTGTTACCTATCACAAACTCAACTTTTCCTGAACATCTCCTGTGATTAATCCATCTACCCTCTTTAATCACGACCCTTTGTTGTAATTTGTACAGTAATTAGTTGCCACAGCATTAAATTGCATTTTTAGTCCTATAGTTTTGTAAAAATGTTTGGCAGTTTAAAAAAAAATGGCTGATTTGATGATGATTATAAGTAGGAACTTAGAAATAGAAAAATTAGTCTTCCATTTGTTCCCTTTTCACAAACCACCTAAGACAATTTGGCTGTTCTCAGTTACAAAAATATTGGTGGCCCTCAAAAATTAGAGCTTCATGTAGAGACAGCAATGTATCAAGAAACAAATGAAGCTGAACATCAAAGGTCTTGTTTGATGGGCCACTTCTAGGGCTCTATGGACAGGGACTCAGCAATCTATTTATATGGTAGAAATTTCTATGAATGTTACAGCAACAGCTATCACAATCAGCTGAGGCATCCTGCCTTTCCATTATAAATTACTTGTAGCCAAGCTTGCATTTGCCAGGTAAAGTACAGTGGCATTTGGGGAATGTAGATATAGAAAGATGAGTTGGTGATGGACCTAGCTGAGGTTTAGGAGCAAGTACTGTATTTATATAGTTTGCAGACATTTCCTCATATGGTTACCTTATACCTTCCTGTCCTGTACAGGACTGTTCTCCCTACACAATGGGTCAGCTTAACCTAGAGCATGGTAAGAACACACAGGGCAGCAGGCATATGGAACACACACCTCTTCCGTGTATCCAGAACTGGATGTTTATAGGGAGAGGAAGAGAAGACAGATTTTAATTGTGCAGAGCCAGGAGTTAACGTGGAACAGTCTTGTTTTAATCAGACATATCACTTTTTTCGGGGGGAGTACTGGGGATCGAACTCATGACCTCACACTTACCAGGCAAGAGATTGAGCCACTGAGCTAAGTCCCCAGCCCTCAGACATGTCACATTTTAAGTGGAGGATTTGGTTCTCCTCGGTTCCTAGTAAAAGAAATCCTGTCAGACGATGCTATTTATGCAGTGTGTAAAATTATAACTATTCCATGGTTAATCAAAACTAAACTTATTGGAATTTCCTTGTATATAAGACACAAACTTGTGGAGTATAAGACACAAATAGTGAACTTGCCTATCGAAAGTTGCATATTCTATGAATTTTAAAAACTGACAATGCAAAAATCCCACAGTGGTGACACATTCCTGTAATCCTAGCACTTGGGAGACTGAGGGAGGAGAATCACTGTGAATTTGAGGCCAGCCTAAGGTACAGAGTGAGTTCAAGTCCAACCTGAACTACGTAGTGAGACTCTGTCTCAAAAAAAATTGGTAATGCAAAAAACGTTTGATCAAGTTAGAGGAAGCCCTGAATTCTTTTACCCCCTTCTTAGAATGTATCATAAAAAAACTGTTGCATAAGGAGGACCATTAAAAATATGAACCCCCAAATGTAAGACTATATATTATAGAGCTGTATTAGATATTAGCTAACAAAAGTATTATATCCCTGTCTGGATTTTGTAGCATTTATTAACTTTTTAAAATTGAGGTGCATTATAATTTCTTTTCTCATTTTTCATGAATATTCACCTTTATGCCAGATTTTATTTGCACTTGTTAGACTGTTATGTCCCATTCCTACAAGGGTGGGGGGGCTTGTCTACAGAATTCTATTTAATTTCTTTTCCTGCACCATCATTCACATCACCAATCAAAAGCATTTCTAGCATTTTTTTATGCTAAGTAACAAGCCTTTCAGCTAAAGAATTCATAGGACTTACCCCCTCCCCATACAGCTTTTGGGGTCAGTGTTAGCGAAGCACCCCTGGGTGTGCATTCACAATTAGAGCAAGTGATGGTCCCCTGGGTGCACGTTAAATCTGAATAACCTATCCAAACAAATCATACTACTAATGCTGATGCATTTCAAAGTAAATTATGGAGTATGTAACATAGCTGTCACTTCCACTGTAGTCCTGGGGACACCAGGGCTCCTGTGGAACAAGGCACAAAGGAAGCTTCAACCATGGTAGCTCTGCTTTGACTGTCCTACACACTGGAGTTTTGCATAGTGTTTTCTTTGTGATAAAGTGGAAGAGCGCTGGTGCTAGCATTCCAAACTTTGGCCCTCTTACTAACTACCTCTATGGACAGTGCCAACTTATTGCTATAAAGAAAGGTCAAAAATATGCTTGAGTTCATGTATGCCAATGAATATGTTGCTTGGAAACTTGGTCTAGGTCTGCTGAGCTGAGTGTAAAAACAGCATCATTGTCTGATTCTCTTCTCCTTTCCCGCCTCACCACTTACTGTTGCTAATGTACATCCCCATCATATTTTATCCAGAAAGCTTTGTGTCCTGCATCCAGACTTTCCATAACCAACTTGCCAATGTACAATGACTTCTGGCCTAGAAGATTTCTCTCAGGTTGGGAAGAGGATGTAGAGAAGAACAAATGAAGAACAGGGTATGTTTATTATCAGCCAATATCCTTCTTCTTGTGGCTCACTATGCATGTTTTTATTGAGGGGCTACTTCCCTTCTTGAGGTTCTGCAAGAGCCTCTCCAATGTTTCCCTGGTTCTTAGGGATGACCCAGTCACCCAGGACACCACCAGAACTTTCAGCGTTGTTTAGAATCGTGAAGCGAGCCTTGCCCTGCTGGACAGTGAAACTGGGAGCTTGTGAAGCTGTGGCTGCTGGAGCCCTCGTGTCCAGCCTTAACAGCAGACCCAGTGGGAAAGCACAACGCTGCTGAACAGGAAGTGGGGAAAGGGGCAGGAACAGCATCCTGGGAGCCTCTAGTCCTGGTGCTAGTCATCAACAATGCCCTGCTCTATTCCCTTTCTTGTTTAGGTTGCCTGAATCCAAAAATTCTCCCTATTACTGGTGCTTGTCAGAGTCAGACTGCTGTCATTTTTAAAAGCAAAAATATTCCAAACAATGTACTAGTGAAGGCAGCAAAATTACAGAACTGGATAAAATAAAAGAAATGGAAGCCCACAGATGAATGCAGAAAATGTTTGGTAATTTGCAGGAACAAAGTAAGTAGGGAACAGAAAACCGTGCAGCCTAGGATGTCTGCACCCCAGGGTACAGAGCACAGGTACTGAAAACAGTGTTCTTAAGGCTCCAACTCAGGAGGACCCACTTGGCTACCCTGGTCTCATAGCGTGGTAGTGGGTAGATGGCAACAGTGGAAGCGTGTTTCTGCTGGCATGCAGGTGATCAAGGAATGAAATGTGAACACGTGCAAAGAAATCCACACACTGTGAAGGTAGAGAGAGTAGCAGATAGGTAAAGAGAGAGGGGCAGGAGACTATGGTCAGTATACCAGGTGGTGCTATCAGCTCTAAGACAGAGATGACACTTTCCTGGGAGTGTCCAGTCCACATGCTGGACAAGTGGCAGGACCACATCTAGATCACTGGGAGTGAGGCAGGGATTTGAATCATAGAAAGCCAAGGGCCAGGCAGCAGTAACTGGCAGCAAGGAGCCAGACAGGGGCACATCTGGGGACAGGGACTATGCAGAAGCAAAATGGATTGACTCTGAGGTAGACAACTCAGGGTTCAAGGTCATCAAAGAGCACGCGATGCAAGAGAGTCAACCTACACAGACCCAGGTAGAGGTAGCACTCAGCAGCAGACCCCAGTACCTGGAGCCAGGTCAGCTGGGATATGAGGACTTGGACTTTCTCCAGATGTGCTTTCCTTCCTCTTATCCACAGCAGGAAGCTCTCTGCCCTAGGGGTTCAGAGGCACCTGTGATCCTCTCTATTATAAAACCCTCTCACAGCAGATATGTCTATGGATGGCCAGGGCTGAAGTTCCATCTTCCTGGACACAGGCCATCTGGTAAGAAGTCCTTACACTAACCATTTCATTGCTCAGATGTGGAAGAAGGAAATGAGAAGGACTGCTACCCTGCTATTGCTGGATATCCTGCTCTGCAGAAAAGGGAAGGAAGAGACAGGGAGAGGAACGGGACTTTGTGAATTTGGTGACATCCAGGGCTTGATCAGCCCAGAGCCCTGCACCATTTGGAAAACAGATTTTAGGAACTTTTAGGAAAATGAGGAAGACCTGGGAAGTAGAGATGCTCCATGAGAAGCTGCTCAAGAGGAAGGGGAGGCTAATTGGACTCACTGGGTTTCATTAGCAGTTGAGAGCCAGAATGCATAGCTCCTCTTTCCGTGCTTTGTTTCCCAATTCTCTGACCAGAGCGCTGATCCTCAGACTAGAAAGGGCAGATGTTGTAAGAGAGAGCCGAAGCCACATACCACTGCTCTGCACACAGACTTTGCACGTCCATTAAATACTTAATGCCCAGAAGGGTTTAGCCCCCTCAAAGTGCTCCGTGGTGTAGCTGAGACTCCTCCAGGGTGTCAGACTCTGTATGTTTTCCGGCCAGCCTGAATTGTCCCCTGCCACTAGTGATTCTGACAAGACAATGACCCCTTTGCTGCTGGGCCTTGCTGCCTTCTCTGCCCAGCCCAGGGAACATTTGAGGCTGGACAGTCCTCCCCCTTGAATGCAGCTGCACAAGAGCACAGACTTTGGTGAGTCCTCCCCACCCCCATCCCCAAAGTCTAGAAGGGCTCCTGGCGGGTAGTAGTTCCCTAAACCGACTTTTAACAAATCTTTGTTAAACATTTAAAAGTAAACAAAGGAAAGAACAAGGCAGAGAACAGCTAACAATAATTAAAAGGCTGCAAATTTCAAGATCCTCAGGCTCAGCTTCAAGAATGCCACTACATCAACTACAAAATGTGCCCCCTTAATCGGGCCTATGGCCTTGTATATGAAAGATGCTTTCATGGGCCATGCAAATTCCATTGGCATATCAAAATAGAACATGTCCTCTCTCCACCTCCCCAGGTAGGTAGATTTATCTGCAGGAGACCTCAGATGCATGTGGCCATGCCCCTGTGGCACAGGGTCTGATTAGTAGGTGGTAACTTTGTGTAAAGAATAAGGCATGCCTATCTCCCAGCAGAGGCAGTCCACACCAGAGTGGACATGACCCTGTCCTTCGAGTCACAGCTCAGTGTTATACCCTTGATCAGGTATATTTGTTCCACATAGGAGCTGTACTATCTGCCCCCAGAGACCCCATTCTGGCACCCTGTGGCATGAGTCATCACCTCTATCCACAACGCAAGTGACCTCAGGTCAGGACCACTGTGTCTAGAATCCCATTCTCACTCCATGCAAGACCAGAAAGGTCCAGGGGATCTCAGAGCCACCCTTGCACTCACTTCCTCCTCCAACACATGTTACTCTCTGGAGACTGATGGTGGATCATTCCCCAAGAAATTAGTCCTCACCCCAACCTGTGTTCTTATCCTCTGCACTCAGTAGAATAGTCACTTCAGAACAAAATAGTCCCCACAATAGGGTCTGGGGGTCATTAGTCTTCAACAATGCCACATGAAGGACAGACACTGTCCATTTGAGCCATCCCGTTCTCCGTGCCCCTAGTTCTCTTTGATAGTCTGTCTTCCAGGAAGAGGTGAAAATTCTGACTAAATGTCCTTCTGTAGTCCTCTGCATTCTCAGCTCTCACAAACAGTAGCTCTGGTAAAAACACTCTCAACTCTGCAAGAATAAGCAAACACTGTAATTCACCACATTCCTACAGAGCTAAAAAATATTTCTCCCCTTCTCAGAATGCAGAAGAATTATAGAACACAGCTCAGGCTCAATTGTTGACAAAAACATACACTACCAAAATAAAACGTGTATCATCCAAACCTCAAATCATCATCCAGCTTAATGATGCCTTTATTCTTGTTCCATAGAGCGCATCGGATGCTTGTTTCATGTGTATGTGTGCAGCAAAAAAACCATGAAGGTGACCCCAGGGTATGGTCCGGATGTCTTTAGGATCTTTGTTGTTGTTGTTTGGGTTCCCCCCCCCCATACAGGAGATTAAATACAGCGTTTTCACACTGAGCTATGTTCTTACTTCCTTTCTTATTTTTAAAACTATTTTTGTGTTTGTTTGTTTGTTTGTTTGAGGCAGGATCTCAATATGTAATTCAGATTGTTAAACTCACTAAATTCAGGGTGACCTTGAAGTTTCAGAGCTCCTCCTGCCTCAGCTTCCTGAGAGAGCTGGGATTACAGGAGTGCATTATGCTTGGCATTTATTATTTATTTTGAAATAGGGTCTCACTAGGTCCCTAACTTGCTGGGACTGGGCTTGAATTTGTGATCCTCTTGACTCAACCTCCGACATTACTGGGATTACTAATACGTACCACCATTCCTGGCTCGATCCAGGTTTCAGCAGTAGTTTCTTCAGAGCCTACCTAGAAAGTTCCCAAAGAAAATTGTAGGGGGCCCAGATACACCAGTTATAAAGAAATAATTATGAAATGCAAAAGAACTTCTTGCTACTATTGAAAGTAATGTCACATTTCTTGGGAGCTAAGAGATCTGTCATGTGACTGCTGAGTCACATGTTTGTTTATGTATTTATTCATTTATTTTGGTACCAGGGATCTAACTCATGACTGTGCCCTTGCAAGGCAGGCGCTTATGTCACTGAGCTAAATCCCTAGCCCTGTTGGTTTATTTATTTTGAGTCAGGGTCTCCCTATGTTTCCCAGACTGGCCTTGAACTCACAGTGATCCTCCTGGCTCAGTCTCCTGAGTGCTGGGAGTACAGGCATGCACCACCAGACCAGCAATATGTCAGTCATCTTTGAAGAACCGTGATGAACAAACTGACCAACACTAGACCCAGGCAAACGTCCTGATGCGAACAACAACAAAATAAACAAACAATAGCAAACAAATCAGAGATGAGTTCTCAAAATTACAAAATGGAGATGAGTTCTCAAAACTACAAAATAGTAAACGCTCTCAATGCCAGGGAGTATTTTGAATGAATGGTTTAAAAGGGAATTTATGAGCATCTGCAAAAGAGAGTGGTGACTGATTACTAGGAGCCAATATAGGGCGCTTCATAATGTCCAGGTAAAGTAATCCGTTTTCTCTTTTCTTATACTCAGGGACTCTGAGACAGTGTGTACCGTGTTTCAACGAAGAGCTCCAGACTACTCACACTGTCTCGGGTAAATCAGAGGCTGAATTCTTGTTCCCAGGTGTCTCCTATGCGCCCTCCAGTGGCCGCGTGGGTGGCAGTGCCCTCGGGCGGTTGTTCATTCTTTTCTCTCATGCTTGGCCAGAGGCGTTGCTTTGGCTAACAGGGTGTGAGCAAAAGAGACCTTGGTTACTTGGAAACAGAAGCTGCAAAGGTTTCATGTGGGTCTGAGACCCTCTTTTCCTTCTGCCACAAGAGAACACATCCAGGTTGAGTTCTCCTCTCCACACTGGATCCTGGAGCCAAGGGACTGCAGAGCAGACCCTAAGTGCCAACATGCAGCATGCCCAGAGATGGGCTCGGTGGTTATAATGCTCTGGAGTTTGAGAGCAGCTTCTTGTTAAGCCTAGAAAAATGGACTGATGAACAGAGGTGTCACATGAGAGTCTGGCTCTTCTGTTTCTCTAAGTGGGAAGATCCAGTGACACTGGCCCCACGACCATGTACCACATAGCTGTCAGGCAAGGGGAAAGACACCTCTCTAGCAAGAGACCAAGTCTCCTCCTTCTGCCACCCTTCCCAACTGGAGCTTGCCTGGCCATGCTAAGATTCTGACTCAAATCTCCATGCTACTCCTGCAGAACAAGAGCCGGGAGCCTATGAAAGCTGTCTTGAGCAGCAACACCCTCTGTTTGAGGCAACTGTTCAAATCCTTGCCATGGCTTACATGGTGCTGGTGGATCTGGCTTTGATTTATACCTTGCATCTCACTCAGGCTTTCTCAACTTCTCTGAGCTCCTTAATGCAGGATGTTCTTCACCCTGTGGCAGATTTGCGCGAGTCGTGTGAAAAACAAGAGCAATCTTGATCTTCTTTTATCCTCCAGCCCCCCTCTCAGCTGGACCCCAGGGTCTATGGTGCACCCACAGGCACCCATGTCGGGCAGCAGCATGCCACCATACTGGCTGAGGTCTCTGCGACAGTGAGAACACATACAATACAGGGCTCAATCAGTTAAGTTTCCAAGTTCATGCTTTAAATGGCACTGCCTTCTGGAGTTCTGTTCATGACACTAAAGCAAGATGGCGCCCACCCCTCCCCTGGCACGGAGAAAGAATGTAGTAACAGCTGCTCAAGCTCCCAGTGGGTAGTTCCCGTCCATGTGGTTCGTGCTGTCTTCCTGCAGTTAGGGGCTGGGATCTGGGACTACCCCAGGACATCTTGATATGTTGGCCTTATCTGGCCTCTAATCTTACCTCCATGCCAATCTGGTTTATAAACTGCTGCCAGAAAGAACCTCACAAAATGTCCATACAATTATGCCACTAGCTTGTTGCTCTTCTTGGTTCCCATTGTTTTCAGGATCCAACTCAAGCTTCTTAGCATAACAGACAAGTCTGCTCATGATCTGATCCCTACAGACCTTTGCGTCCTCCCACCCTCTTCTGACGCTGAGTTCACCCTAGATCAAATCTCTCAGGTTGTGGCATGTGGGCTGCTCCTCATGTTGGAAACACCTCTTCTGGATTGTTCTCCCAGCCAGTTCCTCCTCTGTATTCTCCTTTGGACAGCTTCCCTAAGCCCTCAGGCTAAATTCAATGCCCTTCCCTGAGCTTCAGAGCTCTCAGGGCTCCCTGGGACACAGCAGTTCTGACAGAGTGTGGCTGCTTGTTCCCAGTCTCATTTACCTGTAGACAAAGGGTACCAGGAGAGCTATGTCACTCTGTTTTCTTCTTTCCTTGCCGCCATCCATCCTAAGCCTCCTTATTTTCTCCGTTAATCTTTGTGTATACAATCAGGAAGACATCTCTTAGGATTGTTGCTGTGTTCATTCATTCATTCATCCATCCATCACACATTTACCAAGTGTCCACATTACATCTGTAACCACACTAAGTGTTGGGGATCTGTGAGAAATAAGCCTGACAAGGTTGAGGCCTTCATGGAGTTCACATTCTGGGAGCGTGAGAAAGACTAAAGTAACTCAGGCACTGACCATTGGCCTGGTTAGATGTTCTTGCTTGGTCCCCATTAGCCTGCTACCTACTAAATAAAGGCTATATTAGGTGATGTGTTTAGGAAGAAAAACAGAACAGTACCAGGAAGATATGAATGCTGGGGTAGGGTAGAATTATTATTTTATTCAGCACAGTCTTGTAAAGCTTCTTGGGTAAGATGTCATTGGAATTTTGTTTGTTTTCTCTTTTCAAGGTGCTGGGAATCAAATCCAGGTCTTTGCTCTTGCTACACAGGGACTCCAGCTCCTGCTGACTAAGCAAAGGATTGGCAAACTTGCTCTGTAAGAGACCAAGTGGTAAATATTTCATGCTTTGCAGGCCATATGATCATTCAAGCACAAAAACTACCGTAGATGAAATGTAAATGAATAAGCACAGTTGTGTTCCAATAAAACTTTATTTTCAAAAACAGGCAATCAGCTGCTATCAAGGTTGCTGACCTCTATTAAACCGGAAGCAATTGGTGCTGGTCTTCTCTTATCATGTGTTCTAATCAAGGTACTGTGGGTAGTTACAGAAGACAGCCAAGAACTCTGCATGTTGTCAGTGTATGCACAGCAGCCACTCCCAATGAATTCAACTTTTCGTAGTACCTCTTGTGGCCTAAGAATGAAACAGCTTCCCACTGTCTGTAAGCAAGTTCTCTCTTGACAAAGGAAATGGCTCTTGGCCAGAGCTTTTTTTTGTTGTTGTTATAATCCAGGCTCATCAGCTATTCTTCTTTAATGAAATACCTTTATTATGTGTAATTAAGGCAGCAACTGAGAAAAGATGCAAATGTGTTCTTAGAAATCTGACTTTGAAGCAGCAGGGAGTTTACACCCTTTTAAAAGAGCAGGTTTAAATTGAAACACATTAGGCATATGCCAAAATGGAAAGAGAAGAGAATCAAAGTTAAAGAAATGAATTAAAAGATAAGGGGCCTGAAGACTTGTGTTTAGGAATCCAGCTAGTCTTGTGCTGACCCTGTGGGCTGAGCCTACCAGGAATACCTGGGAGCATCCTGGGTTTTATCAAGCACATGATATACCCACCCTATTATTCCCCCACCAAGCTAAAAGTACAATCACAGCAGAAATACCACAAGCTGCCACTTTCAACTTTTATTGGTGCTTTCTTTGTCAGAATTTTTTCCATCTCTCTGCCTGGCATTGTTGATAGTGTGATAAGACAAGGCAACTGAAGCATAGGCAAAGAGGCTAGAGAAGGAAAGCGACTGTCTCCTGACCTCATTAAGGACGAGGACTGGAAGCCCAGAATGACCCATTCTTCTTGAACAGCACTGTCAGTGGTACCTTCTGTGGTGTCCAGTGTTCGGCCTTAGCTATCCAATGCGGTATCTATACATGGCTACCGAAATGTGGCCGGTATGACTGGGAAAATGAATTCTTGATTATTTTTGCTTTAATTCCTTTGAATCTAAATGTCTGTAGCTGTGTGTGGGTGAGGACACTGTACTGAGTAGTCCAAGTATGTTGGTTAAGAGCCCTCCATCGTGGCTTCCCACTTATGGTGACCATGTGAGTTATTATTGCCAGAAACCCCTGAAGCCCTCACTTCCAAGCCAGGCTACACTGTGCCTGCTGCGTGGAGTAGATGAAGAATGAGTCAAGCAAGTGGAGGTGAAGTGTGTCCTGCATCATGTGGCCGCAGGAGGGGAACGCTTGATAATTGTCCCTGGTTTTGTTCTTCTCTGGGCTGTTCTTTAAAGGGCTTGGCCCACTGGGTGGCACTACATGAAGGGGACCCAACGACATCTGAACTGGTGTCTTGCAAGCCTCTCTGGTTCTATTTCCTGTCACTACAGGAAATAGGGACAAAGCCAGTGCCGGAGACGAAACAAAGGCCACAAACCAAATCTCCAACCACCTCCCAGCCTTCCTTGGGAAAGGCACAGGCTTCCTGCTTCCCCCTCTGTGCTTGATGGTGCTTGTCCCGCCAGAAGATCACATTTCCTGGCCTGGCTCACAGTTAGGGATAGTCCATAAAGTTTAAGCAGATCTTACAACTTAGATTTGTTCAATCTAAATGTAGGGGTCTGGACCTTCAGAAAGAGTTAAGAAGGGTCAGACCGTTCGTATGTGCCCTTCTGTCCCTTTGCCTTTCCTTTGCCTTCTGTCTGGAATACAGACATGATGGCTGGAGAGGTAGCAACCTTGAGATGGTGTCCCTGAGGATGGGAGCTCTGTACAACTGTGCATGGTGAGGCCAAAGCAAAGCCTGAGTTATGAACAGCAGACCAGCCTGGGGCTGCCCACCTACAGTTTCCATTTATGTAAAAGAAACCTCCATGTCACAGTTAAGGCATTATTTTTTGTTTGTTTTGTTTTGTTATACGTAGTAGCTGTGGGCTAGCTATTCTCATGCAGGGGTTAATTCTGCAAGTTTAAATTCTGTTATTGTTTTGCTTTTTTTTTTTTTCTTTGTGGGTTTTGAAGCCAGGGCCTTTGCACTGAGCTAATCTCCCACCCCCCCCAACTTTATTTTAAATTTTAAAAAAATCTTCATTTTACTTTGAGACAATCTTACTAAGTTTCTTGGTTGCCCAGGCTGGACTTGAACTTGGAATCTCCCTTCCTCAGCTTCTGAGAGTTCTGGAATCACGTGCAGGTATGCACCATCCCTCCCAGCTAAATTCAGGTTTTATGATAGTTTGAGAAAATCAGTTTTGTTTCTCCACACTGCCTGAAGGGGGCATCAAAGCTTAGGAGCCATATTATCCATCACCTACAGCCTGGCTAATCCATGAGGGGGTTCAAACTTTTTTTTCCTTCAATTTCTTTTCCCCCCTTCTGTGAATTCCATGTATCAAAACAAGTTTCTCCATAATTTAGTAAATTCTATTGGTTCTCAGCATGAAAACCAATTGTCAGCTATCATGGACATTTTTCACTTAGGAGTTCATGCAGCAATTGATCCCCTTTATATATTTGGGGGAATTCTCCTAATAAAGTGGAGTCTATGAAGTGCTAATACTGGTTCTTCCTGCCTCCAGCAGCTGGAAGTAAGCACCCAAGACTTCCAACTAGATGCTCTCCTCTGGGATTTACCCTCTGGAGAAAGTAGTCCAAAGAAGCAGCCATGGTTTAGAATGCATTTCACAGGGAAGCAGTATCCTACATCCTGGAGTCCTGGTTCCAGAGGGACAGTGTCCGGTGGCTGGCTGCTCCTGGGGTGTGACCTTAGCCAAGCCCCTCACCATTTAGGTTTCCCTGGTCATTGCCTATTTCCAGAGCCAGGTCCTCTTGCTTTTCCATTTGCTCTGGAATTAGCTGACGTCTTTTCAGTGCACATATTTTCTGCTTAAATTAACCAGATTTGGTTTCTATTGTTTACAACCAAGAATCCTGACTGATGCACATGCTGAGCAACATGATTTTATCCAAAATACCACAAAGAGTTGACATCATTCCAACCAGATCAGGAGACAGTGTTTATATGCAACTTTAATAGGCTACGTGTGCACTTTCTTTGTCCTCGAGAAAACTCAAGAATAGTTTTGTCCATTGCTCCATTTCTTTTACTGTGGATTGTTATGGACTGGGTACTCCAGTCTATAAACAAAGGGTTCTATTGTATGGCTACATTTTACAGAGGAGTAAATGGAATCTAGAGTTAAAGTAACTTACTCCATGTGTCAGGCCAGAGAAAGAACTTCCCAGTGAGAGTCACTGGTCATTTGTTCTTATACTGTGCGTGGCCTATGAATGTGGTACCTCAAGTTACTCAGTCAGGCAGGAGCAGTGGATGATTCCAGTGGATACACAATCTCATCCTTCTGAAGTCAAGCTTTGGAGAAGGCAAAAATATCCAAATAATCAGGAGAAGGGCAGGTGAGGATATTCAGAAAGAGACATTTAAACTGGATGCAGTATACATTTGTCATCCCAGCTACTCTGGAAGCAGAGGCTATAGGATTGAAAGTTCAAGGCCAGCCTGGGAAATTTAGAGAATTTTGTCTCAGAAAATAAAAGGGACTGGCGATGTAGCTCAGTGGTGGAGTGCTTGGCTAGCATGTGTGATGTCCTGAGTTCAAACCCCAGTACTGAAGGAAAAGAGAGAAATAGGGAAGGCTGGAAAAAGCAAGAAGAGGCACTTAAATGATAGAGAGAACAGAAGGGATGTCACGTAAGCTTCAAGAACTCAAGCATGGTGATAAGAGAAGGGACTTTGTGAGTTGTTGTTAGCACTGTTAATGTTAACCTCTGAGGTGGGCAAGATGAGAAGATCTGTCCGGAAAGGGAGGGGTTCTAGAGGGGAATCCAAGAAGAGTTTGAATGGGAAGTTGCCAGAGTGAGAGAGTGAAGCCAATAGATGCTGTGTTCTGCTTCACAAATGTGTGATGCAGGGGTCTCTGAAGTAGCAAAATAAATTGGTGAAAAGAGAATTCACTTTATAAAAATGATTTTTCATGTTAAGGATAGGAAGACATAGCTATCTTCTAGGCTGCAGTAATTGTGTTTGGCATATTTATATTCTTCACCAGCATGTCGGGATCCCCTTTCGCAGATTAAAAACTAGGGCTCATAGTTACGTCACCAGTTGAGTTCATACAGCTGGCAAGAGGTAGACCCAGATTTTGGGGGTTATGTCTTTAGCTCCAAAGACGCTATGTTCCTACTCTACCACGATACCTCCCATAGAGCAACTTTAAATAATGAATACTCAAAATGCATTTGGAAGCCACTTCTTATTGATGAGACTCAATTTACAAAAATTAGATTTGCACAAAATCTTGAGAACACATCCATCGCACAAAGCATTATGCAACAATATAAGGATAAGCTGTGTGGATCTCATGCAAAAAAGAAGAAAATAATAGAGGAAATGTGGTTAATTAATTTGGCAGGAACTGAAACACTACAGGAGCAGACGAACATGCACTCCCACAACATGATACAATCGGTGGCTTCATTAGGAAGGTAATTTATGTGGTAGGAGAGATAATAACAAGGGAGACAGGAAAATGTAAAAACAAATTAGTCTACTGGAAAACACTGATTTGAAAATATTTTACAATGATTTATTTGTCAGAAATTTGTCTGTGATCAATAAGCATGGAACACTATCTTTAAGATATCTTAAAAAATAGGCCAGTCTCCTGGGTTGGGCAGGTTTAGGTGTGATTTTCCTCTGTGAGGAAAGGGATCAGCCGAGTATTTTCAAAGATTCCCTTTAGTTTATGATTTGAAGGTTCCACTTAAAGGAACTTTCTATGACTATCATTTTTTAAAGCTGGTTAACTTGGTGGCTTTATTATTTTTTTTCCTCTCTCAATTTCCCACAAGGCTTTAACTGAATCAGACCACATTTGGAGTCTTGTGTTGCTTTCTGGGCACCACATTTAAAAAGGGACATTGACCTGCTTTGCTACAGAGAATGGAACCAAGACAAATGGGTGGAGGTTGCTCCGAGATAAATTTTGACTCAATATAAGAAAACCCTTTCTCTTGCTAGCAGAACCCTCTGACAATGGAACTAGGCTGCTTTTTGAGTCAGTTTGCTCCCAGGGATGGGAAATGCTGAAGCAGAGGGTGTTTGAACAGCTGTCAAAGTTGCTGTTGGAAGAGATATTTTAAAAACTAAGTTTCCTTCCAATTCTGACACTGTATGATTGATTGATCATGTAAGTCTACAGTATGTTTTGCCAAGTCGATAGCTCCTTTTTAGTTTTTTTACCTTGGTGATTAGCCTCTCTTCTTCCCACTATAAAAAAGAAGAAAGAAAGAAAGAAAGAAAGAAAGAAAGAAAGAAAGAAAGAAAGAAAGAAAGAAAGCAAAAACAGTGCAGAGTGAGGGTTCACACAGGGCGGTCCTGTTGCCTGACTTGCCCTGCCTGGAATCCACAGGCCAATTAGGGTAATCCACAGGCCAATTAGGGTAACGTGTGTGACAGTACTGGCACCCCCCCCCCCCACCGCAGTAGTGCTTGGGCAGGTACTGTGCAAAGCGAGCTGAGGGTGTGGGAGGCACACTTTGGACCCACTCTCTGCTAGGGCTCTTTATCTCAATCAGTGGCACTTCCATCCATATTTACGATCCCAAACCCCAGTGTCACTTTGATATCTTTTTTTCCAGGGCTAAACATACTATACCACCACATTCAGCTCATCACTGAACCTTGCTTACTTTTTATCTATCTTTGCCATTCCTGCTATAATCCAAGCACCCAGCCTCCGCTATCACCTGGACCTGTGTTTCCTCCTACTTACGCACATGCTGAAGCCAGAGTGATTTTTACAAATCACAGATCCCATCTTTTCCCTCTTGTCATGTCTTGGGGGTTTCCCCTTGCTGTTGGGATATGTAGGACGAGGTGAAGCCTGTCTGTCAGGGTACCAGGGTACTTTGTGCCCTCTGAACCATTCCTTGTGCTCTAGGGTCCAGTCATACTGACCTTTCCTCCGCCCTTGCCCCTGTTGGCCTCTGCCTTGGGGACTGCTCTTCCCACCCTTCCTGGCCCAGTCATCCTTCCCGCCCCAAGCACCTCCTCAAGGTACCCTCCCCTGATGCTTCTGACCAGATCACATCAGCCCAGGGTCTGTAATCATGACTCACCTTCTTTTCTGCACTTCTACTTGCAGTCAGTTGAACCTTCTTTTTTGAAGTCATTTGGTCCTCTCACTGGATTGGAAGAGAAGCAGTTGTGTCCATGTGCCAGGCAGGGCCCTCTCAGAAAGGTGAAGGGGACGATGTGCTAGTGATGTTTATTCCAAGTGATGCTGAGGCATCATCTGGACCCAGGAAGTGGGCAGGCACAGCCTTTTCCAGCTCTGAGCTCCCTCTCTGCTCACCCCCAAACCTCTGCTACCTCCTGCTGGGTGGGTTACCTATTGCTTTGTTTCAGCAACACCTTTCTGTTTTAGTCTTCTTGGCAATGCAGTGGGGTGGGGAGAAAGGGTCCCTGACACCCAAGTGAAATCGATTCCTAAAACTACCTCCACAGCAGGAAACAGCTGAATTAAAAGAGAGTATTAGGCAACTGGGGTTTAGCTGAAAGGATTTAGAAAGGAAAGGGAATAGTTCATCATCAGACACCACACTATTGGTGCCCCCTTGGCCTTTACATATGGACTTCTTGCCATCTGAAAAATGCTGCTTTGCCGCATTTCAAAATTCTATCCTTTTCCAGAACCAAGCACAAGAAACCTTTAGAAGTCTTCACTGCCCACAAGGGATGCTTCTTCCTCTAAGCCACCAGGGCACCTCGTGTGTACATCTGCCACTACTGCAGGCATCACACTATATTGCACAGTGTGTGTGTGTGTGTGTGTGTGTGTGTGTGTTCTTACTGGGCAAAGACTAACGTCTTTGAGAGCAGAACCTGCCTCTGACCTCTGTGTAACCTCAGTGGCTAATACAGCACTGAACTGTATTAGGACTTTGAGTAGCAAGTTACAGAAATCAACTTTGCCAGGCCACTCTTGCTCATTTGGCACATTCCAGAAACACTGTAATTCCTTCCACTTCTCCAAAGCCGGACAATATTGCTCGTATGCTTTTTTTGTAGGAAACAACTCAACAGATATGCACTGATCCCTGGAAGGTGAGCCCTGAACACTGAGGAGGAAGAGGAGGGGGAATGGAAGGGGAGGCAGAGACAGGGCCAAGGACTGCTGAACCTTCCTTACTGCTGGGTTCAGGGCAGCCTGGAGAGTTCCTGATTGACCATTGCTTAGGAGCACCTGGCTTGCTTCTCTCCTTCCCACCATCCCCTTCTTGCTCTACTCTCTTTCCCCAGCTCTGTTAGTTCCTTAAACTCAGGAAACAGTACAGTGTGCTTACCAGCCCATTGTCAGCTTGGGGCTGGGACGATGACGGGAAGCCATGGTAAGGCTGCGTCTCCCAAAAATGTCTGCAAAGTTTGAGAACCACACTGAGCCGACACTTCCTCCCTGCCAGTGTCTGCTTAACTTTTTCCTCAAGTTGTCCTTCCTTTTTAATTGCTCAATTTCTTTTCTTTGTTTTCCTAGTTAAAGGCTAATAAAGAATGAATTGGGTATTTCAGTCATTTGTGGTCATCATTAATTTCATGGTCCTCTGAATTTATTAAGCCTTATTTCCTCTCGATAATCTCCTTTCCCCCTGATATTTGTAAAAGCACATCTTACTCTCCTTAATTGCTTTGCTGGTGTGATCTAATTCTGATTTTTCACCACCCTTATCTTTTCCCAGGAAACTTTAACTGATGCAGCATATTCTTGTTTAATTCTCTCTCTGCAGACAGCAGTGTATTTCTTTCTCCTTAGATCTCTCACTGGCCTTTGGGGGAAGTTGCATTGGTTGTACTTTGCTTCTCTTGTTAGAAGTCTAGGGCTGGGCTTTAATTATGTGTGGACTCCTCCTTCTCCACATGATTATTCCCAAAACACACCCAGCTTCTCCAATCTTCACTGTGCAGCCAGACAAAGTGCTCTGATTTCCTGGGAGGCAGGTGACTCTTCCTGTGGCTGTTTTACTGCAAGAACAGAAGGCTGTGCCCGGGGCAGGAAGGCAGAAGGGAAGCTGAGCCATCAGATGGGCTTCCTATTAGCAGGCAGGCACACTGACTGGTGTTGCACTAACAATGGAAACGGCGCTGGGTACCTGGTGGGCTCCAAGGCCATGAACAATTAAGTGCCTGTTTTCATAGATGATGAAACTCCACCTACAGTTTGTTGAGAGCCAGACGCAAATGTCCATGTGCCTCAGTGGTCCCACATTTTTCCATCTATGACCCGCAGGCACCACAAATGTAGCTTCTGTGTGGATTTTGCTTGTCCTTCTCATTTAACACCTATACTGTGCTATCTTTACTTGTGGCTAGTCATTTATGTGTCTCCTTTACATGTTCAGAATGTAACTCATTATCTCATTCCTTCATAACCTAAGCATGCTTTGGATCCCTTGATCCCTATTGATATAAAGATCATTGTTTAAATTACCCTAGAAACACTGCCAGTGCCTCTTTTGCCTCAGTCATCACACAAAACATCTTACTGGTTCATATCTTTTGTATATACCCTCCTTACTAGTTACAGTTGGTGCCTTTGTCAAATTTCCCCTGGCCACATGGACACTGGTGAGCCGCTCACGTCCAGCCCCTCTTCCTAGAACCCAGCCTTGGTCTTCATACCATTATCCACATTTTCCCATGAGTGTCAGGGCACTGACTCTACCCAGATCTCCAAGAAGCCACCTGGATGTTAAGCCTAAATCAGCCAGTGAATTTCATCCCTTAGCTAGTCCCCTTGGTTTAGGGGAGAGCACATGATGGTTCAAGGCAATGAACTTAGAGAGGACATTTATTGAAGATGATTGGGGGAAAATGCTTTTTTGGACTTGTGAGATGGCTTTCAGAAGTGAGATATTGCTGGCCATTGGCACCATCATGCAGGAAGGGCTGAAAATGAAGCCAGTGCAGAACAAAGCCAGAGACATAGAAAGACAGAGTCTGGATCCAGCTTTGCAGGAATCCCTCCTAGACCTTTGTCACTGTGCTCACATCCTGTGTCCAGTCCCTAAGGAAATCCCTGGCCGTGTCTTGGAGATGCATCCAGAATCCAATACCTATCAGCTGCTACCTTCCTAGTCCCCTGCTCAGATCTCGGCAATTCCCATCATACTGATCTCCTTGCCTTCATTCTTATTCTGTACAGCCATCCAAGGGTTCTTTTCTTTTCTTTTCTTTTCTTTTCTTTTCTTTTCTTTTCTTTTCTTTTCTTTTCTTTCCTTTGGTACCAGGGATCAAACTCATGACCTCTCACTTGCCAGGAAGGTGCTTAAGCCACTAAGCTAAATACCTAGCCCAAGGGTTCTTTTTGTTTTATTATAATTTATTTATTTTATGCGGTGCTGGGGATCAAATCCAGGGCCTCACACACACTGAGCAGACACTGTACCACTGAGCTTCATCCAGCCCAGGAAATCCTTTTGAAATCCTAAAGTCAGATTGTACCACTGGCACTCCTCAGAACCCTCTAAAGGCTTTGTATTCATCTCCAAGGTCCTGACTTGGACCTTCAGGTCTTACCTGTGCCTTAGTCACTTGTTTGTTTCTGGGACACAATACCATACACACAATTTAAAGAAGAAGAGGTTTATTTCAGCTCATAGTTTGTATGAATTTCAGCATAGTTGGCTGTCTGCAAAGCAGGGCAGCGTAGCAGAGGTGTATGGCAGAGGAAGCTTGTTTGTGGCACGGCAGTCAGGAAACAGAGATCTAGGGAGGAGGGAAGGAGATATACCTTTCCAGGCCATGCCCCCAGTGGCCCATTCCTCCAATCAGACTTCACCTCCTAATGTTACATTTAACTTGATCCAATCACCCACCTCAAACCCCACCTAGGAGCATGAGGCTTCTTGGGGGATCATCTAGTTATAAACCATAACAATCCGCCTGCTCCCCTGACCTCATGTCTAACACACTACCGTAGCTCAGTCCACTCCACTCTCATGACTTTTTGACTCCCACCTCAGGACCTTCATACTTGGTCTTTTGTCTCCCTGCAAAACTTTTTTACCAAATATTTATGCAATTTGCTGATTTCTTCTTTCCAGGCTCTGCTCAAGTTCTCACCTTACAAGCATTTCCTCAACACACTGTATCCCCTTGATTTGCTTTATTTTTATTGTTTTGTTTGGCTTTTGAGGCAGAGTCTCACAATCTAGTTCAGGTTGGCCTTGAGCTCACTTTGTAGCCCAGGCTGGTCTCGAATTTTCAAAGATCCTCCTGCCTTAGCCTTCTGAGTGCTGGGATTGTAGGTATGTGCCACCATGCCTGGCTTTTGTTTTTCTTAATACCACTTTACTACTGCCTCATAAGCTATATTTTATGTGATTATTATCATCTTGTATTTACCTTAGAATGTATATCCTATAAGAAACATGAGCTGTTTTGTTTGTTGCTAAATATCTAAATTTCTAAAGTAGAACAAATACATAGCAGGTGCTCAATAGAGTGTTGTCACCTTATCCATTGATTAATTAATGAATGAGCTAATCTCTTTCTTATTTTGAATGAAGGTTTTTGTTTTTGCTTTGCTTCTCAGTACTGAGGACAGATCTCGGGGTCTTTGCCCTGAGTTCCTACCCCTTCTCATTTTTCATTTTGAGGAAGGATCTTGCTCATTCAGTTTCCTAGTCTGGGCTCAAACTTGCAATTCTCTTTCCTCAGCCTCCCGGATTGTTCAAATTACAGCATGTACCACTATACTTGCTTTGTGAAGTATTGTTAATTGAGTTTCTGCCACTTGCAGCCAAAGTATTCTGATGCAGTATTCAATTAATATTTGCTTTAGAAGCAGACAAGTGAATACTTTAGCTGTGGTTGGTTTGTAAGTAACATCTTTATAGAAGAACAGTGCCTGACACCTGACTGCCCCTGCTGAGTCACAAGACACTTGCACACATAAAGCCCCATTAGATCCTCACTGTCATTTTTCTAGATAAGCAGGCCTAATGTTGCCCCCTCCCCTGTGACAGGAAAAGCACTTGCAGTGTGGGAGAGTTAAGCGACAGAGCTGGGACTAGAGCCCCTGGCTTCCTATCCCTAGTCCACAGCTCTTTCACATCTCAGATTTGCATTTCTGTCCCTAATTCTGCAACTTCTCAGGGTGGCATCACTTGCAGCCCTGGGGGAATGCTATAAAATTGTGTTCCATGTCATCTCTATTTATCTAACATTTCCAATTCCCTCTTCTGTGAAAGTCAACAAAATTCTGAATTTTTCCCACATGAGACTGGGGGCTCTTTGGGAAAAAGAAAGGCAAGCATATGGCTTTTGGGAAATCAACTCCGATTTATGAGATAAAAATTTTCCTCCTGTTCACCAGCCCAAGGCATGGCTGTCTTTGCAGTTGCCTTTTCCATCTTGGGGCCACAGATGATAGACATACATGTGCTCCCCCTTGTGTGGCCCTAATACATTGTGAAAGACCTCCTGAGCCCCTCTCCTCCAGAGAGGCTTTCTCTTTCCCCAGCTATTCCCCATGGATGACATTAGCTCCCTTTTTAATTCCTTTCCCTTCATTGCACGCTCTGATGCTACTCTCCAACCCCCAGTGGACAAGTACAGACTTATTTGGTTTCATATGTCATAGATAAAACAGCAGGGGCTTCTCATTGGAAAACGTTTTCCTGGCTATAAAAGCCAGCAGGAAACCACAAAACTGCCAATATGGTTCAGAGTTTATTAATACACACTAGGCACAAGTTTGGCACATGACACTGCCCTGTCCCCATGGAAAAGGAGAAGGGATTCACAACATGAATATAGACATAGTCCATGGCAGCAGTGGCCAAGTACAACACCCTTTCCAGGAACTTACCCTGGCTCACTCCTTCAGATGAGGGCAGGAGACTCACAGGTGGAGACTTTGGAAAAGGGGACAGCGTCAAACCGGGTGGAGGTTCTCTTGCTAATTCTAAATCTCAGGGTGTAGCGACTCTGCTCCAACAGGCACACTGCGATGGTCTGGTTTGTTTATTGTTGGTTTTTTTTTTTTTTTTTGAAACAAGGAAAATCTTTGAACAGATGGCTTGTTGATACTACATTACAATGAACGACAAAAACCTTTGTATCTGTATCCCCAAACTTTCTGACCACCTCACGGTATGTAGTCTTTGGAATAGAAACATAAATTAAAATTTTTCATTTTCATATAATCATAAGCTGTATATTTAAGCAGGGTACAGTTAGTGAACATTTTCTTGAATTTCACGGACTCCATTCTCTACTCCAGTATGCTTGGGTCACTCACAGGAAGGAAACATGATCCATATCCATATGTGGGGACTTTTTCTACACACCTACCTCTTACCCTTCCACACACACACATCAGCGGGACTAGAGATTGAACCCAGACCTTTGCACTGAGCTACATCTCCAAGTCATTTTGAAAAAATTATTTACTTTGAATCAGCATCTCAGTAAGTTGCTAAGTTTCCCAGGCTGGGCTGGAACTTGGAAATCTCCTGCCTTAACCTCCCACGGTGCTGGAATCAAAGGCCTGCACAGCCACATCTACCTCATTTTGTTGTCTGGAATGAAAAACTTAACTCTTCTCTTAGTGTGGCAATTCCATTTGGTCTTATTACTTTTATACAAAGGAGGTAATCTTTCAACATTATGTAGATGAATAGGAGAATATTTCACAAGTGTTTCCCCTTTATTCACAATAAAAGAAAGGAGCAAGATGAACTCATATGAGTCAGACCAGCATCTTGAGTAAGACGCTCTGCATACTCAGTTCCTGGAATAGGAAGACATTCTACATGATCCCCTAGCTCCTGGTTCTTGGAGGAATTTGAAAGAGATAAAAGCAGTGACTACCCGTATTATTTGATGGCTTATGTATCATAGCCTAGATACAAAACAGATGTATAAACTACAATCTCAAAAGAAAAAAAAAAGTAGAAGCCCAATCCTTTCATCCCAAGATGGGTAAAAAGGAGAGATTCTAGGAGCATGGGAGTAGGAAATAAGGTGTCACTCCAACCAGGAAAAAAATAAAAAGCATTGTGGGTCTAACACTCAGCACCAGAGAGGCAGCTACTGGAAGGTCAACCCTGGGACAAAACCCGGCTAACCCCTTTGAGGTTCTCAGGCTGACTGGTGCTGCAGTCCCACAGCCTGGGGAGAATGGGGAGAACCAGAGGCCACCACCACCTTCAGGGGTAAAAAGGTTATTCAAGCAACAATATAGCGAGGGAGAGGAATTCTCCTTTGAAACAGCAGGCTGCACTAGCCGGCCTGCCAGGACTTGATCCCTGCACACAGCCCTCCTTTGCAAAGGTGGAAAAGGGTCTCTTTAGAAACACTTTCTACTTGCTAGTCTTCCTATGTGCTCACCGTTCAACTACCAGTGAAGCTGCAAGCAGTCCCAGCTGTCTTCTAATTTGGACAGCACCCCCAAACACACACATGACCAAGTGTGTGACCCCTAAGGCGGCGAAGGCTTCGTTTCCTCTTCCACTGGACTAATGAATCACCCGCGAGGTCCTTTCCCACCTCTGCAGCAGTCAGCACTGAGACCTCCTCGGAGAACTTTCCTGTCCACCTGCCTATCCCTCCTGCCCCTCCCTGGCCTCTTCTCCTTCCACCACACCTCACGGGCTCCTCAGGGATGCGGGCCTCTCCTCCGGTTCTCCCTCAGGGCCATCCCCCTACCTGGACCACTGCCCTCCCTGTCCTCGGCAGTCTCCCGCAGTCCCTTAGGGCTTTACTGAGAGCCACTGCCTCAGCAAAACCTCTGTGGCCACCTTGGCTAAAAGGTGGGGCCAGTTTGAACAACCCCTTTCCTGCCTTATTTTTTTCTCTGATTACTTGCCATTGGCTAAATATTTAGATTTACTTATTCATGCTATTTTATTATCTGTCTTCCTACCAGAATATGAATATGAACATGGGTAGAGATTCTTCCACAGAAACTGGGAGAACACGCAGCCTAAAGCAAACGGGTAGTCAATAAACAGGCATTGCAAAAATCAACGAATGCACTGAAACAAAGGTTTGGTTTTGCTATTATCCTGAGAAAGCCAAATGGGTACCTATCATGAAAAATGTATTAAATGAATAGATGCAAGGCAAGAAGAATGGATGGCTTATCACTGCCTTTGGAAAAGAACAGAGAGTTCTTCTTGCCGTCTCCCTAAATCTCACTTCTGCCTTCACTGCTGCCTCTGTCCTCTGCCAGAAGAGAGCCTGTTTCCCTGAGCACTCAGGTGTCTTGCCATCAGGCTCCTGTACCTGGGATGCCATTTATCTGCCTTGTCCTGAGTTGACATCCTGCTTGTCTTGTAAGGACCAGCTCAGGAACCACCTCTCCCAGCTGCAGGCCATTTTGTTACAGAAAATGGACCCGAGACAGAAAGAAATGCACCGAGGCGATTGAGAAAGCAGTCTATTACACCAGTGGGCTTGACTGGGATCTCTCCCAAAGAGCCAGAACCCTGCCAGGCAGAGTTCTGGGGGCTTTTATGGGGAGAGCAAGCGGGGAGGCACAAAAGTAGATTTGGCACAGCATGATTGGTGGGTTGGGTGACATCACGGGTTGCTAAGGGGGTTTAAACATTTTAGGTTACATTGCAAGGCCATCAGCTATACCAAGCATAGGCTATACAAAGGAAGAAATGTCCTGTTACACTGCAAGTTACATCTTAAGGCCATCTGTTAGACAAGCTTACACAAAGGTAGGAATGTCCCGTTATCAGGCTTGTCTGGACAAGGACATGTCTGCCTGGTCTTGGTGAACATACTTGGTAGGGCTTATTTAAAATTTTAATTTCCCTTTCATTTCAATCTCCCCCTAATTCCACCTGAACCTGTGTGGCTCTTCTCACGGACACTGAGGTCCTAGGTGCCTGCTCACCTCCCTCACCAGTCTGAGAGCCCACGGAGACCATGAGTCAGCACGTCCTGTTCCCAGATCCTACCGCCCCCGGCCCACAGATGGCTGCAGGTATACAGGACGGTTGGAGACGTGGTTGGGGCCCATGGGAGACAGTGTGGATGAGTAGAGGAGCCCAGGAGCAGTCTGTACTCAAATGGCCAGAGTATTCCAGACTCTGAGAACTGCTGCCACAGCAGTCCACACTGCTGCTCCACCCTGGAGACACTGGAGGGAACAGAGGTCCTGGAATCAGAGAGCCAGGGCTCATTTCCTGGCTGTCACTTTAGACCATTTATTTAACTTCTCCAAGTCTTGATTTCTTTTCTCTTTTTTTTTACAAAAATTTTCATTCCAGAAATATATTGTATACTAAAAGAGTATCATGTCTACAGGGAGGAAAGTATAAACCAAAAAACCTTACAAAAATATTCTAATTTCTGACCGTGAAATCATAAAGAGTGCATTTCAGGTTGTGGCCAGTGGGTGGCAGTATCAGGCAGGGACTTTGTCCCGCGGTCCTTTGAAGTGAAACAGGGGCTGAAGAGGATAATGGACTGTCTGGGCTGCCTGAGCTCACGGTCTGTTTCCTGCCCAGCTCACCTGATGGTGAAGAGACTCCCTTCTCTCTAGTGTGGGGTCTGGTCGTGGCTAAGCCAAACTTAGAAGCCTCCCCTTGAGAGATTTTGCAGACGTTTTTATGCAGCCCTCACCACTGCAGTACAGCCCTGCATTTTCCAGTCTGCAGTCCGTTTGTCATTGGTGAACCTACTTCACCTTCACCACAAACTTTGGGACTAAAATGAGCAAGTAAGGAAACCCATCCACTGTCTGAGCTTTGAGGAAACCCAGAGAAGTCACTGTGAAGATCACGCAGAAAGTAGGGAAAATTAGAATTCACTGTTTAATGGTGGCTAAATTCTATCACGCCCCATTCTGTCACTTTCTCTGTCCAGTGGTTCACACTACCAGAGGTTTGGGGGCTCTGCACTCCACCGGAGAGCTGCCCAGACTGCCAGCCCTTTAGGGCACTGGGGACTGGTTCCCTGCCCCCAGGAGAAGATCCCCACACACTTTTCCTCAGGCCGGGCCTCCGCATACCTTCCTCTACTCAGCTAGCGGCCATCGTCTCCTTAGTGTGCTGCTCCCAAGCTGGTTTAGGCCCCACGTCCCCTCTAGCCCTGTTCTAGATCACAAACCCACCGGTTCTCTTGGCTTTATACCCACACAGGGCTGGGCAGGGAACCCAAGGCTTATACACAGTAGGCAAGTGCTCTGTCACCGAGCCTCACCCAGCCTGTCACCCAGCCTGGAACTTTCTAACTTCTTGGCTGTCTGAGATCTGTGACTTCCTTCTAGAGGGTAGTCAGGACTGAGCACCTGGAGCGCTCTGAAGGTTCTCTGTTTTAGTCTCTACTTACTGTCTTAGTCTTCCTTATCTGTGGTTTTGCTTTCCAGTTTAGGTTATCTGAGGTCAACTGTGGTCCAAATTGAAAATGTGATCTAAATGGAAAATTCTAGAAATAAACATTTCATAGGTTTTACATACCCTTCATTATAGTATACTGTCATGATTATTTTATTATTAGTGATTGTTAACCTCTTATTGTGCCTGATTTATAAATCACATGCTATTGTGTGTATATATATATATATATATATACACACAGGGCTGAAGGGTGTGACTCCACCTCCCCAGAGGAGGTTACCATAGGGCTATCAGAAATGCAGGAAAAAGCAGGAAAGTATGTTGGCATTTGTTGAGAGTGATGTGGGGACCAGACCTTGTGCTGAACTCCAGACATATATCACCTCACCTGACTCTCATCATAAGCTTGAGAATAAAGCATTTGTCTTCTTTGACAAGTATGGAAACTGAGGCTGAAGAACATGAAAGTGTCCCCGGATCCACATAGCTAGTATGCAGTGGGATTGGGGCCGTTGGGCTCAAAGCTCGTTTCTCTGTAATCATGTGATTGCACAGCTTGGGAGAGGTGAACTTGCCCTTCTCTAAGAAGCATTTACCCACGGGGACTTCCAGGCGATTCTCTTAGAATTCATGTGTCACCCAGGAACTGTCACTACAGGTTGATTCTGTCCTCTCTGCTGTGTAGGTGGGAAGCACAGAGGAAAAGAAAAGAAAACTGTGTGCCTCAGAGACAACTCCCTTCAGAGAGGAACGGGCCCTTCAGAGAGGGGCGTTCCACCTGGAAGTCACAAGGGCTCATTAGAAGATGCCGCTGTTGTGAGACTGTTAAAACATTTTTAGACTAACTGCAAGTGAAGACACTGAAAGGGGGAGAGAACCAAACTTCATTATGCCTGCAGACTCAGAGGAAGGAGCTACACTCCAAAATCTGAGCCTGAGACTTTCTTGGGGGCAGGAAGGGGGGTCTCATATAGAGGTTTTAGGTGGACCGTGCAGGCTGAGTTCCAGAGGCAGAACGGGGTGCGGTTAAGCAAAGTGAGTTTGAGCCAGGCAGTATAAGCAAGATACCAGAAGTGGCGTGAGACTGTGGCTTTCTGCAAGCTATCCAATCTGGTCTTCCACTTTGGACTTCCCGAAGTTTTGTTTTCCTCATCAAGGGGACCAAACATCGTGCCTGGCAATGCCGGTGCCAATGCCAGTGGAACCGGATGGGCTGCAGCTGTGGCTGCTAATGTGACCAATGAGATACAACAACACCGACTATCAGCAGGACCCGGGCTACAAACTGACACATGGTGTGGCCTCTCTGGTTACCTAGCATGGTGAGGCAGGGCTTAGTGCTCGCTCACCCGGGGAGAGGGGCAGGAGAGGTGGAGGAGGCAAAGACAATGCTGAGGAGGTCTCAGGAGGAAACAGGAGGGCCCGAATCGGGAGCACAGGATTATAGGCTGATGCTGTGTGGTCAACAGGGGTGACTGCACTCAATAACCTCTTTGAACTCAGTACCCTCAGCTGAACGGGGGTGAGGAGATCAGATTTCCTTTTGAATTTCTTTCCTGCAATTCAAGAAATTCGGCTGGATATGATCTCTAGAAATTTACTTGACACAGGGAGAGAAGGAAATGGAGTCTGGACCTGCACTATTCCACTCATCCTACAAGCAAGCAAAACTCATGGCCAGCCAGACCTCTGAGACGGCTTCTGCTTCCTCCTTTGCTTCTTTTTGTTTTTGTTTTTGTACTGGGAACTGAACTCACGACCTCGTGCTTGCTAGCAGAAAACTAGCCCTCATCGCACCACCATGCCGGGCCTGCCCCTCCACCTTCCCAACAAAACGCACATCCCACACACTCTTTCGACAAATACAGTGAGATTATATGATTTGCTGCAAGGCAGCCGGCGTGTACAGAGTGCGGAGACAAACGTACATCTTTGCAATGGGAACTATCTTGAGCTATGGACTATCTGAACCAGCAGAAAGAAGACAAGCTCTAAAATCAGGGCACATAGTTTTCTTTCACAATAGGAGCTTACATTTATAAAGGAAATAGTTACTTATGAAAAGTGCCACCCTTTCCTGTGCCAGGAAGAGGAGGACTCTCAACTTCTATCACCTGACTTCATGTGTAACAAACCTGTGACTAAAACACCCTTGTGCACCTCTCTTTTCCTGGGCAGCCCATGACATGTCTTCCCCACCCCAAATACCTACCACCCTCTTCATTTCTGCTGAGTCTAAAAACAAGCCCAAAACTGACCCATCTTTTTTGATTACTCATCCAGGGCTGGTGCCATGTGTCTGTATAATGTACGTCTCCATGAACTTTCGTGTGCCTGTGTGTGTGTGTGTGTGCATGTGTGCTGTTGTTAATTTGTCCTTTTGGAATAGAATAACCAGCCCAGAAAACCTAAGCTGAGTGTAAAAAAAGGATATGCTTTTTTTTCCTTTCATACAATTGTGACTTTTTTTTTTGTATTTCACAGTTTATCCAAACTTGATTTACCTTCTTTTCTCTTAGACATTTAAATCATGTCCAATTTTCACTTAATAATGCAGTGTGCAAACTTACAGCTAAATCTTATTTCAGACCTTTCATGCTTCCCTTATGAAAAAAATTATTGTCGACCTGATGGGTAGAAATAAAAATATTTCTGATGCTTCTGATTTACACGGACAGATTGTTCACCAGAACCTGAGCCATCTGCATTTTCACTGACCTAATACAATTGTCCATTTTTATCATTGTTAACACTGTCTGTTTTTATTTTTAAGTGAAAATTGCATCTCGGTTAAAATGGACATGTCTTTATTAATACATTAACTATGTTTTCTTAGGCTCATTACTTAATTACACACTTTATGAATTGTTCTCTTAAGACCTTGACTCATTTTAATATGAAGCTCTCTTTCTTTTTTTTCTGTATTTACAAGAAAACATTGATTTTTTTAGGGAAGTTAACTTTGCCATGTATTTTATAAATAATTTGTCTCTTTTAGTACTTGATATTTAAATTTTTAAATAACTTTTTTATATACAGAAGTTTTAATCGTAAGCATCAGGCCTATCAGTCCCTTTCTTTGTCCTGGTTTCTGCCACTGAAGCCATGCTTATCCCTGAGAATTGAACTAGATGTGAGAGGAAGAGTTAATGTCTCAAAAAGAGTGGGCCAGGCTGGTGGCACACACCCATGATGCCAGCACTCAGGAGGCTGAGACAGGAGGATGCCATGAGTTCAAGGCCAGTCTGGGCTATGCAGTAAGACCCTGTCTCAAAAACCAAAGTAAAACAAAACAAACACAAAGTTGCTTTATACTTTCTCTATGAGAGCATAAAACTATCTGCACATTGACAGGAAGAGAAGGCAACCTCTTAAAAGCTAGAGAGCTTAGAGGATACCTGTCACATGCTGGCTTTGGACAGGTGGCTGGTGAACTGGCCACTTAGAAGTAGGGAAATTACATGCTAATGATTTCTGAGAGTCCTCCAATACTTTAGAAAAATATGTGTCCTCTATTTTAAAAAAAATTTTATTAAAAATTATGTGTTCTTTACCAAAATTTCCAACTACAGAGAAGTTTACACAGTAAAAAGGGAAGTTTTCATTTAGACTTTCAATCTAAATGCTGAAAGATAAACACTATAGAAAGTTCAACTGAGTGAGTGGACTTTTTCCATGCATACATTAATAATAATATAGTGTAGTACAGCACATTATGTTATAATCTACAATGTCATATATCATATATGAAAAGGGGTAATATTATTTTGCAACTTGCTCTTTTCACATGATTTTCCAAAGGTGTCTTTCTGTCTGCTTCATTCTATTTTGACTGTCATGCAATAGTTAATAATTTGAATGTATTGTATTTTGTTATTTGCAGTTTTATTATCAAGATGCTAAATAACTGTCCTTAAATTTTTTGCATACCTACACAATCATTTGAGCAGGACAGAGTTCTTAAAGTTACTGGACAAAAAAATATGTATTTTTTAAAAGTTAGTAGAAATTACCAAATTCTGCCTCTTAAAATATATTGATTAGATTTAGCTAATATTGTATGAAGCAACTTATTTATCCCCACATTCATGTCAATAATGTAAACTATATTTTTTATAATTTTGTGGTAAAATGGTATTTTGTAACTCGGATATCTATATTTTTGGATGACATTAGAGTTTTTTCATATGTCTGATTACTTTTTATGTGAAGTATTTCTTCTGTAAACCAATCATTTATATATTTTGCCCATTTTAAAAACCTTTTTTTCTTATGGGTTAATGAAAGATATAATGGACAAAATTTAAAAATGACAAAATATTTGCAATATATATGAAAATTATATAATTTTACCTGCTTAGGTATCCATAATTGTGGGCGTGACTGTCCATGTTTTCTGTATTACTTCTGGATTGCATTGTCTATGTAGGCAGGTCTTCCATACTCAGAGATATAAAATACCTTTCTAGGTTGTGTCTTAGGCATTATTACAGGACTTTTTTAACACTGACAAATTTAATCCAATTATAATCTGTTGTCATGGATGTTGTTAGTGGTTTATCACACAAGCGTGAAAGAATATTATATTTAGGCTTCCTTTTACATGATAGTAGAAAGTCAGTGTTTTGTCTTAATCTCATTTCCTGAGTAACTTTCTGAAAGATAACCTCCATATGTGTAACTGATATTAGCAAAAACAAAACAAAACAAAAAAAACTCTCCCAAAACTTGAAAGATGTTTACTCACTGTATCCTAAAGACTATAGGAACGAAAATTTACCTTCGTAGTCTGTCACTGGGCCATTCCTTCTTCTATTTGTCTTTCTGAGAGGGTCTTGCCTTGGCATCCCTGTCCCTCCCTGTATCACAGATGTCTCTTCTCTCGCTCCGCAGGTTCCCCCATTCTGTTCCTCCTTACGTGCCCCTTTCTTGGCCATCCATCATGTTAATACCTTAGACATTTTTAAAGCTGGTTGCATAGCAGTATTCACAGTCTCCGTGAGTCCTACTTGTTTGGCAGCAAGTTTTTAGACACCTGTGAATTTCAATAAAGTTGCAAAATGTGTGTTAAACATAAGATCTGGAGATTTTAAGCATTCAAAGCTGATACTCAGTGAACATTTCTTTCTTGTGGGTGCAAAAACAACTTTAGAACATAAAAAATACCTCTCAGGAAGAAGAAACCCATTTCCTAATCATTTTGTATATACAAGTTTCCAAACATTTGCCATCATACAACACATATTTGTATTCTGCTGTTAGCTTGTGTGCATTTACCCATCTTTCTATGTGTCGTCCTGTGACAGGTGAAATAGCCGAGTGGCTAGAAGATGGATTGTGACATTAAATTTGGCTCTTCACTTACAAAAAGATGGCCCTGTTAGACTTACTTACCTTTCAATTCCTTTTCTCTTCAGTGGAGTAATAAAACCCACCTCCCCTCATTCTTTTTTTTCCTCTTTCTTTCTTTCTTTCTTTCTTTCTTTCTTTTTTTTTTTGGTGAGAAACAGTGATAAGAAAACACGGGTTCCTGAGCACACCTGCTTTGGCAAAGCAGCCTGAGCAGTGTCGCTTTGTTGAGTGTGTGTGAGTGTTCTGCTTTGGTAAGAGCAGAGTGACACGTGGTTCTGTCCTCCGGGGGTGGGTTCCACCAGTCTTTTCTCAGTTCCTTTTGCAAGAAGAGCTCAGAATCACCACAAGGAAACGAATCCCAAAGATGAACCTGCCGTATAAAAGTTTAGCCAGTTTCTTTCTGCTTTTCAGCTTTTCTGCTAAGGGTAAGTTGGTGTGCGGGTCTTCAGCGTCACAATGAGACGCTTCTTTGGACATCCTGAAGTGAGCACAAGAGATAAAAGTGCTCACAGCCCAGCATTTTCTGGCAGTCTCAAAATCTAAGTCACTGTTCCACTTTTCACAGGTTCGACCCTCGAAGATGTTACCTGGGGTGCCTTGGGTCAGGATGTAAACCTGGATATTCCCAACTTTCAAATGAGTGATGTTATCAATGAGATACGATGGGAAGCAGAAGGGAGCAAAGTTGCACAATTCAAAGAAGGCAAGAAACCGTATCACTTAAATGAAACGTACGAAATATTAGCAACTGGAACTCTGAAAATTAAACAACTGGAGAGAAGTTTTAACAATACCTACAAAGTAATCATATATAATACAAATGGAACACGTGTGTTGGATAAAGAATTTCATTTGAGGATTCAAGGTAAGCCTTCCCTACATTTCTTCATCTCAGTGTGAGTGCTATTTGGCAAGTTGAGAAACAGCATTTTTGAAATGTTCCCAGCCCTGGCCTCTGCCTCTGGAGTAGCTTTAAAGTAAATCCAATGAATCCTTTCAAACCCATGGAGACACAAGTCTTGCGTGTCTGTTGGGTGGGCGGATGGATTCATACCAGTAGAAATGCCCAGCTAATAAAGCTTCAAGCCTATCTGCTTACAGCTGTCTCTTTAGGCGGGTGCAGGGTTGTGGGGCCGAATGGGGAACCTGGATCAAGATGGCATTAATCCAGGAGGGGATGGGTGGGCAGAGGAAAAGGCAGGTGTCCTAAGTGTGTGATGAAGGTGTGAACAAGATGTGAACGAGGAGGGAGAGGCTGCCTGGAGTGCAGTTAGTCTTTTGTCTAGAGAGCCAATTTCAAGCTGGGGTTCTATGACAGGAAAAGGCTGGAAACAATGAAAGTAAGAATGAACAGCCTTTGTTTCTGATCTGCTCGACAGAAATTGAAGTAGAAAGTGATTTTTATTGATTTGTGGAGAAAATAAACAAGGTGTGGCTTTCATTGTCTCCACATATTCTGAGAGGGTAAGAGTGGATATTGAGATGGAGGTGGGAGACCAACTACAAAGCTGCTGCTGTAACCCAGGCAAAGCGAGGAAGAGCCAGCAGGTGGTTCTAAATCTTGGTTGCAGATGTGAATAACAGGGATGCTGTTAGAAGTCACCAGTGCCCAGGCCCCATCATAGACCAATTATATCAAAATTTCAGGGCATGGAGCCTACACATGAATGGTTCTTAAAGTTTTCCAGTGTTCCAGTGAGCAGCCAGCGCACTGGCCTGGGCTACTGGGCACCGGTGACACGAGGAGGGATGAGTCTACCTGGGGTTGTGTGCAGGGAAGGGAAGGACCAGGTGTGGAAGCGTGAAGTAGACAAAGGGGGGAAGTGGCAATGCCACTGAAGTTTAAGTCTAGGGAGCCTAGCCAGGGAGGAGAGGAAGCTGCCCTTGGCATGGTGAGGCAGCCAGGAATCTCAGCATGGGTACAGACCAACGATTTAGCGAGCAAATAAGCACCTTCTGTGCTTCACACAGGAAATGTCACCAGAGGCAGGGCAGGGGCCTCCTCCTACCCAGGGTCCCCTGCCTGGTCCCCAGCAGCCACAGGTAACACCTGAGCCCCTCTCACACAGTCCAGACTGTGCAGTCAGAGCACTGTCCAGTCAGAGCAATGTGGGTGTCATGGCTGAGGGAACCTGGGGATATACTTCAGACATTGGATTTTTGGATTAGGATAATCATCTGTCATAACCCACATTGTGTCGGTCATCACAAGCGGCCCCTTTCCTACCATACACCTGCAGCCTGGACTGGAGAATGTTTTCCAGAAGTGAAGCCAGAGCAAGGATGGCTCTGCCAGCAGCTGGCGTTAGGACTCCTGCATGCACCTTTCAGGTGTCCCATTTCAAATGTGAGCCTCACAGACGGCACCATCCTGTTGTGCTCACATTTGTGTCACATTTAGTTCTGTGCAGTGATAATAATTACCAGTGAGGTGACCAGGGCATGTTACTATGATAGTATGTAAATCCCCCAACAATGCCGAGAGCTGATAATTATCCTTCCCTCATTACACTCTTAAGGAAACAGTCCCATACAGAGGCTCTTCATCCTCCTTCTCTTTGCTTGACAGCAGCAAAACCAGGATTCAAACCCAGGACTTCTTTCACAAAAAACGATAAGATTCTTGGCTCTCCAAACAGCGCCTCTGTGATATGACTCACACGCCATACAATGCACACATTTAAAGTACAAAATGTGTTTTTGTGTATTCAGACATGAGCAAGCATCATCATCATGTTGGATATTTTCACTACTCCAGCGGAAGCCTTGTACCCATTAGCCAAAAGTCAGTGACCTTGCTGTTATGTGCATGTCAACATCGCATAGCATTTTTACTTAATTTACAACCTGTTCACCATTACTTGTCACATGGACATGGCCAACTCCTGCCTGCTCTAAATCTATTTTCTCAATACAGGTTAAGTATCCCCTATCTGAAATATTTGGGACTAGATATACTTCAGACATTGGATTTTTGGATTAGGATAATCATCTGTCATAACCTCAAGAAATATTCCATGAGACAGTGTATGCAGAAGTGCCCCAGCATCCCTGGACACATACCTGGTTGCTCACTGCTAATGCCCTCCATCTGTTTCCCTATGTTCTCACAACCTCAGCCATGACACCCACATTGCTCTGATGAGGCAGCTGTCCTGTTAGCTGAAGAGGCAGTGAAAGTCTCCTTAAAAGCAGCAGAGAAAATTTAAATTTAATCCTAGTAGCCAAAATAAGGAGTTCTCATTTAGAAGGACTTAACAATCTTCTCCTATTGATCAGTTCATGCCACTTATGAAAGCTGTCTTGTGGTAAGAAGTGCAAAGCTATTACTACGTGAGGTTCATCACTATGTTGTTGATTTTAAAAAAAAGAGTAAATAAAATGCAAAATTGTGAAAATGAAAAGGAATGAAAGTGCTCAGAAGGAGAGAACCACTGGGATGGGGAAAAGAAAGAAGAGAAAGGAGAAAAGAAAGAAAAGAAATATTATTACACACATGTATACATATATATGTGTGTATGAAAATACATATAAAATAGGTAACTATATTACTAATCTCTGTGAGTTCACAAAAAAGAGCAGTTTGTGTCTTCATTGTCTGATTGTTTGATCCTTTTGTTCATGCTTAAGTCTTATAATCTGAACAACTACTTTCCAGATAACAATACACAATATATTAACTAGGGTTAATTTCCTGTTTTTTGAAATTCTATGTCATTTTTGCTCTTTTTTGTTTTTAAAATATGTTGTTTACACTAGTAAAACACTGAAATGGATTCAGAAATCTCTAGCAGAGAAACTTACCAAGTAAATGAAGAATGTATCATTTAAAAAAGATGGTAGAGATGTGCATTTATTGATGCTCATAAAAGAAAGAACTTTGTAATATAACATACTTTTATACAAAGGAGAAAAAATTAGGCCATAAGATGACCTAATATACTTTTACTTTTAAAATAGTGTATCATTAATATGTATGTTTATGCATAGGCAGTCTAGTAAGGATATATATCAAAATATTAATAATTATTGACTCTGGTGATTACTGGTGATTTCTAATTTGCTTTAAATATTTTTCATATTTTATAAATTTTTACCATAATTGGGCTATCTTTTTTTACAAGATTTGTTTTTCCATTATGAAGACAAGTAAAGACTGACCTAACCTCTACTACTGTATTATAAGCTGATTTTTTTTTTCATGAAACCCAGACAGGAAAGGAATCATTGAAAAATAAGATACCTGCTTGATGAATGAAGAGAGACTATAAGAGAAAGACAGCAAGACTAGGGAAACAAAGTAAAGCATGAAAAGCGAAAAGAACAAAGTGATAGCATCACTTGGCGAGACCTATCTAAATGCCAAGGTCGGACTGTTTTCTTTCATGAAGCAACTTTTAAATGTTATCGTATCAGAAAAAGAGAGGAGTAGTTTCTGGCTGAATGTAAGAACCAGTACTAATGATTTGCCCAGGGCTTTGCCACATGTTATCTATCTGGCAATAGGTGTAGAATTTTTTTTTCTAATTCTCCTAAAGACGAGGTCTAGTGAAGCACAGTGAATAACTAAGCAGCGCTGGGCTGGGAGAGAGGAGTCTCTGGTCTCCGGCTGGTGCCCTTCCTATCGGGCACCTGACACACCCACACCCTTACATAACCACCTGGCAGGGGGAGGGGAAGGCAGCTGACAAAGGTTCCAGGCCACGGAGGAAACGAATGGGCCAGAACTGTGCTCCTGGCTGCTGCGGAAGCATCTCTCTTTTCAGTCTTTTTAGGTAAGTGGAGATCAAGACACGGTGATCCTCTCACCTGTACCCCTGAACTTGGAAGGGTAGTCTTCTCTCTTGATCTGAAAATTTTATAGTGAAAACTCTAGCGCTACTCACTGAAACCTCAGAGCTTTGGATATTTCATCCGTAATGGGGAGAAACACATCAGCTTCTTGCATAAAATTAAATAATAGCACGGGAAAGCATTTTAAGGGACACAACAGGGCATAAACACTAGATGTGTATACTTTTTACTGTTACAATGTATCTATGAACTTACCAGAAACACCTTTTCTAAAGTATGCAAATAAGGTACAATAAAAACAATTTTTGAAAATTGCTGAGAGTTTTTAAAATTGTTCCCTGGTTCCAAACTGAAACTACTCCCCACTGTCTAAATAGGATGTCTATAAAAATAAGAAAATTGCCTAAGAAGCATTGGATCTTTATTTTCTTTCCAGAGATGGTCTCAAAACCACAGATCTTCTGGGACTGTAGCAACAAAACCCTGACCTGTGTGATAGTGAATGGAACTAACCCTAACTTAAACCTGTACCAACGTGGGAAATCTGTCAGGAAAGGTCCTGGGAAAGTCATCACGTACCGGTGGACAAAGCTGACTGAGGCTTTCAATTGCACGGCGAGTAATGAAGTCAGTAAAGAATCCGAGGCAGTGGTCATCAGCTGCTCAGGTGCGTAGCAGGCACAGGTCAGGTGGTCTCACATTCACCTCACACACAGCCTGTCAGGCCCATAGCATGGCAACAGGTACCATGATCGTTCCTGGGCATGGGTCCCTGGCCTGGGAGGCAACTTTGGCTTAGTAAAAGAAAATGCACCTCTTTCTTCTGGATCCCTCAAGGGAACCCTTTAAAGAGGCAGCCACCCATTGTAGGAGTCCTCTCTCTGAACGTCTTTTCATCCCTTTGACTTCAGAAAATTAAAAAAATCCTCTGTGGGGGGAAAGAACTTGAAAGGTGAGCATCTGATGCTAATCCCTACTTAATGAAGAGGGAAACTGAGTTGCCCAAGGTCCCTCTCCTAGTTAGTGACCAGGGCTCTGAGTATCCACCTAAATATGCTGCTTTAGAGGGGAAGGATAGAAAGGTGGTAGAGACCTGGGAGACTGTGGTTAGCAGATTGCGGACATAGTAGGGCAACACTTCTGTCACGCAGAGGACAGCTTCACAATGATACTAGTCCTGGAAACTCCTTAGACGCTCAGGCTCTCATTTTCCGCTGTGTCCCAGCTTGCCAGGACTCCCAGGAGTAATTTTTGTGATCATGGCCTTGCCTTTTTTTTGGTACTGGGGATCGAACTCATGACCTCATGCTTACCAGGCAAACACTTGAGCTGCTAAGCTAAATCCCCAGCCCTCCCAGAGTAATTTTTGAGAGCAACTTGTTATAGTACCCTCCAAGCCAGAGGGCTGGACTTCTAAACTGGGTCCCTCCAAATGTAATTGACAGAGATAGTTTTCTCTGGGCTTCAGTCTTTTGATTCAGAAAGAAGGCAGCACATGAGCGAACTATTAGATCTCCTTCCAAGCTCACCAGTGTGAGCCACCAGGCTGCCTCAGGGTATGGTAGCTAGCATCCCAGCAAGCAGCTAAGAGAGAGCAAGAATAAGCACTCAAGACACAAGCCACAGCCTTTCTATAACTTCATCTCAGGAGTGACATTGTGTCATTCTAAATCCTATTCATTAGAAGCGAGTCGGTAAGTCTGGCCCACACTGGGTCAGAGTGGGTGACGCCAGGCCTGGTCCCAGGAGGCCACCTGAAAGTCTGCCAGCCACAGAAACAGCCCAGCACTGCTTCCCTTGCCACCCCCCACCCTTCATCCTCCATCACTAAGGCGCAGTGATGGAAGCTGCCCCCTTTTTGACTTTGTGACCTTTCCCCTTTCGGGCTGCCCTTGATTAAATTTTCCAGATTTAACAGATAGAAATACAGTATGAGTATGTTCCAAATATTGCTTACTTGTGCAAAAATTATTGTTTATTTGAAGTTCAAATTTAACTGGCTGTCCTGTCTTTTACCTGGCAATCCTCCACTTCATATTTATTTTAACTGGATCCCCCCAGTGTAATACTGTGGGTATATTAGGAAAAGAGACAAAAGAGCTCAGGAGAAGGTAAAGTTTGAAAGCAGGGACACACATGTTCCTTATTCTATGGTACAGACCAGGAGCTGGTCTTTGGAATGACCACTGAGGAGTAGGAGGAATATTTTGGGGAAGGTTGAGGAAGCAGGGGCTTTAATTTGGTCATTTCATTCTAAAAAACCAATGTAGAGAGGAGCAATGATCAAATCCTAACCATCTGACTCCAGTAAGGTCTTAAAACAAAATACTAGGAGAAAGGACAGGTTGGACGAGAAGTATTCTATAACATAAACTCATAGGCACACTATCTCCAAGAGGAAGTATAAAGAAATAGTTGAATTTGGAAAATATGTGGGCCTATTTTTGAATGACAAAGCCACAGCTGCTTCTGAGACAAACAAGAATGTCTACCTGGCGCATGGTCAGGAGCCCAGGGTGACACAGGACAAGTCTGAGACAGACTTTTAGGCATTGCCTGCATTCCTGATTGTGCCAGGACAGGGAGGTGGGCACCCTGCCAAGGACTCCAAGCCAAGCCAAGCCGGTGGTCGCATGGATTAGGCATGTGCACACTGCCTCATCCAGGCTTGCCCCAACCCAAAACCTGGAGAGTCCTTCTTTCAATAGGAAATTGGCTCCTAATAGATCCAGCCACTCCTCTAAGCCAGCACGCCCTAAAGGACCCCAACTCCCTTCTGGACTCAATTTTAATGGTTTAGGATTATACCTGCTTGTCTAGGGGATTCTCCTTCATAGGTGAGCACAGAGAGGGTGCAGAGCAGACAAAGAAAGGGTTGGAGAGTAACTGGAAGAAAGAAAGCCTTGCTCGATTTGGATTCTGAGCCTCTGATCTGCTTGCTGGGGCCATCCTGGTTTTGTATGTAATGGTCTCTTCCTAGGATTGCTCAGCTGGAGAAGTGTTTTAGTGATGCTGGGATTAGCTCCAGCCCTTTCTCCCCATGTACTAGCCCCCTGACCCCCAGCTCCAGCTGCTTCTCTGTAACTGCTATTGACTCACAAAGGGCAGCAGGCCCAGCACCCCTCCTGGGAAACGGCTACCAAAAACACCAGCGCAAAGAGTGCCAGTAAACACAAGACCTCACATCTGTGGGCTGTTTTACAGTTTACAAAGCACTTTCATATTCATTATCTGATTGACTTCCAACAGCCACCCTGTGATGCAGTTTTCATTGTTTCCATTTTATGAAGAAGGAAATAAGCTCAGAGAGGCAGAATGGCTTGTCAAAGGCCGCACAGCTCTTACCTAGAAGAGCTGGTCTCCAAGCCTGTTTCCCTTAACACCAAAGCTGTTGTTTTGCTTGTTGCCTTCCAGGGACCAGGATGCCATTGTTAACTCAATATACACCTGACCTTCTCTCATGGGTTGGGCAAAAGCCTGGAAAATGGGACTACTATGAGGAGAGAGGGCTGCACAAGTGAAATATTCACCCTGAGTGTTTAGAAACTGCCATGGCAAGAGAGTCAGAAAGGATCCTGGTGCAAGAATGAAGTGAGAGATGAGAGCTGAGAAAACAGCAGAAACACTCTGCTTCAAAGAACCACTCAGGGATGAATACTGTGTGGCTTCAGGCAACTGTTGTTCTCTCTCTGGGCCTGGTCTTTGAAACTACAAGTTGTACTAGATTATGTCTAAACTCCTCTGGTGATGCTGTCCCGAAAAGGGACAAAGGAGTGGGCAGATTTTGGGTCATGAATGATCAGGCGTTCAATGTCCATGAGAGCAGTCTCCAGGGAGCTTTGCAAGGGGCTTACCCTGGGCCCTGGAGCTCTGCAGGGATTGACCCAATTCCTTTCTGTCCAGGATATTGACCTTTGTAAAGATCAAAGTTTCCACCAACCCATCAAGCTTTTTTCCTGTGCTTAGTGAGAAGCTGGGGCCTAGACCAGACCAATGAAATGACCTCTCTGCTGAAGATACCTCCCACATCCCATGTCTCTCTTTTTTTTTTTGCAGGGAAAGACCTGAAGTTGTACTTCATTGTTGGCATCAGTGGAAGCCTCCTCATGGTCTTTGTGGCACTCATCATTTACTACATCTGCAAGAGGAAAAAGCAGAATGGTAGAAGGCATGGTAAGCTGCCCCTCTTTTGTGTCACTACAGGCCCCAGCAAATCTCCATGGAAAGATCTTGTGGGGAGGGTACCATCAGTCAGCAAGGAAGAAAAGGTGAGCAGTTTCAGAATGTCAGGATTGAAACCAGAGGTGATGGCTTGTTCCATTTTGTGGCTAGCATGATTTGAAGGAAAAAAAAAAAAAACCCAAACAGATGCTCAGCACTTGACAAGGAGAGAGATTTGAGAAGCTATATCAAGGTTGGCCTTGGTGGGATCCACCCGCTGAGATCCTCTTGGTGTAAGGCTGGTGTGGAGAGGTTTGAATGGGCCGCACATCTCTACATGGGCAGAAAGATTTGCCATATTTATGAGTAAACCTATTGTCCACGGGTGGTGGCTGTTCAGGACCGAGCTCCTAGGATCACAGGTATAACCATGTCAGGCGATGAAATGGACGCAGGAAAACAATAATTCCAAAGCACAGTCCTGAGGTTACAAGCATAGTTCAGTTTTTCAGTCCTTTCCAAGTGTGTACAAAGTCCTGGGTTCAATCTGTAGCGCCACAATCTGTAGCGCCACAATCTGTAGCACCACAAATAAAACCTCCAAAACAGGGTGATCATGTTCCTCTTTCTAGCTGATGTCCAAAAGGGATGTGTTAGGGAGTGCCGATGGCCCAGATCAGGCCTGCTTGGCCACCCACCAAGCAGGAAAGGGCTATGCTCAGAGCAGGGAGTGTGCTCATGGAGCCTCTAGGCCACACAAAGCAGAAGACTGCAGGGAATGGGAAACCAGGTGTCCCTTCAGATGGGATGCCGTGTCAGCCGTCCTCTAACCACACCACCGGGTGGGTGAGCTTCACACCAACAGCAGGCTTAGTTCCCTTGCCATGAGTGTTCCCTTGGAGTAGACCCAGCAAGGCCCACACCAGCACTTCCAGCAAGTCTGAAGACCCTACAAGGTGGTGGCCAGGATACCCGTGCCTTTTGGATTTGGCTTCCTTCCTTCAGTTTCCTAGGGTCTCCTTCAGTTACCTCTTTAGGCTGCCACCAGTTTGCCCCAGATGTTACCACCCAGCTGCTCCCAGCCTAGGCCTGATCATCTTTGTAAAATTAGACCCATTTTTCCTCCTACAGTTGTTTTTACACCATCTACCTTGGTGCTGAGTCACCAGGCTCCGTGGCTTCCTCACCCTGCCTCACCCTGCCTCACTTCCACCCCCAGCCTTACAAAGCCCCTTCTATCACAAATTCTTGGGGTTCACAAATTCTTACCAAGTAGACCTTATATGCCACCCAAGACAGAGCAATGGCTGCCATCACTAGCCTGAAAGTATCAACATGATAATTAGTCCACGTTGACTAGCAAGTCACTTATGCCAGGAACTAATCTCTGTATTTTAGAATCACAATCTCATCTAGCTGTTAGTGATCCTAGGAGACAGAAAACATGAACATGGATATGAAATGCAAGCTCAATGAGGCCATATTATTGTCTTCATATCTTCAATGGCCAATAAGTGAGGCAGGAAGCCCAGGGAGCAAAATTTAAGGAGGCCTTTGCCTTGCTCTTTTAGGGCCTAAGCATAGGCATCTCTTTACATTTTGCACTCTATGTCTCTTGCTTGCCTCACCTTCCTCTAAGCCTTCAGTTGAGTGACAGGAGAGGCAAATGGAGAAAAGTATACAATGAGCCTGGGGAATTCCTTGGCACGGATGTTAGGCAGCGGCTGCAGGCACTGGGGTGGACATGGCAGGAACTTGCAATCTTGCTGACCAAGAAAGCTGTACAGAGCCATAGCTGACTTTGACTGTCCAACTGAGCCTGAGGATTTGACCACTTGGACAGACACCCATACCTACTCCTAGAACTCACAGGGCTCCTTATATGTACTTCTTTGGTGGCTGTGGGCTTTTCTGGAGGCTGACACTGTGATTTGCAGTCCTGATTCATCTCACAGGTTTGATTTTTAGACTTTCTGAGAAAAGTGCTTGTGTCTGAGTCATCATTGCCACTTAGTAATAGTGCCCAACACCTAGAAGCTGAGGAATGAATGTAGGAGGAACAAGTGAGCAAAACATTGGTCAATCAGACTAATTCGCAAATGGCCAGCCCCAGATTGCTGCATGGGATGAAGAAAGGCTGCTTACTGTCCCACACCTGGGAACAGAGAGCAGGGGTCAAAGTCCTCTCCATCCCCTCCCTAAACATAATCTCAGCCACCTTGAGAAACCAAAGATGGCACAGATGATGTGTTGTGTTGTTTCTTAGAGCACTCAGACCATGGCACATTGTCTGACTCTGAGGTTTCATGTTCAGAGCTGCCTAATGGATTGGCATAGTCACTCTGCAGTCATGGGTTATGCTCAGAGAGGAGCTGAGCTTCCTAAGCTGCACAGCTCTATAAAGATTCAGATCATCCCTTGACCCCAAGGAGAATCTGCTCCTATTGCCTCTCTTTGCAGCCAGTGAAGATGGCTTGGACCCTGGGACTGAACACCTCATTTGTAGCCTAGAGGCAGCCAGAGGGGTCCTGGAGCAGCTGGACATTGTCACAAATTTCCTGTGTGACTCTAAAACAACACAGGAAAAACTGCATTATGATTAGACTTGGGTCTGTCATCGTGGACAAAAGTCACACAAAGCAGAAGATCCCAGAGAGAACAGAGGAGTAAGCTTTCCCTGCAAGCCCAAGCAGTTGGGTCTTGTTTATGAGGTTTTGAAGAACTGATACATTTCTAATGGCTAAAAAGCCCCTTGTGTGTACTCCAGCCTCTTAGCCGAATGTGGGTTGTGTGACAATAGAATTGAGTAAATGATAGCTCTACCACAGAGATCCATAGTGAGAATATAGTTCCCAATAGCCCTCATGACGACTCAGACCTTCTAACAGTGGGCTCTAACCGCTAGACTTACCCTTGGGGCATAAACTCCAGGACAGTGGAGAGGCAGGGCTCTGGGGTCTACTCTCGGGAGCCCTGCCATGACCTCCTCCCCATGCCTTCTTCCGTTTGGCTTCCCAAGTTCTCCAAAGCCCCAAGATTTCGCTCTACTTTGTGATGAGCATTTCTGTTTCCCCAGAAGACCCAGTGCTCTCGCAGGAGAGGGACAGCTTCCTTCCCTTCAAACCCCCAAGAACAGCTGGCATGGAGCCTCACACCTAAGAGGCACTCAGCAGTTTTCACAGAACTTCAGTAGGATAAGTTTTTGACAGGTTTTCTTGTTGCAGGTGAGGGGCAGGAGATGAGCACCCATAAAAAAACTATGGCAGAGAAAGGGGGCCCAAGACCCTCCCACAGCCAAGCCCCATCCACTCAAACTCCATCGGCCTCTCGCCCTCCCCCACCACCTAGCCATCGTTCGCAGGCACCTTGTCATCGTCCCTTGACTCCTGCCCACCACGCCCAGCAGCAGCAGCGGAATCAGAAGAGGCCTCCTCCATCAGGCACACAAGTTCGGCAACAGAAAGGCCCTCCCCTCCCCAAACCTCGAGTTCAGCCAAAACCTCCCCGTGGGCCTGCAGAAAACTCCCCATCCCCTGCCTCTAATTAAAAGTGGCAGGAACTATCTTTTCTAATAAAAGGCTCTGGATTTCTCCACTCCCACATGCAGGTCCACTCTTTCCTTGAGTGGTTTCTACACAGGACAAGATGGCCTCCCAAGCAAGGCTTGTGGCCACAGTCACATCAGCACCTTCCAACTCAGCCATATGATCTAATGCCTGGAGTCTTTGGCTTCCTTGCAGATCTCTGTCACACCAAGGAGAGAGACACAATGTGTGGATTTAGGGTGATGGGTGACAGAACATAAAAGTCTTAGCAATCCTCTTGTCTCCCTCTCAGATGCTATGCCAATGTGATACACCAGCTGGTTAGTGGGTCTGAGCATCCTACAGGTGGCCTATCTGCTCTAGGGGCTAGGTTTCCTGTGTGCTCTGGTGGGCTCTGGTCATTCACCCCTGAGTAGGAATGAAATAAAAGCTCTAACTTGACCTTGGTGTCTGGTCACTGGAGAAAAAAAGGAGCTCAGTGTCTAGAAGAGGAAGGTGAAGACTGAAAAAGAGGCTCCTAGGTGTGACCACAACATTGGATTTAGTCACCTAAATTCATCTGAGCCACCTAAAGCCTCACCACTATGACCAGAACATGTCCCCATGTCTCAGTTGCCAAGCTGGGCAGCAACCTATTTGTAGATTTCTGTGATGCACTGAAACTCATATGCATGCCCTTCAACAAGAGTCACCAAAAAAACAATCATTAAAGAAAGAAAGAAAGAAAGAAAGAAAGAAAGAAAGAAAGAAAGAAAGAAAAGCAATCGCAATCATTCGTGACTCACTTCCTTGGCTTTTTTGATGTGGCCATTGTGATCTGTTCAGTCATCACTGAGAAGAGGAGAGCACATAAATACTTTGGGCACTGAGGGCCCATCAGACAACACACAGAAGGCCAGACGAAGAGACGACAACAACTTGGCTCAATCAAATGCTAAGTGTCACAGTAACTAAGTAGTACTTACAAACCAGCCACCCCAGCTAGCAGTCACACCAGCTGTGCTTTGGAAGATTGTGTGTGTGTGTGTGTGTGTGTGTGTGTGTGATGGGGGGGAGACAGTTTCCAGATGAAGTTCTAACAATAGGCTGTAAGAAGGCGTCTGCTTTGAAGAGTTGGTACCCTGTTTGTGGTCCCATTGCCTGCCTGCCTTCCCTTTGACTTCTTAGGCTTGTTAACCCTTGTAAAGCCCTGGCAGGAAGCTCTGAGGTATAAACCACAAGCTCAGGACTTCCTGTGACAACTCACCGGGCCTCAACTTCTTCTTCCTTAGGATCTGGGCATCTGTTTCAGAACCCACGTCTGATTATTAAGGACACTGAGAAATTAGACCCCATAGCCTCCTGACATTCAAACACAGATCTAGTTGAGTAACAAGCATCACAAGATCTGCCCAGGGAGGAAGGAGGGTCCTGGCACTGCCTTCTCCTCACTCTTCATTGTGATCCTGAGTGATACCATAGACCTTCCCTCCAGGACAGCTGCTAGGTCCATCCCTTCAGAAAGCTTTCTCAGCCTTCGAGAACTGTGCCCTGCCCCTCTTCTTCCTTAGGGTGTGGAATACATGCAGCTTATAACTCTTCAATCCTTGCATCAGACTGTGTGCCAGGCAGGAGGAAGGGAGAAGTGTACAATTGTATGTCTACCTCAGAGTGTCTAGTAAGGCAGGGGTGGGCCAATTATAGGATAGATGTCACACAGGATGATATATACATTAGAGGAAAGTACAAAATCCCAGGGAAAGAATTTTTTCAATCAGATTTTACTGGTTCATTTTAGATATACATAATGATCACATTCATCATAAAGAATTTATGCCTGTACATAATATAACTTGATTCTTTTTTCCTGTTACTTGACTCTCCCTTCAACTCCTCTCCTCATTTACATAAGCTTTGTTTCCATATTTTTCTTCTTTAAAGGAAGGATTTTGAATCCACATTAGGTGGTAGGACCAAGGTGACACAGAGGCCTTCTTGGAGGAGGTGACATTGAGCAGAACTGATGAGGCAGAGGTGCAGAACTATCTATGGAAAGGGAACAGCGTGAGGAAGGCTCATGTTTATTACCCATTTACACAAGTATATGGTTCCTTTTTCAAATACTGAGTTTCCCTGATCTTAAACGGCACCATTATTGTGCATAATACTAAGAAGGAAAGAAAAAAGAAGATGGCATGGTGGTACAATCCTGAAATTTCAGTGCTTTGGAAGGCTGAGGTGGAAGGATCACAAGTTCAAGCCCAGCCTGAGAAACTTAGTGATGTAGCAAAATTCCTATCTCCAAATACAAGGGAGAGGGCATGGGGATATAGCTCTGTACAAAGGCATTGGGTTAAATTCTTGCTAGTGCAAAACCAAACCAAACCAAAATGAAAACAAAAATGCTCTGTTACATTACAACAAATGCTAAGACTAATAACTAAATTTTGGGGACAACCTCATTTCTTAGATGTAAAAATGTAGAGAAAATACATTTTAGAATTAACAAAATACCTAGCCAATAAGCTTCTTGAGAACAACTGAGCATCTTTTAACATGGCCAGTAGCACTCTATGAAACCTATCACTAGTCAGATGGCTCAGTGAGTGGGTACAGTCCTGATGAAGGAAGGGAAGAGAGAGTACTCAGCACCCCTGTAAGACCCACAGCTGCCCTGCTGCTGTCTCCACTATGAGGAGGGCAGCATGGATCTATGGAATCATCTACCTGGTGACTTTGTGTGACACCCATTGATCTTGTTCTGTAACATAGACCTTCTGAAATTAACAGGGAGGTAGGCCTTCTGGAATTGGGAAAGGACACCATAGGAAGGAAATCAAAAGTGACCAAGATATAACAAATATATATATATATATATACCAACTCACCCAAATGCATGCAATTATTATGTATTGAAAGTATATACCAATAAACTTTACAAAAATAATCTGTTGAGCTTGTGCAGAACCTGATGATTCAGTATGTTAGTTAGAGGATCGTGTGTGTGTGTGTGTGTGTGTGTGTGTATTTGGCAATGTGGTAGTAGGGATAGAATGCAGAGCTTTGTACATACAAGACCTACTGATTTATATCCCCAGTTTATTGTCCATGTTTCTTAACCTCTCCAGGGAATGAGCATTCAAATTGGAGAAATATAGGTTTTTTGGTCCTCGAAGTATTAATCATCACTGAACATTCACACTTGAGGATTTTATAGATAATGAAACATTATAAAAAATAGTGATAGCCCAGTTAACTAATCCTTAGCAAGAAATTTTCCAGTGCAAAAAAGCCAGCCATGTTGGAAAGAAATACACAATTTGTAAGACTGGTACGTCCTGCAAGATGATAGAAAAGTTGGTTTCTTTGATACCCCATCTGCCTACCCCAAATGGTAGTCTAACTCTGCTTGCTGCTGGCAAGCTTAGTTCAAAGAGGTTTCAGTTGAGATCTGGAAGCTTCATCTTAGTATTCTAGTTCCTCTTCCTCTGCTCACTTCTAATACTGTACTGGGATCCTTAGGGTTCGCCTGGGCTCCAAGGCTCAGTCACCATATTTCTCAAGGTCCCCAGTGTGTTTATCACCTCAGAGCCACTATACCTGCTGCTCACATTGCCAATACTTGTCTCCTGGCTCTTTACCTTCCCAGTCTCTTCTTACAGGATTTAGGTGGAAGGTCATCTCTGGAGAGAGACCTTTCTTGACTTCTAAATTCCACCATAATGTGATTCTTCTGAGCCCTTTTCATCTTATGTGTAGTTCTGTGGTCAAGTACTGAGTAGTAAAAGATCCATTGACACTGGAGCCAGAAAGTTCTGAGTTTCTATATTGGTCAGATTTCCCATCACTGGGAACAAATACTCAATACCTCCAATGGAGTCAACCTAATTTGACTCATGGTTTCAGAGATTTTAGGCTATGATCCACTGGCTCCAAGGAAGGAATATGGTAGAAAGGAACATTGAAGCAAAGCTCTTCTATTCCAGGAGGCTGGGAATTAGAGCACAGGGGTAGAGTATCTCCAGAGGCAGACATCCAGTGACCCACTTCCAACTGCTTCCTAGCAACACATTCCGCTACATCCCCATGATCTAATTATCTCTTCTAGAGTCTCAGTCCAATCTGGTTGACAAATCAGATTACCTGGCATGGTATCTTTTTCACTAACCATGCCATCTTGGGTGGCTTATTCAATCATGTAAAGAATAGCATATTGATCTCTAAAATGAGGATGAGACCTTGTATGGTTAGACTGGGAGTTAAATGGAAACAATGTACTTATTCAACCTAGTAAATTCTAATATACAAAACACATCCAATGACTGTGGACTTTGACTCTTGCTTCATGTTCAAGGAGGAATACACTCAGTAACAAGTATAAATTACCCAGTTATTGAAAAGGCACAGACTCTTATAGGTTAATAAATAAGTACTCCCTAAGGTAACTTCATCTGCTTGGAGTTAAATTCACCTGAGTCAGTTTCCTAACATTAGGTCTTATGAAACAAATGGATAAAATCCTACACCAGATGCATTCAAAGCTAAAGAGTATATATGTGAGACTACCTCTTAAAGCTTAAATTGGCCACCAGCCTACTGTCCTGTCCCTTCCTCATAAGCAGAATGATCTGAAAGGGCTCTGAACTTTGTCCCCTGAAGCATCTTGGTGGTTTATTTACAACAGTGTGGAGCTAGGGGCAGGGTCAAATTCTTGTCTTTTAAATAGGTGGTCCACATTAAATAGCAGAACTAGGTCCATTTACTGATCAGAGATGGCCAAAGAGTGAGACTAAACAATGTTTAGAGGAGGAATTTGCCATTGTGGGTTCAAATAGCCAGTCCTAGAGGGTCAATATGACCTGGCACAGAAGAGCCCGCCCACATAGACAGATTGCATAGATACCCTCGGGACGAGGCTGAGCAGAGAAAATAGTAAGCAGAGGAATTTCCAGTCAAGGATAGTAGCTTAATTCATATATCAGCCTTGACTCTCCTGTGAAACATTACCAAAGCAACATTAAACTTAATTTTAAAAAAAAACATAAATCACAAGGACAGAGGGAAGAAGAGAAGAAACAAGAGCAGTAAAATTTGGGACACTGAAAAAAGTAGAAGAAAAAGACAGAACTAAGAGGATTCCAAAAGTTGAACAAATCTAAGGCAGCAAAGGGGAAAGCTATGGTGCAAACTAGTTTCCTCCACCAAATCCTCTAAAGATATAGGAATTGGTGGCACTAGTTATATCTAGAAGTAGGCAGGATGAAACCAAAATGAAAAGACTGATGAAATATCTGTTTAGGAAGCAATTAAATCCAATATTCTGTTCCCTACATCATGAAGATCAGTTACCACCCAGCAAAAGCCCACAGGTTTATACTCTGAGTTAAGGAATGACACACAATTGGTAGCAGGGAAATATGTTAAACAAAGAGGGATTAAATACATATTTCCTGTTGGATGTTGAGACAACTTCCACCTCACTCAGCTAACAAATTATTGGGCAGAATATTCAGCATATGAGTCAGGGAGAATATTGGGAAAAAAAACCTCTTGGCTTGAAAATCTTGTCTGCTCAAGAGAAAAAAACCTAATGACATCCGGGGTTCCTCAATGAACCCACCCAGCTATGTGACCCCACAGTGAATTTTTTAGTCACTTGGTTCCTCCTACTCACACTGAGATTTCAGTCTTTGCTGCTCTTCTCTTAAAATGAGCAGATAGTTAAAGATCCCCCCAAAATTGAGAAAAGCCACTAAAATGAAAGATAGTGACTCAAACAATCAGAAACATTAGAAGGAAGACAGGAAAATTTCAAACAGCACATATATTTTACTGTGTTCCAAAGGATGTGAAAATATTGCAACCATGAAAAAGAATAGTATGTCATAAAAAATTCAAGGAAAGAGCATTCTTGGGAATTGTTAGCATAATAGCAAAGCAAATTCAGCAGATTCAAAATCTAAATAGTATGCCTTTTTACCAGATTCTCACTAAGGACTTCTGCTTCCTGGTCAAGCACATAAGGAGCTAGAAGATGCTTTTCCATTCTAACAATGAAAAAGCTGAACACATTTATAAAATTGGCAACTCTTCAAAAATCTAACTCCATCAGAGGGGTGTGGTCTCAAAGCAAATTGGAGAGGCCAACAGAACAGTGCAGAGAATTTTGGCTGGCCAGAACTTAAACACTGAGCCAAACCTATTCAAGGTGGGAAAACCTGAACTATCACTGGAGAATTTTTGGAGGCTCAGCATGGACAAGATTGAGAGATACAATTCCAGGCACATATGGAAATGTGCCCCCAAACTTTTTTTAACTCCAATGTCTCAACTGGGTTCTGACAGGGATACTGGAGAAAATCTCATACTTCTGGCAAGAGGGAGGGAAAAGTAATTGTTTTAGTTGCTTTCTTATTTCTGGAACAAAATACACAACACCCACAGTTTAAAGGGGAAGAAGTTTATTTTGGCTGACAGTCTTTTTTTTTTAATTTTTGTATTTTAAAGAGAATAAAACAAAAGAGGACAGATCTAAGCAGATCAGAACAGAACAATGTAAGCAACACAGCACTTCACAACAAGACAATTGGATATTAACAGTAGCTATTATAATGTCTCTTTCTTTGAAATAATTGAACTTAGCTTTACACACAATAATGTCAAACATAACAAAATACAACAAAATCACTCAAGATAATGAAAGTATTGCAAGGCATTCTGAACCAAATAACTGAAGATGGACAATGGCTGCTCTATTATCTCATTTTCCATAAAAATTTTGTTTTTACTATCATACATATTAAAATCCAATAAGACACAAAGTGATAGAACCAATGGTAATAGAAAAACAAAAGCATGGTAGGACTTCAGAGCAAGATGATATCAAATCAACACTGGCTGCCATATGTCTTGTCTTCAACGTAAATATTCATATGATCACATGTATTAAAATCAAACAAAACAGAATAAAACCATTCCAACCAATGAATGAAAACATAAGACTTCAAAGCAGTATAATGGTGAACCATGATTACCATAAAATCTTCTGTACTCTTACCATTTCTTACACTAGGGAGACTATACAGTATTTATACATATGAGTTTGATTTATTTCACTTATGAGTATAGATTCAAGTTGCATCCATTTATTTATAAATATCTCAATGTCATCATTCTTTATAGCTGAGTAGTACTCCATTGTATAAAAGTACCACAATTTTTTAATCCTCGGTTGATGGGCATTTAGGTTGTTTCCAAGATCTGGCTATTACAAATTGTGCTGCTATAAACATGGGTGTGCATATATCACTGTGGTAAGATGTTTTCAGATCTTGTGGGAATATGCCTAAGAGTGGGACTGCTGGGTCAAATAGGACCTCCAAACCCAGCTTTTTGAGGAATCTCCAGATTGACCTCCACAGTGATTGCACCAGTCTACACTCCCACCAACAGTGCAGAAGAGTTCCTTTTCCCCCATAGCCTCTCCAGCATTTGTTGTTGGTAGTTTTCTTGATCCTGGCCATTCTTTCCGGAGTGAGATGGAATCTCAATGTGGTTTAATTTGCATTTCTCTAATGACCAATGATAATGAACATTTTTTCATGTATTTATTTGCCATTCGTATTTCTTCATCTGAGAACTGTGTGTTCATCTTGGATGCCCATTTTTGGATTGGGTCTTTGAATTTCGGGGGTCTGATTTTTTAAAATTCTTTATAAGTTCTAGACAGAAGTCCTTTGTCTGAGGGACAGTTCACTAAGATTTTTTTCCTAGTTTGTAGGTTTTCTTTTCACTCTGCTGGAGATTTCTTTGGACATGCAGAAACTCTTTAATAAGATGTGATCCCAGTTACTGATTCTGGGAAGTACTTCCCATGCAGTTTGGTTCTTGTTCATGAATTCTCTACCTACCCCTATGTCTTCAAGATTTTTATCTACTTTGTCTTCCAACAGATTTAGTGTTTCTGTTTTAATATTTAGATCTTTGATCCATTTAGATTTTAGTTTAGTACATGGAGATAGGCATGGGTCTAATTTTGGTTTTCAGCATATGGATAGACAGTTTTTCCAGCACCATTTGTTAAAGAGACAATTGTTCTTCCAGTGAATATGCTTGGCCCCTTTATCAAAGATAAGGTGGTTGAGTGTGTTCATAGTTGTATCTTCTAGTCTATTCTATCAGTCTTCAGGTCTGTTTTTATTCCAATACCATGTTGATTTTTTTACAGTAGCTTTGTAGTATAACTTCAAGTCAGGGATTGTGATGCACCCTGCCCTGGCTTTGCTGCTTAGAATTGCCTTTGCTATTCTAGGTGTCTTCTGGTTCCAGATGAATTTTAGGAATGATTTCTCTAGATCTATGAGGTATGTTAGTGGTATTTTCATTGGGATTGAATTAAATGAGTATAACAATTTTGGGAGAATGGCCATTTTCGCAGTATTTATTCTTCCTATCCATGAACAAGGGATGTCTTTCCATTTTCTGAGGTCCTCTTCGATTTCTTTTCTCAGGGTATTATAATTTTCCCTGTACAGCTCTTTTACTTCTTTTGTTAGATTAATTCCTAAGTATTTCATTTTTTTAAATGTTAGTGTGAAGGATGTGGCTTCTTTTATTTCTCCCTTGGTGATTTCGTTGTTAGTGTATAAGGATGCTATTGATTTTTGAGTATTGACTTTGTATCCAGCTACATTGCTGAATTTATTTATTATATCTAGGAGTCTTTCAATGGAGGTTTGGGGGTCTTCTATGTAGAGTATCATGTCATCTACAAATAATGATAATTTAACTTCTTCTTTTCCTATCTTTACTCCTTATATTTCTCTCTCTTGTCTAATTGCTCTGGCTAGTATTTCCACTACTATATTGAATAGGAGCAGTGATAAGGGACATCCTTGTCTTGTGACTGATTTTAGGATAAAGGCTTTCAGTTTTTGGCCATTTAATATGACACTGGCTGTTGGTTTGTCATAGATGGCCTTTATCATCTTGAGGTAAAGACCATCTATTCCAATTCTCTGTAAGGTTCTTATCATGAATGGGTGTTGGATCTTATCAAAAGTTTTTTCTGCATTATACAAATGGTCCTGTGATTCTTGCTTTTGGCTCTATTGATATGGTGGATTACATTTATTGATTTATGTATGTTGAACCATCCCTGCATGCCTGGGATGAATCCCACTTGGTCATGGTGTGTAATTTTCTTGATGATTTGCTGCATCCTGTTTGCCAATATTTTATTGAGAATTTTTGCATCTATGTTCATTGGGGAGATTGGCCTGTAGTTCTCTTTTTTAGTTGAGTCTTTCTCAGGTTTTGGTACTAGAGTGATATTTGCTTCCAGGAATGACTTAGGGAGAATTACTTCCCTTTCAATTTCATTGAAGAGTTTAAGAAGTGTCAGCTGACAGTCTGAATATGTTGAATCCAAGTCCAATGTAGAAACTACATAGTGGAACAGCCTAGCAGAGCAAAGCTGCTCCATCATTTTAGCCAAGAAGCTGAGAGAAAAAGGAGGTACCAGGCCACACTCACAGACCTGACATTTTCAAGGTCCCACCTCTGAATACAAGAGACATGGGTTCAACATAGCTGAATAGGGGAGCAGACACATTGGAGTTACTCAAAGAAAATCAACTAAAACACAGATAACTAGAAGAAAGGGGACATACATTCTGAATACATGAGACTTTTGGGGGACATTTTAGATTTAAGCTATAGCAATTATCAATTTGAAATATACCAGAGCACTCTATTTTTTTCTTAACAGGACCCCTCCTTGGAAGAAACTAATCATAATCCAAACTCTTGGTATTTTATCAGAGCCTAACTGATTTGATGGAAGGGAAATGCCCAGTTTGAACCTACACACTTATCTTGTCTCCCAAAAAATAATCACAAAGTGAATGTAAAGCCTGGTGTAGTGGTGCACACCTGTAATCCCAGTGCTCAACAGGGCATGGCAGGAGAACCTCCATGAATTCAAGGCCAACCTGAACTACATAGAGAGAAACTGTCTCAAAAAACCACCACCAACAACAAAAAAGTGAATGCAAAATTTAGATTCCAGAGGTACAAAATTATTAAAATGCTGATGCCTTGGTATTTCAGTAGAATTCTTCCTCACACTCTACAATACACCACCATATCACAAAGGGCTTATTTATCACAATTTCCCTATCCAACACATTATGTATGTACATCAAGAAAAAAATTAGAAGGCAAACTAAAAGGCAAAAACAAAACAAACATAGCTCAAAGAGATAGATCAACCATTATAACCATACTCAGGTCTGGCAGGGATTTTTGGAATGATAAGACCAGGAATTTAAAACAACTATGATGAAGATAGTAAAGGTTCTAATGGATAAAGTAGAAAGAATGCAAGAGGAGCTATGCCACAAAAATAGAGATGTAGAAATTTTAATTAAATAATCAGAGGAAATGCTATATATATATATATATATATATATATATGAAATGAAGAATGTCTTTGATGATAGACTAAACACAAAGATTATCTGGGCTCAAAAAAAATCTTCATAGAGGCAAATAAAAATGGAAAAAAAAAAAAAAGATCAGGTATTTAGCTCAATGGTGTAAGTGCCTGACTGGCAAGTACAAGGCTGTGAGTTTGATACTTGGTGCCAAAAATGGGAAGAGAGAGAGAGAGAGAGAGAGAAGAGAGATGAGTGGAAGGCCTGCACAGCAAACTCCACCCAGCCATGCAACCTTGGCACCTTATTTGGAACCTGATATGGCCCCACCCAGGATGCCCAAACCACCAGGAGCATGGTAGGGTGTCCCAGGTACTGGTTGGGCCCTACCCAGCAACCCAGAGTGGCAGGGCCACCTCCTGCACTAAGAGGAGTGAGCAGAAGGCCTGCACAGGGAACTCTGCCTAGCCATGCAACCTCCACATCTCACTTGGAACCTGGTAGGGCTCCACCCAGCAACCTCAAGCAGCTTGGGAGTTTTGGTGAGCCATGTGGCATGAGCTGAAGGCTCCATCTAGCTGTTCAGCTTTGGTATGCCACTCAAAGCCTGGTAGAGTCCTACCCTCAAGCAACCTCAAGCAGCTGGAGAGCTTCAGCGTGCCATGTAGGTATGCTGAAAATCTACCCAGTGTACTCCCCCTATTTGAGGAGCCTTCAAGCACCACTAGGGACCTGATTAGACCTGCCTAATGACTCTCACTTCTTGCATTATGGATAGACATCCTCAATCCAGAAAGAAACTGAGACCTTGCATTTGGCATCTCCAGGGGAATACAAGGAAATGACAAAATGAAAGAGCAAAATGCAATTTCAAACCTCCAGCCCATTCCAAAAAAGGCTACCAGACATGGACACAGAAGAAAGTGTAAGACATACACCTGAAACTTCTAAAATGATAGCAAATGAAGTAAAGAAACAACTCCATGAAGCTATAAAGGAACTCAGATCAGAAATAATCTCCCAAGTAAAGGAAGAAATAATAAAGATAATAAAAGAAATGCTGAACAAATCTAAAGAAAACATAGTTTAAAAAATTGTAAAAAAACGGAGGAGCACTGCAAAAAGATGGAAACCTTGAATGGACAATACAATGAAAGAAAGCAATAGAATGCATGAAACAGATTCAGTGGATATCCCGGAAATCAAAAATTCCATCAAAAGCTGGCAAAGTCACCTGAATGAATGTGAAGATAGACTTTCAGACTTCAAAAACAAGATTGCAGCTAGTGAACAAGGAAGGAAAGATCTTTTAAAAATAACAAGGAATCAGGAAATAATAATTCAACAATTGCAAGATGATGCAAAAAAATAAGATTGATAGCTAAATGAAAAAGGTGACAACACAAAAGATCAAAAGACTATTTACAGGTGTAATAGGCAAAAGTTCCCAAACATGGGAAAGGAAACTGACATACATATAAGTGAAGCATATAGAACTCCAATTAGCCATAACCAAAATAAATCTACACCCAGACAAATAATAATCAACATCCCAGAAATTCAACATAAGAATAGAATATTAAAAGCCACTAGAGAAAAAAGATAGACTATCTATAAAGGAAAGCCCATCAGAATCACAGCAGACTTCTCAATACAAGCAATCAAGTCAAGAAGAGCATGGAGGAAAGTATTTCAAATCTTAAAGGAAAACAACTTCCAACCCAGATTGATGTACCCTCCAAAACTGTCCTTCAAAACTGATGGAGAAATATGATACTTCCATGACAAAGAACAGCTGAAGAACTTCATAACTACCAAACCAATCCTGAAAAGAATAATGAAAGATATTCTAGATAGACATAAAAATAACTATGACTCCAAGAACACCAACAGAAAAAAACCACTAAGCAAGGCAAACAATTAAACAAAGGGGAAAAGTAAAGAACCAACAGCAAAAAGATAACTTGACATGCATAAGCCAATATTTATCAGCTTTATCATTAATGTAAATGGCCTCAATTCACCAATTAAAAGAAGCAGACTAGCAGAATGGATAAAGAAATAACATCTAACCATACAAGAAACCCATGTTACCCAAAAGGAAATTCATAGACTGAAAGTCAAAGGATAGAAAACAATATTTCATGCAACAGGAACTTCCAAAAAAGCAGGGGTAGCTATTCTGTTTGCAGATAATGTGAACTTCAAACCCAGAATGATGAGAAGAGATAAAGAAGGTCACTACATACTAGTTAGGGGAAAACCTCAAGAGGAAGAGACAACAATACTAAATATATATGCACCAAATATGCAAGCACCCAGGTATGTAAAACAAATATTAATAGAAAAGAAAACTCAAATAAGCAATAACATAATTATAATGGGAGACCTTAACACCCCATTGACACAAAAAGACAGATCAACTAGATATAAAATCAGCAAAAAATAACAGAACTGAATCAAACTTGTGAACAAATGGACTTAGTAGATATATACAGAGTGTTCCACACAACATCAGAATATACATTCTTTTCAGCTTCACATGGAACATTCTCTAAAATAAACCAGATACTAGACCATAGAACATGCTTAAGTAAATGCCAAAGAATGGAAACTATCCCATGCATGTTATTGAATCATAGTGATATAAAATTAGAAATTAATGACAAAAGAAACTGCAAAAAATCCATAAATACATGCAAATTAAATAATACACTCCTGAACAATCAATGGGTCACAGAGGAAATTAAAGAAGAAATTAATATCTATAAGTAAACAAACAAACAAATACAACTTACCAGAACTTGTGGGATGCAATGAAAACAGTCTTTAGAGGAAAATTTATTGTGGTGAATTCCTACATCAGGAAAACAAAACACAAATAAACAACCTGATGCTACACCTCAAACATCTAGAAAAAGAAGAGTAGGTCAAGCTAAAAGCCCAAAGAAGAGAGGAAATTATAAATATCAGAGCAGAAATCAATGTAATAGAGATTAAGAAAAAAATACAAGGGATTAATGAATCAAAGAGTTGGTTCTTTGAAAGAATAATTAAAATTGATAAGCCCCTAACTAACCTTATTTTAAAAAAAGAAAGAAAAAACTCAAATCCATGCAATAAGGAATGAAATGGGTGAAATCATTACAAACCCTGTGGAAATACAGAAGATCATCAATACTTACTTTGAAAACCTTTACTTTCATCAGTTTGATAACACAGAAGAAATAGACAGATTCCTAAACACGTATGAATTACCAAAGCTGGATCAAGAAGATGTGAAATTGCTGAACAATCCAATTTCAACTAATGAAACTGAAAATGTAACTAGAATTTTACCGACAAAGAAAAGCCCAGATCCTGATGGATTCACTGCAGAATTCTCCAAGAAATTCAAGGAAAACTTAATGCCAGCACTCCTCAAACTCTTCAATGAAATTGAAAGGGAAGCAATTTTCCCTAACTTATTCCTAAAAGCAAATATTACTCTAATATGAAAACCAGACAAAGACCCAACCAAAAAAGAGAACTACAGGCCAATCTCCTTAATGAACATACATGCAAAAATCCTCAATAAAATACTGGCAAACAGAATGCAGAAAGCCATCAAGAAGATTATAGATCATGATTAAATGGGTTTCATCCCCGGAATGCAGGGATGGTTCAACATATGCAAATCAATAAATTCAATACACCGTGTCAATAGAGCCAAAGATAAGAATCATATGATCATTTCAATAGATGCAGAAAAAGCTTCTGATAAAGTCCAACACTCATTCATATAATTTTTCTATGGAAAATTGGAATAAATGGGCTTTACCTCAACCTGATAAAAGCAATCTATAACAAACCAAGAGCCAGCATCATATTAAATTGTCAAAAACTGAAAGCTTCCACTTTAAAATCAGGAACAAAACAAAGATGTTCATTGTCACCACTCTTATTCAGTATAATGCTGGAAACATTAGCCAGAGCAATTAGACAAGTGAGAGAAAGGAGTAAAGATAGGAAAGGAAGGAGTTAAATTATCATTATTTGAAGATGATATGATGTTCTACATAGAAGACTCCCAAAACTCCATTGAAAGACTTCTAGATGTAATAATCAAATTTGGTATTTTACCTAGATACAAAGTCAATGCTCCAAAATCAATAGCATTCTTGTACACAAACAACAAACTCACCAAGAGAGAAATAAAAGGAACCACATCCTTCACAATAGCATCCAAAAAAGGAAATGCTTAGGAATCAATCTAACAAAGGAAGTAAAGGATCTGTTCAGTAAAAATTACAACACTGTGAAAAAAAAATTGAAGAGAATCTCAGAAAATGAAAAGATATTCCTTGTTCATGGATAGGAAGAACAAATACTGTGAAAACTGTCATTCTCCCAAAATTGTTATATAGATTTAAAGCAATTCCAATCAAAATACCATTAACATAATTCACAGATCTAGATAAATAATTCCTAAAATTCATCTGGAACCAGAAGAGACCTAGAACAGCAAAGGCAATTCTGGGTAACAAAGGCAAGGTAGTATTTATCACAATCCCTGACTTGAAGTTATACTACAAAGCTACTGTGATAAAATCAGTATGAAACTAGAATAAAAACAGACTTGAGGATCAATAGAATAAATTAGAAGATACAGCCACAACTACAAACATACTCAGCCACCTCATCTTGGACAAATGGGCCAAACATGTTCACTGGAAGAAAGATAGCCTCTTTAATAGGTGGTGCTGGAAAAACTGGCTATCCATATGCTGAAAACTGAATCTAGACCCATGCCTATAACCGTGCACTAAACTAAAGTCAAAATGGATCAAAGATCTAAATATTAAAACAGAAACACTCAATCTTCTAGAATATAAAGTAGGTAGAAATCTTGAAGACATAAGGATAGGCAGACAATTCATGAACAAACACCAAACTGCAAAGAAAATACTTCCTAGAATCAACAACTGGGATCTCATCTTATTAAAAAGTTTTTGCATGCCAAAAGAAATTTCCAATAAAGTGAAAAGAAAACCAATGAATTGGAAAAAAGTCTTAGTCAACTGTCCCTCAGTCAAAGGATTTCTATCGAGAATATAGAAAGAATTTAAAAAAATCAGACCCTAGAAATTCAAAAATCCAACCCAAAAATGGGCATCTGAGATGAATACACATTTCTCAAATGAAAAAATACAAATGGCAAATAAATACATGAAAAAATGATCAGCATCATTGGTCATTATAGAAATGCAAATTAAAATCACACTGAGATTTCATCTGACTCCAGAAAGAATGGCCAGGATCAAGAAAACTACCAATAACAAATGCTGGAGAGGCTGTGGGGAAACAGGAACTCTTCTGCACTGTTGGTGGGAGTGTAGACTGGTGCAACCACTGTGGAGGTCAGTCTGGAGGTCCTCAAAAAGCTGGGATTGGAAGTCCCATTTGACCCAGCTATTCCACTTCTGGGCATATTTCTAGAAGAATCAGAAACATCATACCACAGTGATGTATGTGCACCCATGTTTATAGTAGTACAGTTTGTAATAGCCAGATCTTGGAAACAACCTAAATGCCCATCAACTGAGGAATGGATTTAAAAAGGTGTGGTATTTTTATACAATGGAGTAGTACTCAGCTATAAAGAAAGATTGAGGATTTTATAGGTAAATGGATGCAACTTGAGATCATACTCATAAGTGAAATAAATCAAACTCACATGTGTAAACACCATATTGTCTCCCTAGTGTAAGAAACTGAAAGAGTAAATAAAATAAAAAATCTTCAATGAATACTGTGAAAGAGTAAGAAATTACTCAAAGGGGAAAAATAACTCAGGAAAAAGGAGAAAAGAAGGAAAGGGAAAAAAGATATAAATTTGAATATGTACACTTACAATAACTAAGATGATTGTACTACTATTAGTTCTTGGAACAAAACAGTTAACCTTCATAAGATTAGATCAATTTTGCATTTTTATATCTGGCAATCTGAGTAACTCTTTCAAAGATAGCTATGAAATTTAACAACTTTTGTTATGTTCCTCCAATCTTGTTTTGAAAACCTATATTATTATTGTTTGGGGCTCTTTGCTTTTGTTATTTATTTGTCTCTGGGTTTCTTTGTTGTTGTTATTTTGATTTTCTTGAATTTTGCTTTGTTTTTCCCTCTAATACAGAAAGGATAGATGTACATGTATAAGTTTATAAATACCTAGAACTTTTAAAGTATTTACAAGAATTGATTTTATTATGTGTAATTGTATGAACAGCTAATTTTAAGAAAATGAGATATTATAGTAGCCATTGTGGATTTTCCTATTGTCTGGATTTGAAGACTGATAATGCTTTCATTATTTTGTTTTGATCAGTTTTATACTGTTTTGTTTTGTTTGAATTCCATGTGTGTGAAGATACGGACAATTATTTTGGGAGAAGAGGAGACATTGTGGTAGCCATGGTTGATTTCCTGTTGTCTTGAATCCTATGTTGCTTGCATTGTGTTGTTTTGATCTACTTTGTTCTGTTTTGTTTTCGTTTTGTTTTATTCTCTTTAAAATTAAAAAAAATAGAGAGAAAAGACTTTTAAAAGAGAATGAATAGCTACAGTCAATTATTTCAGAATCTCAGGGAAGAGAATGATGAATTCTAGGCCGGCCTTGGCAACTTAGTAAGCCCCCCACAAAAAAAAAGAAAAAAAGAGAGGGGGAGAGGGAAAGAAAGAGAGAGTACATTAATAGAAGAGTTCAGATCCAAACCAATGAAAGTTACTAGAGGTAAAGAGAGATTATATAACAATACAAGGATAAACTCTCTAAAGAAAACATAACAATCCTTAATGTACATGCACCTAGTGATGGAGTGTTAAACAATATGTAGTAAAAACTAGTAGAAATACAGGGAAAAAGAAACGATTTCACTGCCATAATTAGAGATTTCCACATACTTATATCAAAAATGGACAGACCCAAAAGGAAGAGAATCAGTATGGATGTAGGTGAACTTGACATTAATGTACTGAATACAATAGACATCTATAGGTCACTTCATCTAACAACAGCAGAATGTATCCTTTTCTCAAACTAGGAATATTCATCAACATAGACCAAAGTTGATAGATACCATCACAAATTTAAAAGAATAGAAATCATGCACTATTTGCTGCCAGACCACAGTGGAATTAAACTAGACATCATTGAAAGATAGCTGCAAAAAATCACAAAATATTTGGAAACAAATCGATATATGTCGAATTGCAAGAGAAACTAAAAATGCTTTGAACTAAATTAAATATGTCTTATCAAAATTTGTGGATGCGAGGATTGCAAGATGGCCGACTGAGTGGCAGCATGTTAAGAGAGCCTCTCTGAGGGGGAAAAAAAAAAAACAACTCAGACACTGGAATCTGGCAACATGGAGAAAGCCAGACAAAAGGAAAGGAATTCTCATGACCCAGGAAGAAACTGAGGAAAAAGAAAGAAGAAAAAGAAGCATGGACAGAGGGCTGGAGCTGGGCAAGCCCCGATTGCTGTACTGGAACGTCTTAGAGTCAGGTGACTCACGATCGAGCTGAGATCACAGCCCTGCCGAGAGCAGGGGTTGGTGAGCTCCAGACCCTCAGCTGGAAGAGGTGCTGAGACACGGGGTGGAAAGAGCCAGTTGAGCTGCATGAACTTTGGTGAGTCATGGGAACTGGATTCCCCAAAATGGGAGGACTGGCTGGGCAACACTTTGGAGTTGGGCAGGGCTGGCTTGAATCAAAACCCAAGGCAGTGTCTGCCGATGACTCCTACTCCAAAGCAGATTGGTGGGATCTGCTCAGTCAGGGCCATGCCCCTGGTTGAAACCCAATAGCTAGAAACAAGGCTTTTCTGGGCCAGTGGGATCCCCAGGGAACACACAAACGTGTTGAAGCACAAAATGGTTGACTGGCATAGGGGGAGGAGCCAGCTCTCAGCGTGCAACTTGCAGATCTGCAGCGGACTTGGGAGCAGTACTTTCCTAGCAAGTGCACTGCAGAAAAACTGTAAGCAATACGAAAGGCCCAGAGACCTCCACCACCCACTTGTCTGAAGGGGGCCAAAAACATGACAAGACAGAGAAAGAGCAAAAGGTCCCCAACTGTGGAACCAGGGAAAGTGAGTCCAACAGAGGTAAATGCAGAGGAAGTTGAGAGCAGCAAACCTGTAATGTCAGAGACAGCCTCATCAGAAATAAAGAAATACATCTGTGACCTCATGGTCAAATTTAAATCTGAAATTCTAACTCAGGTGAAGCGAGATATAAGAAGATTAATAAAAGAAGTCCTGGGTAATCCTCAAGTAGACACAAATGAAAGAATAAAGGAACCCAGAGAAAGGAGAGAAGCCTTTGATGAAGAATATAAACAAAACCTAAAATATATGAAACAGATCCAAAGAGAGTATCAGGAAATTAAAAACTCCATTGAAACCTGGCAAAACTTTTTAACAGAAACTAAAGACAAACTTTCAAAACTTGAAGATGGATTTGCAAAGTATGATCGTGAAAGGAAGGATCTCTTAAAAATAACAAGGTACCAGGAAGCAACGATACAAAGGCTAGAAGATGACAAGATGATTTATAACCTAAGAATAAAATATGTGAATGAAGATGCAGCAATAAATACAAATGAGATAAAAAGTCTATTCACAGAAATAATTAAGGAAAACTTCCCAAACATAGGTAATGGAAGTGATAATTAATAATAAATAATTAAGGAAAACTTCCCAACATAGGTAATGCCTCCCAGTCCACTGTGGATCTGTGAGTTGCACGCTGAGAGCTGGCTCCTCCCCCTATACTAGTCAACCAGTTTATGCTTCAACAGGTTTGTGTGTTCCCTGGGGATGCCACTGGCCCAGAAGAGCCTCATCCCTGGCTATTGGGTTTCAACCAGGGCCGTGGCCTTGCCCGAGTAGATCCCACCAATCTGCTTTGGACTGGGAGTCATCAGCAGATGCTGCCTAGGGCCCCGACTCAAGCTGGCCCTGTCCAACTCCAAAATGTTGCCCAGCCAGTCCTCCCGGTTTGGGGATTCCAGTTCCCATCACTCACCAAAGTTTGTGCAGCTCAACTGGCTGTTTCCACCCTGTGTCTCAGTGCCTCCTCCAGCCGAGGGTCTGGAGGTCACCAACCCCCTGCTCTCGGCAGGGCCATGATCTCAGCTCAATCGTGAGTCACCTGACTTTAAGACATTCCAGTACAGCGATCGGGGCTCACCCAGCTCCAGCCCTCTGTCTGTGTTTCTTTTTCTTCTTTCTTTTCTTTTTCTTTTTCTTCTTCCTCAGTTTCTTCCTGGGTCATGAGAATTCCTCTCCTTTTGTCTGGCTTTCTCCATGTTGCCAGATTCCAGCGTCTGAGTTGTTTTTATTTTTTATTTTTTCTCAGAGAGGCTTTCTTATCCTGCCACCATTCAGTCATCCATCTTGCAATCTCTCTACCCTTTTTTCTGTTTTGCTTCCCCCCCTCTTTAAACAAAATTAAAAAAAAATTTTTTTTTAAATTTGTGGATGCAACACAAACTGTTTAGGGGAAATTAATAGCCTTGACTGAATATATTAGAAAAGAAAAAATCTAATATCAGGCATCAGAACTCCAGCCAGCTACAACCAAAACAGATCTATGCCCAGACATATAATCATCAGGATCCCATAAATCCATCACAAGAACAGAATATTAAAAGTGGTCAGAGAAAAGAAACAGATTACCTATAAAGGAAAACTCATCAAAATCACAGTGGTCTTCTCGATGCAGACTATCAAATCAAGAAGAGCTTGGAGTGAAATATTCCAAGCCCTGAAAGAAAATAACCTCCAACCCAGATTGATGTACCCTGCAAAACTGTCTCTCAAAATTAATGGAGAGACAAGGTATTTCCACGACAAAGAGGAACTGGGGAGTTCGTGACCACCAGTCCAACCCTGCAAAGAATATTGAAGGACATTCTAGAGAGAGAAAGAAGAAAATCACCAGGATTCCAGGAATAATGGCAGAAAGGCCTCAATGAAATTGGCAGACATTGGAATGAAGGAGAAAAGTAAACAACAATGATAGAAAAAGAGTTGGCTAATGGAAGCAAACTTTTGTTGAATGCTTTTAGTTCACAAACTGAATTGTTTGTAAACAGAAGCATTGATAAATTGAGATGTTACTATACTTCATTCAAAGTTTTGCATCTATGCTCATGAAATGCTGGTTTGTAGTTTTTTTATTATGCCTTTGTGTATGTTTGGCCTTCTTGAATCAATTAGCAAGTATGCCCTCTGACTATATCTTCTGAAAGAGATTGTAGAAATGTAACTAGGGCTATCTTCCTGGCATGAACACTAATGTGATATCTTCCCCAGAACTGTAGAATGAATTAAGTTCATAAACCAAAGTATGACTGTATTAGCAAGTTGAATCTAACAATGTATAAAAAGAATCATACACCACCACCAAGTGGAATTTGCCCCAGGCATGAGAGGTTGGTTCAAAATTTATGTTGATTAGTGTAATCCATCACATCAACAAGCTAAAGAAAAGTGCCAAGCAGGGCATGGTGGGGCACACCTGTAATTCTAGCACACTGAGGGGCTGAAGCATGAAGATTGTAAGCTTAAGATTACCCTTGGCAACTTAGCAACTGAGTGAGGCCCTGTCACAAATCTTTTTAAAAAGGTCTGGTGATATTTCTTAGTGTGAAGATCCTGGGTTCAACACCTAGTACTACAAAAAAAGAAAAACAAAACAGGAGGAGAAAAGGTGGATGCGAATGCATAAATAAATGTGAAAAACACTCTGACAAAAATCTCATACCCATTTATGAATTTTTTTAAAAAAAGCTCTCAGTAACTGGGACTAGAGGAGAGTTTCCTCAATTTGATTTCTAAAATCTACAAAAAACATGCAGTTAACATTATACTTAACAGTGAGAAACTCAAAGCTTTCCCGTTAATACCAAGAAAAGGTAAACATATTCCCTCTCACCATTGTTTTTTCAATATTGTATTAAGACTCTGCCTAATGCAAACGACAAGACAAGAAAATAAAAGGCGTACAGATTGGGAAGGGAAAAATAAAATGGCTTTTGTTATCAGGTAGTGCTATGGTTTGTGTTTAGATGTCCCCATAGTCTCATGCGGTCATAGGGGTATTTTTTTTTTTTTGGAAGGTGGCTGACTCTAGAATGTGTGATTAATTCATAGTGCAATGCTGGGATTAAGGGTATGAGTGCCACACTTGCTCTAGGGTGGGTAGCTTGCATACAATATAAGGGTCAGAAAGAGGCTTGTTTCTCTCTCTCTCTTTCTCTCTCTCTCCCTCTCTCCTTGCTCACTTTCTGTGTCTTCTGCCACCATGAACTGTTTCTCCTCTGGAATGCTCTTATGCTAAGCCACCTTTAATTGGACCCAGGTGATAATGGACTGAAACTTCTAAAAAATATGAGCTAAATAAACCTTTCCCCTTTTGACTTTGGGTGTTAGATATTTTGTCTTGGCAAAAAGGAAAGGTAGCATAACCATCTATTGGGAAATCTTAAAAAGCATCAACTCCTGGAATAACAGATTATGCCAAAATTTGGGGAGACAAGTTTTTAATATGGAAAAGTCAGTCATTTTATTATATACATCAATGAGCAGGTGCAACTTGAAATAAAAATGCAAAGCTATTTACACTAGCACTTAAAATATGAAATATTTAGGTATAAGTCTAACATACTATACATAAAATCTACAAGAATAAGAAATGTACTAAATTCTGATGACAGAAGTGAAAGAAAAATTAAATGAAGCAATATTTCATGTTCATGAATAGGAAACAGTATTGTCAAGATGTCAGTTAGTCCCAATTTGATATAAAGTTCAATCCCAATCAAAATCCCAGTAAGTTATCTTGTGAATAGTCTAAAGTCTACACGGGGAGACAAAAGATCTAGAATATCAATAAGAGACCAAAGAACAAAATTTGAGGACTAATATCGCCCAATTTCAAGACACACCACAGACAGAGTGGTATTAATGAAAGAATAGAAAAAAAAGATGAGTAACACAGGATAAGGAGCCCACAAAGAAATCCACATTAACTTAATTATCTCATCCTTGAAAAAGAATAAAGACAATTTCTTGGAGAAAGCATAATCTTTTTATCTTTTCAGCAAATGGTACAACTGGACACCACATGCAACGAATAAATCTAGACACAAGTCTTATACCTTGACAAAAATTAATTCAAACAGATCACAGACCTAAACTTAAAATGCCAAACTAAGCTGGGGATGGTGGCTCAGGAGTGTAATCTCAGCTCTTGGGGCTGAGGCATGAGGATTTTAAATTTAAGGGCAAACTGAGATTATCTAATGAGTTCAAGACTGGCTAAGACTACATAAGACAGACCCTGACCTAAAAAAAAAAAAAGCCAAAACCCAAATAAACAAAAACAGGGAAAAAAATCCCACAAAATTATAAATTCCTAGAACATTACATAGGAGAAAGTCCTTGGGTTTGGAAATAACTTTTTAGACACAACCAAAAAAGGCAAGATCCACAAAAGAAAGCAGTGATTGACTAGACTCTCTTCAAATAAAATATTTGGCTCTGCAAAAGGCATTCAAGAGAATGAGAAAACAAACAGTGGACTTAGAGAAAATTTGCAGAACTTTCTTTAAAGAAATAGCAGATAAAGGACTATTATCCAAAATATAAAAGAACACATCAAATTCAAAAATAAGGACACAAACAACCAGATTAAAAATGAGCCAAAGACAATAAGAGACACCACAAATAAATTTATGGATGGAAAATAAGCCTATTAAAAGATGTCCCATGCTTTATTTCATGACAGAATTGTACATTAAGACCAAAGAATGAGATATCATTCTACACACCTATTTCAATGGCCAAAATTCAACACTAAATGCTGATGAGGAATTCTCAGATGCTTCTGGTAGGAATACAAAATGACACCGAAACTTTTGAAGATGGTTTGATGGTTTCTTACAAACTATACACATAAAATCCAGAAATTGTATTCTTTGGTATTTACCACGCCCCCCCCCCAACTGAACACAGATGTCCACATAAAATCCTGCACAGAGATGTTTACAGAAACTCCACCCATAATTGCCCGATATGGGTAGCACCCAAGATGTCCTTCAGTAGGTGAATGGATAAACTCTGTTCTGTCTAGATAATGCAACATTATGCAGCAATAAAGAAATGAGCTATCAGAGAAGTCCCAAAATGGAGAAGCAGTGAGTGCTAGCAACTCAGTTTCTCCAGCACTAAGTGTCTAAAAGCTGGAAAACAATAACTTGGAGAGGAATCACAATAAGTGGAAACTGTACAGGAACCATGAGGGAGCTGACAGTGAATGATGCATAAGAAATAAATCACCCTGTGGAGGAGAGAGAGACTATGCAATGCTACTGACAGGGGCTGGCTAGCTGCCAGCTGGAAGGCAAAGTGAAACTAACAACTTTTTTGTTCAGCACAGAAAAAAACCTTTTGTAGTTGGAACTAGGGTGGAAAATGCAGGACATAACTTCCACAGTCAACGGTTGGTGGGTGACTGTGGTACAACTGCCCAAGTCACAATTGTGGAGCAGCTGGTGGGGATGCCATTGCAGGGAAGGGCTGAGTATTTGAACCTGGGTCCCAGGGCAGGGCCTTAGCTGCTTCATTTTGCCAAGTTCCTGAAGTAGACAGAAGACAGTGAGAGTCCCACTAAAAATCAGATAGATAGAGAATATTCCACCCCTCTGCGATAGAGTATATATTCATTTCAGCATCACATGGTACCTTTTCCAACATAGATTGCATGCTAGCCCACAAAGCCTGCTTAAGTAAATGTAAAAGAATACAGTAGAAATTACCCCAGGTATTCTCTCAGACCACTGTGCAATAAAAATAGAAATCAATGGAGGAATTGTCTAAACAGGGAAGGCAGTGGCCAGTGTTAATCTATTATCATGATTTGAAACCCATATTGTTTTCGTTGTTCTGTTTAGTTTGGTTTTATCCTGTTTCAGTTTGTCTACTTGTATTAGATTAGATGACATGGACAGCTATTCCAAAGATAGCAGGATATATTATGGTAACCATTTTTGATTTCCTATTAACTTGATTTGAAGCCCTGTATTGCTTTCATTGTTTTGTTTTGACTGATTTATTCTATTCTGATGGTATAGGCAACTACTTTGAAGACAATAAGATACACTATGATACCCATTCTCGTTTGACTATTATGTTCTTTTGAAGTCCTATAATGTCTCCCATGTTTTGTTTTTATTGATTTTGTTTTGTACTGTTTTGTTCAATTTTTTTATGCCTGATGATATGGGCAATTCTTTTGATGATAACAAGAGGCATTATGGTAGCCATTGTTAATCTCTTTTTATTTTGTTTTTAAGTCATGTACTATGTTCATCCTTTTGTTTTGATTGACTCTATTTTGTTTTGTCTCATTTGGTTTTATTTTCTTCAAAATAAAAAATTCTGTAAGGGAACTCCAAAAACCAGTTAGAAAGTCATAGAAGCCAGGCAAGTAAGTATAAAGACAAGAACTGCTGCACTGAAACCGAGAAGCTATGGGTTTCACATGTGATAGTTCTTCTCCTACAAGCCATAACAGCTTAGTGTGATTGAAAAAAGACAGCCCAATTTTGACTGCTCCTTTGGGAGAGGAAGAGAAGAGTGGACTATATGTCCAATGCTTGGCTTTCTGGGGAAACTTCTAAAGCACTGGTTTCTATCTTGTCTGACTCTGAGTGCAGAGCGGTAACTCATGTACCTTGGATAATTGAGAACAAAGGAGAGCCTAGGCCAGCGATGGCAAACCTTTTAGAGACTGAGTGCCAAATTGCAACCCAGAACCCACTTATTTATGGTGAAGTGTCAACACTGCAATTACACCTGAATGCCGAGCTTTCATTTAGAAAAAACAACCCATATATTAACATCTTTTGTCTTTAAAGAAAAACACAATAACAACTTTTGAATGATACAAATAGCAATTACTGGAAGGTAAAAGTTTGTATTTTGTGCTCTTGTATAATTAATGTGATCTTTGCTGTTGTATGCATCCTGATAATTGTCAAACCTTGGTTCATACTTCATTAGTTTGAGAGAAATTCACAGCAATTCAGGTCATCTGTTAGTCTCTTTCTTGTATCAGATTTAATATAATTCAAACTGAAAGCAGCTGTAAATGACCCAAATAAAGTAAGAAAAGCAATCTCAAAAAAAGAAAGAAAGAAAGAAAGAAAGAAAGAAAGAAAGAGAAAAAGAAAATAGAAATCAATAACAGATGAAATTTTGGAAAAAGCAAAAACTCCTGGAAAATTATCAGTATACTCCTAAATGATAAATAGGTCACAGAAGAAATCAAAGAAGAAATTTAAAATTTCTAGAAGTCAATGACAATGACAGTACAACCCACCAAAACCTCTGGAGCACTATGAAAGCAGTTCTAAGAGGAAAATTTATTACAATTAAAGCTTACATTAGGAAAACAAAGCAAGCTCACATACACAAGTTTAAGAAATCTTAAGATACTTCAGAAATAATGACAAAGGAGCATCAAACCAAAATTAAGGAAAGAAACTACAAAGGTCAGATTGGAAACAAATGAAATTGAGACTAAAAAATAGTAAAAAAAAAAAATTTTTTTTAAAGTCAACAAATTGAAGAACTGATTCTTGGGAAAAATAAAAAAATATATAAGCTGTTAGCCAGACTTCTCAGGAGAAAGCAAGAAAAGACTCATATCAGTGCAATTAGAAATGAAAAAGATGAAGCCACAACAGATACTGTGATCATCCAGAATATAGTAACTATTTAGAAAAGTTATTTTCCAACAAATTAGCAAATTTTGAAGAAGTGGACAGATTCCTAGACATATACAAACTACCAAAACTAACCTAAGAAGACATTAATATGCTTAACAACCTAGTAACAGGCAATGAAATAGACACAGTAATAAAGACTCTACCAAAAAAAAAGGCCAGGGCTTGATGGATTCACAAAAGATTTAAGGATATTGTATCACTAATACTCGCTGTTATGGTTTGTGTCTAAGTATCCCCCTAAAGACTTATGTGATCTTAGGGTTTTTTCAGAGATGGCTGAATTTAGAGTGTATGACGCATGGGTTAAAGGTCTATTATGTTTAGTAATTGGTTTGACACAGCCCTAATTCCAGTAGCCTAGATAGAGTATTAAAGGGGGCAGAAAGACACTGTTAGTTATTGATTTTCCTGTCTTCTGCTCACCATGAGCTGTTCTCTGCAAAGCCACCAATGCCCTACAGTTAGCTGATTATGGACTGAAACTTTAAAAACTGTGATATAAATAAACCTTTCCTCCTTTAATTTAGGGCCTTGGTATTTTGTCTCAGCAATGAGAAAAGCAACTAAGACACTCCCCAAACTCTTCAAAGAAACTGAAAACCACTGTGTACTCCCAAATTTATTTTTGGAACCCAGTATCACCTTTATCCCAAGGCTGGAAAAAGACCCAATTAAAAAAGAAAAACTGTAAGCCAATCTGCTTAATGAACATAGATGGGAAAATCCTAGCAAATAGAATTCATTGCATTATCAAAATATCATACACCATGATTAAGTAGATTTTATTCTAGAAAAGCAAGGATGGTTCAATATACTCAATTTAATAAATGTAATACATCACATAAACAGAAGCAAGGTCAAAAACCATATGACCATGTCAATAGGTTCAGAAAAAGCTTTTGACAAAATCAAACAATCCCTTCATAATAAAAACCCTGAATAAAATAAGTATAGAAAAACCATACCTGAAAATGATAAAAGTTGTTTATGACAAACCAATGGCCACCATCATACTAAATGGCTAAAAGCTAAAAGGACTCCCTCTAAAATCAGGAATAAAACAAAAATGTCCACTATCACATCTTGTATTCAACTTAATACTTGAAATATTAGCCAGAGAAATTAGGAAAGAGAAAAAAATAAAAGAAATACATATAGGAGAGTAAGAACTAAAAGTATCATTATTTGCAGATGACATGATACTCTACATAGAAGATCCAAAGAACTCTACCAAAAACTCTTAGAATTAAATGAACTTCAGTGATGTAGCAGGATACAACACACATGAAAGTGACTAGCATTTGTGTACACCAACAATGAATGTGATGAAAAGGAAACTGGAAATTATAGTATTCACATAGCTTCAAGAAAAACAAAATACCTAGAAATTAACCTAAACAAGGAAATGAAAGACTTCTACAAAGGGAACTACAGACTCTAAAAAAGGAGATTGAAGAGGATACCACAAGATGGAAAGATCTCCCCTATTCATGGATCGGTAGTATAAATGCTGCCAAAATGACCATACTCCTTAAATTGTTATATAGATTCGATGAGGTCCCAATAAAAATACTTTACAGATCTAGAAAAAAATCTCAAAATTCAAATGGAGAAAGAAGAGACACAGAAGACCAGAAGCAATTTTGGACAATAAGAGGAAAGCAGGAGGCACAGAAATACTTGATTCTAGCTGTACTCTAAAGCAATAGTGATAAAAACTGTATGTTACTGGAACAAAAACACATATGAGGATCGATGGGATAGAATCAAGCATACAGAAAATTCCCCTGACACATTCAGATATTTGATCTTTGACAAAGGAGCTAAAAACCATATGTTGAAAAGATAGCCTATTCGAACAGTGTTGAGAAAACTGTTTTATCTCTGTACAAAATGATTGAAATAAGACCCTTATCTCTCATCATGTGCTACAATAAAATCAAAATGGTTTAAAATCTAAACATTGAAAAGGAAACATTAAAGCTACTAAAAGATAAATGAGATAAAACACTTGGAGACATGTAGAGGAAAGGATTTTCTAAACAGAGTCTCAAAAGCACAAGAAATAACTACAAGAATCAACACATGGGATTTTAATAGATTAAAAAGCTTCTGTACAGAAAAACAGTCAATTAGTAGAGTGAAAAGACAACCTACAGAGTGAGAAATAATTTTTGCAAACTACTCCTCAGACAGAGGGCTAATATCTAGAATGTACAAAGAACTAAAAAACAAAAATTAAACCACCTAAAATTAAAGATCCAGTCAAGAAATGGGCAAGAGAAATGAACAGACACTTCACAGAGGAAGAAATACAATGGTCAACAAATATATGAATAAACGCTCAACATCTCTGGTTGTAAAAGAAATGCAAACTGAAACAATGGTAAGACTCCATTTTACTCCAGAAAGAATGGTAATCATTAAAAAAAATCAAACAATAATAAATGCTGGTGTGGCTGTGGTGCAAGAGGTATTTTCCTGCATTCTTGGTGGGAATGTAAACTAGTACAACCATTGTGGAAATCAGTAGGGAGAATTCTCAAAGAAATTCCATTCAGTGACCCAATGATGCCCCTGCTATGTATCTTCCTCAAAGAGCTTAAATCATCACACCTCAGTGATGCCTGCATACCGATGTTTATAATAGCACAGTTTGGAAGTGCTAACTCCTGGAAACAGCCCGTATACCCACCAACACATGACTTGATAAAGAAAATGTGCTATCTATATCTAATGGACCACTATGCTTCTATAAACAATGACAGAGTTGAGATATTTGTAGGAAAATGGATGCTCCTGAAAAAACATAATGTTGAATGAAATAAACCAGACACACAAGTTTAAATACTGTGTGATATCTCTAATTTGAGTGAGAATACTAGAAGTAGAAATAAAAGAGAATAATAAAAGATGGATAGAAAGGGATGGATCTTTTGCAATAGGAAACTGGTCCCAAGGGAAAAAGTGCAAGGGATGAAGAGTAGGGGGGGGAGGGAAAATGAGTAAAGATGCACCATGTGCGGGAACCTAATAGCCTCAATTAATATAAACATTATACGCCACAACATAAGCAAGATATTGACAAGAATGAAAACTGGGCTGGGAGACTGAAGGAGCAGGAAAGGAGGGAGAGGGAAAGGGAATTAAAATTAAAGAAGAAACAAGCTGTGGTTAGACACACATAACCACGTCCCAAGATGACTGTGGAGGTCATGAACTGCAAACATACACTAATAAAATTAAAAATTAGGAAGATAAATTAAGTATAAAAGCATGAACTGGTGTGGGGGGTACAAATACACATTACTACATGAAAGAAGCTGATCCGAAAAGGCCATGTGCTAAATGATTCCACCCGTGTCACATCCTGGAAACAGCAAAATCATGGAGAAAATGAAAGGGTCAGGGGTTGCCAGGATTTAGGTGAGTGGAATGAGTTCGAGGAGCATGGAAGAAAATACTCTCTATGCTATGAAAATGGTGGGTACATGTCCTTAGCATTTGTCCAAATCCGCAGGATGCACACTGCCATAATATTAAGAGAGAATCTTAATGCCACCTATGGACTTTGGGTGACGATGCTGCGTCAACATGGTCTCATCCATTGTCACAAAGGGACCATGAGGATTGGGCACATCAGTAATGCAGAGGTTATGTATGTGTGGAGGTGGGGGATACATGGGAAATATCCACAACTCCTTCTGAGTTTTGTTGTGAATCTGAAACTGTTCTGAAAAATGAAATCTATAAAAATAGAGTGCTAACTAAGGACCTAACACCATGAAAGAAAATATGTTCACACTGTGATATATCGCTATAGAACTTCAGAAAACTATCACAAAAAGAACAGGGGAAGGAGGCAGTGGGAGATGAGGGGAGAGAGAGGGAATAGGGAAAGCAAGCAGGAGAACAGGAGGACAAGGACAAAAGAGGATAAGAATTAAGAATGAAGAATGTAAGGGATGAGGGTGTAACTCAATGGTAGTTCCCTTTCCTAGAATGCCCAACAGCTTAGTTCAATTCCCACTCTTGGAAAAACAAAGCAAAAACAAATACAAGAAGATCAAGGAAGCTAAAAAAGAGAACAGCACTGTACTTCTCAAGAGCTGTACCTAAGCAAAAGACAGATGAGGTGATTTCTTGAACTTCTGAGGACTTTCCTGCCTACTGTTCTACGCTAACTATGGGCTAGGTGGGAGGTGAAAATAACAGCATTTGCAGATGAGTGTGCTTCTAAAAAGATTTTCCTCTAACTTATGCCCTTCACAAGGAAGCTCCTGGAGGAATGTGTCCAGATGAAGGCATAAAACAAAAGTGAGGATCCAGGACCCACATAGCAAGTACGGGGGTCACCCACTCTTGATGGGACAGAGTAAGAGACCAAAACAGAGTTACTGAAGAAGAAATTGACAGAACACCAGACGTGTTGGAGCAGATTGAGAGAAGATTTACACATCTGTCAGAGAGGTTAGGAATAAATTAGTGGTAAGTACATATGCCAGTACTCAATAAACAACAGACAGTAATTAACTGTGGGAAAAACAACTTGTTCTGGACAGCTTTAGCAGTATGTATAATTTACATGATTGTTAATAATATAAACACTGAACATTAATCTATCCAAAATTGCAAAATTATCTTATTGGAAGATTAGAGATAAAAAGGAGATAATGCCTAAAGGTGGGGGGAAACAAGCAGCACCTACATGATCATGGAATTAGGATGCAAATACCAAAGTAATGTTTAAAAAGCTGTAAATAGTGCTCTCTGGAGAATGGGAAATGTGCGGGCAGTCCAAAAGTGACTTTTGGTAATATGTTTCTATTTGGTATCAGGGATTCATTGTAGGAAGAGGAAAAGGGACCTGGATAAACGTCACCTGTGGTCCCAGCAAGAAGGCAGTCAGTCTCCTGCAAATCAGGAAGAGAGGCCTCGCCAGAGATCAACATGTTGGCACCTTAAGTATGGACTTTCAACCTCCAGAAGTGTGAAACAACAAATTTCTAAATCACCTAAACTTGCTGTCACAGCCCGAGCTGCCTAACCTAAGCCCTATGCTTAAGAGCCATTTTCAAATACAATATTGGCCACAAAAGAGAACAAAAGAAGAAACGGAAACAAGTGTAACCACCCTGATTGATCTTCTCTATGCCCCTAAGCCACCATAGGATTCTCACTTCATCCTGTTACAGCACTGACTCGGGATGTGGTATTCTGGGGATGACTTCTGGGCCTCTATTGTTTCTTGAGTCATCACTAAATCTCCACTTAAGATTCTGATTTATGGTCCAATTTCCCCAACCTAAGGTTCTCTTGAGATCCAGTTTGTATATTCTATTATTTTTCTGTGCTTTCAAAAACAATTTGCCCCCAGGCACTCAGGAGGCTGAGGCAGGAGAATTACCACAAGTTCAAGGCCAGCCTAAACTACATAGTGAGTTCAAGGCCAGTCTGCACTATATAGTGAGACTTTGTGTAAAAAGAAACAAGAGGAGGAGGAGGAGGAGGAAGAGGAGAAGAAGAAGAAGAAGAAAAAGAAGAAGGAGAAGAAGAAGGAGGAGATGGAGATGGAGAAGAAGGAGGAGGAAGAAGAAAACAAAAATAATCTGCCTTATTTTTATATTTTTTCACCTTTCTTGGGCAGATATTGTTTTTTAGTTTGTTCTTTTGAAAAAAGGTCTCTATATGTAACCCAGGCTGGCCTCAAACACATGGTGGTCTTCCTGCCTCAGCCTCCCAGGTGCTGGCATTACAGGTGTGTGCTACCACAGTGAAGTGGAAAGATTTTATTTTTGTAGAGGTTTAAGATCTATATAATTTAAAAAATCAAGTAGTTCTACAAGGTTTGCATCTTAATTCACTTTGTGCTCTTACAGCAAAATCCCACAGACTGGGTAATTAGTGAAGAATGCAGATTTACTTGCTGTAGTTCTATAGGCTGGGACATTCAAGCTCAAGTGTGGGCTCTGATGAGGGCTTTCCTGATGCAGCAGCCTGTAGCAAAAAACAAAATATGAGAGAGGGAGAGAGAGTGAGCAAATACAAGGCTCACATCTACAACAAACCCATCCTCCGGAAACCCATTTCTGTGATGGCAACATTAGCTCACACTCAAGGGCAGAGACCACATGGCCCAAGTGCTTGTTAAAGGCGCCGCCTCTCAGTACTGTTGCATTAAAGATTATTGCCAATATTTTTGATAATACATTCAGATAGACTCCCCCCCCCACCCCGTAAAATAGTGCATTAGTCTACACAGGGTACCATAACAAGTCTGGTAATTTTGACAACACTTTTCACACTTCTGGCTGCTACAAGCCCAAGATCAAGGTGCTGACATGTGGATTTCTGATGAGGCCTCTCTTCCTGGCTAGTGGGTGACCCTCTCCTTGCTGAGTCCTCAGCTGACCTTTATCTGTGTGCACATCCCTCTTCCTCTTCCCACAAGGAAATCCAATGGAATTTAAGCTCCAAACTTATCACCATTTAATTTTAAGTATCTCCTTAGAGGGCTTATCTTCAACTATGGTCCTATTGGGGAGTATAGCTTCAGCATGAATGGGGGGAGCGTGGCTTAGGTGGAAGCAGTGCCTAAACACCGCACAGAGCTTCTGAGAGCGACAAGAGTGTGATATCCCTATGGAAAGAATGCAAGCCATACCAGCTTCACCGAAGCATGAGTTATAGTGCTGTTGGCCATGGATTCGGTGTTAATGCATCATCAATATATCACAAATATGTCTTCAAGCAGAAGCACACATAAAGCAAAGTTATGTATTGGTCACTTGATGAAAATGTTATGATCAGAAGCTCACCAGGACCCCACCCTGCATTTCCCCTGGAGCAATGTTTCGGCACCTAACTCTGTTGGCAGCGACTTGATAAACCATAGCTCCTGTGAACAGTGAGAGCAGACTACACGTTCGTTTCTTTTTGCACTGCTCACAGGTGACCTTTCTTCACACCTTCTCTACTACCAGCTGGCTGACTGCACCACGGCTGATGACTGCTGAAGTGACGGGTCCCACCACGATGGCCCAGGATGGAGTGTGTGTGTGTCTGTCTGTGCTCCCAGCCCTCCCCAACCCCTGATGTTTACAAGCTCACTTTTTGGCTCACAGGCATCTCACTCATACACTACCTTTTTGTATTTTTCAGTTTTTCTCTTATGTAGTGTTATGTTTTGCAGATTTTGGAGGAGTTAGTTTTGGAGGAAGAGGCTAGCAGTAAACTTGCTTTGTTCCTTCTCAGAACTCAGCCAGGGAGGATATTAGTAATATGACTAAAGGACAACCAAGTAGGAACATCAGGTATGAAAAATACAATGAAAACAAAAGGCATAATTGCTAAGACAATTAACGAGATCAATATAGTTGAAACATGAATTGAGAAGCAGCAAGATCATTGTGAAGGCTTTTTTAAGAAGGCAGGGAAAATATAAAAAGATTTTTAAAAAGGAAATGCTAGAGATATGAAGGATGAAAATACCAACATTCTGAAAATAGAGATTCCACAGGAAGAAGAAATCAACAGAAGAGAAACTGCATCCATGATATGGAGCCAGAGAGACAGAAACTAGACATGTTATTATGAATTAGAATCATTCAAACAAGGGAATGTTCCAAAATGATTTCAGAGAGAAAAATACGCTCTTGCAAGAGAGTAAGAATTAGACTGACATCTGATTTCTCAGTAGTAATACTGGAATGTAAGAAGATAAGTATTATAGTTTAGATATAAATGTTTTCCAAAAGTGTCATGTATTCAGAAGTGGGGCTTTTGGAAGGTGATTGGATTGGGAAGGGTCGATAGTGGGAGGTCTGTTGGGGGTAAATCTCTGCAGGAAGGGAGAAGAATGACCTGAAAGGACATATTCTTGTCCCTAGCTTCTATTGTTTCCCAGAGTCAGGAAAGTGACTAAAACTGACTAAGACAATAAAGAAATAACATTTTTAAATTTCTGTACATTGCATTTTATAGCTAGCCAAACCAATCCTGAAATATGTGGATATACTAAAATTATCCTGGATATAACAATCATATTTCTTGGCGCACAAAATCTCAGAATCTGTGCCATGTGATGATTTCCTATGAAAACCTCTGGGATGAAATATTCAAATTAGAGGAAAATATATTGAACATGCTCTATATTTATATTGTTTGGGTGATTAAATAACCTAGAAAAATTCATTGCCGTCTAAGAAAAGCAAAGGGGAAAGAAAAATAAAGGGAAACAGTATTCATGAAAACTCAGAACTAGAATGTAGCTCAGTGCTAGAGGCCCTGCCTAGCATGTGCAAAGCCGTCTGTTCTGTTCCACCACTACAAACAAAACAAAGAGAACCGGGAACTAAAATTATATCTACAGGTATTAATAGTATGTATATATGTTGTTTTTGTTGCTGTTGTGTGTACTGGAGTGAGAAACAGGAAAAAGAGAAAATATGTTAGAGCACTTGTATTGTTGGGGGAAGAAATGGGTGTTGAGGTCAAATGTCTAAACATTAAACTTTCTGGAAGATAAAATAGGTAAACACTTGAACACACAGGTATAGGAAAGGATTCTCTAAACAGAATCTGAAAAGCATAAGAAATAACTGTAAAAATCAACAAATGGGATTTTATTAGATTAAAAGCATTCTTTACAGCAAAATAGTCAATTAGTAGAGTGAAGAGACAGCCTATGGGGTAAAAAATAATTTTTTAAATTTATTTAAAGAGAAAAAAGACATGAAAAGGGTAGAAATGTTACAGAATTTCAAAAAAAAGATAAACAGTAAGAAATCACTAGTTGATAAATTACATATTGTCCTCAGAAATAGGTGTTCAAGTTACAAAATTAAAGCATATAAAGTAGATATTCAAACAGTGAGACTGTAAATAGCTATGCATGCATGAGTCTCTACAAGTATTTCTATCCTTTCTGTATTAGAGGGAAAAACAAAACATAGCAAGAGAAAACAAAACAAATTCCTATAAAAACATGAAACCAAAAAGTTGTATAAAACCACAGTACAAGGTGATCTACAATGATTACTGTGTTGTCTCTTATTATCTTCAATAGAATTATCTATATCAGGCATAATTGAATATAGCAGTATAATTGAATATAGCAGTATATAACAATATTAGTAGAAATAAAACATTGTAGACAGTATAAAACTTCAAAGGCAGGTAATAGTCAAACCAGAATGGATATTCTAGTGAATCTTGTCATCTTCAGTGTAGTTGCCTGAACTCTCAGACTTGATACTATCAATCATAACAGTTTTAAATAAAATCTATCAATACAAAACAACAATCTAGCAAACCAGATTCGATTAACATCAATCATGGTGAAACAGTGTAAGTTATACAGAGCTTCAGATTAAGTTAATAGGAAATTAAGGATGATTACCATACTATATCCTGTTATTTTCTGGATAACTGTCTGTGCCCTCAAATCTAGTACAAGTAGACAAACTGGAACAGAATGTAATCCATCTCAGCAGAGTGGTGTGAGTAATGTGGGTTTTAAATCCTGGTACACTATTAACAATATCCTCTGCCTTCTTTTTTTAGGCTATTCCTCCCCTTTCACTCCCACAGGGTGCTGTGCATTTTGGGTCCCACCAACTCCCTCAGTTTTTAGATTGAGGGGGCAACTTGCTTTTTACCTAAGTGGCTCCGAACCTTCTCACTCCTGAACTTGATCTCAAATTGTACTCCTTCACCTACGAAAGCCTCAAGGTTTTCCTTCATTATAGCTGAGTAGTTCTCTGCTGCACATAAGTATCCTGTCTTTCCAACCTATCTGCAGGTGGTGGTCAAGTTGCCCCTATTTCTCTCTGGCTCCCTGTCACATACAGCATTGTTTTCTCATATTTGATTTTTGGTCCATAAACTCTCTCAGGTTGATTATAGTTCCTGTACTGAGCATCTCAGTGTACCCTACCTCCTGATCTACTCTGCCTGTCTTTTTTTTTTTTTTAGTGTGTCAATGCTCTCTATGTTAGAGATTATAGCCAACCTTCTCTGCCTCATTTCTGCTATGCTATTTTTCTGCCTTTGTTTGTCTACTTTTCTCTTTCATTCTACTGCCTATCCCATTCATTGAGGCCTTTCTGCCACTGTTCCTAAAATCTTGGTATTTTTTTTCCTCTCTCTCTAGAATGATCTTTAGTACTCTATAGGGTTGGATTGGTGGTCAAAAATTCCCCCAGTTCCTCTTTGTCATGGAAGCATCTTGTTTCTCCATTAATTTCTACTGACAGTTTTGCAGGGTACATCCATCTGGGCTGGAGGTTATTTTCTTTCAGGGCTTGGAATACTTTTCTCCAAGCTCTTCTTGATCTGATGGCCTGTGTTGAGAAAGTCTGCTGTGATCTTGATGGGCTTACCTTTATAGGTAATCTGTTTCTTTTCTCTGATGGCTTTTAATATTCTGTTTTTATATTGAATTTCTGGTATCTTGATTATTATATGTTTGGGTATAGCTCTGTTTTGGTTGTAGGTGGCTGGAGTTCTGCATGCCTCACATAACTGAATGTCATTTTCTTTTCCCATGCTTGGGAAGTTTTCCTTAATTATTTCCGTGAATAGCCTTTGTAATTCACCTGTTTTTATTCCTGATTCTTCATTCATGTTTCTTATTCTTAAATTATAGATTCTCTTGTTGTCTTCTAGCATTTGTATTGTTACTGCCTGTCTCCTTGTTATTTTTAAGAGATCTTTCCTTTCATGATCACACATTGCAAACTTGTCTTCAAGTTTTGATAATCTATCCTTAGTTTCTTTTAAGCAGTTTTGCAAGCTTTCAATGGAGTTTTTAATTTCCTGGTAATCTCTTTGAATCTGCTTCATGTATTCTAGTTTTTCTTTATACTCTTTATCGAATGATTCTCTTCTTTTTTTGTGTTCCTCCCTTCTTCCATCTGTGTCTTCTTGAGAGGTGCTTAGCATTTCTTTTATTAATCTACTTATATTTTGCTTTACCTGATTTAATATTTCAATTTTGAGCTTGTCTACAAGTTCCCAAAGATATCTCTTAATGTCCATTGAAGCCATGTCTGATGTTGCATGTTTGCTGCCCTCAGTCTCTTTTGTTTTCCCCTCTCTTGGGTCAATGCTCTCAGGGTTTTGGCAAGGGGCTTTTTCTTGTTTCTCTCTCTTGTCGTGTTTTTGGTTTCTTCCATACAGGTGTATAGTGGAGGTCTCAGCCCCTTTCCTTGTTGGTTATGGTTCTTCTGAAGCACACTGGCAAGGGATTTCTGCCCTCTCCTGTTTGCTGTTGTCACTGAGGTATAAGCAGGGGCTGCATATACTGGCCCCTCCCCACCATGCCAGTCAAACTTCAGGGGCCTTCACCAGGTTAGTGTGTGCTAGGTGTAGGGAATGGGTTTGGGATGGCTTATTGGGTCCCAGCCAGGGGCATGACCTAGGCCAAGCAAATCCCATGAATCTGCTCTGGGGAGGGAGCAACCAACTGAAGTCATTGTTGTTCCTAGTTCAGGCTCCTCCTGCCTGATTCCAACATGTCACCCATTTGGTCACCCCCTTCCCGTGGAGGGGTCTTATTCCCAGCACTGACCATGGATTAATGAAGGTCCCTTTGCCTGCTCCATTCTCTGTTGGGCTCACCAATCCCCAACTTCAGCATGGCTGTGGCTCCTGTGAGTTGCAGCAGGAATGAGTTCAGGCCTCTCTGCAGGTTGCGGTGGGTCATGGGCCAGAGCAAGTTCAGGTGGCTCAGTGGGTCACAGCAAAAGCACTGTGTCCGCTAATTTTAGCTGTTCCAATTGTAGCCCCAAGACTGCATGTTTGACAAGCTTTTTTCATTTTAGTTTCTTCCTGTCTCAAGAGGATCCATCTCCATCTGTCTGGATCTCTCCAGGATGTTTTACTCCGGCATATGAGTTGTTTCTCCCCAGGAGGCTCTGTATTTTGTTGCTCACTGATCGGCCATCTTTAGCTCCTCCTGAAAAATAATTTTTGCAAACTACTCAGACAGATGGCTAATATCTAGAATATACAAAGAACACACACAAAAAAATTAAACCAACTAAAATCCAGTCAAGAAACAGACAAGAAAAATGAATAGACACTTCACAGAGGAAGAAATACAATGGTCAACAAATACATGAATAAATGCTCAACATTTCTGGTTGTAAAAGAAATACAACCTGAAACAATACTAAGATTCCATTTTATTCCAGACAGAATGGTAATCAATGAAAAAAAATCAAACAGTAACAAATGCCGGTGTGGCTGTGGTGAAAGAGGTGTTTTCCTGCATTGTTGGTGGGAATGTAAACTGGTACAACCATTATGGAAATTAGTAGGGAGACTTCTCAAAGAATTAAATTAGAAAATTCACACAACCCAGTTACCTACCTGCTATGTATCTTCCCCAAAAAGTTTAAATCATCATACTACAGCAATACATGCATACCAATGTTTGGAGCAGCACAATTCATAAAAGCTAAATATTGGAAGCAGTGTATATCCATCAACAGACAACTGGCTTTAAAAAAATATGGTATCTATATCTAATGGAATACTACTCAGCTATAGAGAATGACACATCTGACACATTTGTAGGAAAATGGAAGCATCTGGAAAATATACTATTGAGTGAAATAAACCAGGTGCACAAGCTTCAATATTGTACAGTATTTCTTATTAGAGCAAGGCGATGTGCAAGCAAAGGAAATGATAAAGGATGAAAAGAAAAGGACAAGGGAACAGGCCTCTTATAACAGGAAAGTGGTGTAAGGAAACAGCGTGAAGGGATGAGGAAGAGGGAAAGGAGAAATAAGAAAACTAAAAATGTGCCATATATGGGAACCCAATAACCCTGGTTAATGTAAACATGATAGGCCATAACAGGAGTTAAGACAAACAACAAGTGTGAGAACCATGACAGGGAACCAGAGGAGGAGGGAGAGGGGGAGGAAAGAGGAAAGGGATTTAGAAGAGGAACAAACTGTAATACGTAACTGCTCCTCAAGATGGCTGTACACTGCATGAATAAAAAAGGAAATGGCTGCTGAGAAGTGTAGCAATTTTGGGTAATTAAATATATAAAGCATCATAGAAATAAAAGATATTCTTTTAAACCAGCAAAACAAAATTGTACTTACAGAAAAGTAAGGTTAAAGAAGAAAAAAATATGCTAGTAATAAAGAACATGAAAGAGGATGGATGCAATAGTCCTAACAAATGTGATCATTATAAATGTAAATGAATTAGACAACCAGTAAAAAGACAGCATCTCAAATTGGACATTTTTAAAGATCTAGCAATGTATTGTTACAGAAGATATTTTTACCACAAAAGAAAGGAAAAAGCTTGAAAATAAAAGGATAAAAAGCAAATATGATCCAAAAGAAATCTGAGGCAGTAATGATAATATCTGATAAAGGAAAATGGAAGGAATAAAGCAGGAAATCATAGACTGGAGAAAGACTAACGGAGCAGGCATGTCTGACATGGGAGAAGATGGCGCTTGTGAAAGCTGTGTGTCCTGCCTTCATCTTGCTGCTCTGATTGGCTTCTGTTTCCAGATCAGGAGATCAAGATGGATTGTATTGAATGCTCTTGGGTGAAGTGGGCCACATGTACCTTAAGCATGATAACATTAGCAGTAGCGTAACCACACCAGAGTGACCTGCAATAAGGCAGCTAGAGACCCAGGATGCAGGTAAATGAAGAGGTTCCGTTCCAGTGTGCCATCAGAGGAGGCAAACCTTGTGAGGAAGAGGCAGGGTGGCTGTGACCTAGACTGGTCACTATGTCAACACCTGCCCTTAAAGAGTTGATGAAGGAATTCAAGCATGACAATTGGTTAAATTATAGAACCCCACATTTCCTTAAGAAAGCAAGGGAACAAAAGAACAGAAACTCCTGCTACACAGGAGGCAGACGTCATCACTGGGGTCACATTAATACCCCTCTGGGCAGAGATCTGCTGGGAAGCCTTAGAAAGGTGGAAGAAGTTCTCCTACACTTTCTAGAGATACCTCTGCCTCAGCCAGGGCAAAGGGGAACTCACAGATACGATTTCTGAAAGACTAGGATTCCCTGCAGCACCCGGTCTGATCCCATGCATTGTCCACTAACGGACATTCTGCTTTTAATAGCAGATTTGTGTTTTTCAGGGTGAATTGGTGCCAAGCAACCTGATGACAGCATATTATGTGCAAGGACCAAGAGACTGGTGAATGATTTTCAGGGTGTCGAAAACCAACATTTTAGGGGTGACAAACCCAAGTCAGCTGGCTCCCTGACATTCTTTGATTCAGTTATGCAAGTATTCTAAACCTTGAGAATCTTCAGTCTATTGTTTTCTTGGTAGTTTTGTTTCAGCAGAAAGCAAATGCTATGCAAAGAAGCCTGCTCTCTTCTAGCTGAGGAGTCCAGACACTGTTAGAATGTAAATCTCCCGGAAGAGTGCAAGCTGTTTTCTTCAAAAGAAAAAAAAATAGACTTTATTTTTAGAACAGGTTTAAGTTCACAGCAAAATTGAGATGAAGATACAGAGGTTTCTCACATTCTCTTGCCCCACATATGCATTATCTCCCAGGTTGTCAACACCTCCAACCAGAGTGGAACATTAGCCACACTGGTCAGCCTACACCGACAAGCTACCATCACCCGCAGTTAATGTTAGAATTCACTCTTGGTGTTGCGCATTTTATGAAACTGGAAAAATATATCATGTGATACTTCCACCGTTATAGCAGCATGCAGAGTATTTTTCACCGCTCTGAGGATTCTTTGGACTCTGCCTAATGATCTCTCCCTCCCCTCAGCTTCTGGTGACCACTGATCTTTCTATTGTCTCCACAGTTTTGTCTTTTCCAGAATGTCATGTGGTATTTCTAGAATGCCACGTCAGACTTTCACACTGGTTGCTTTCACTTAGTAATGTACATTGGAAGTTTCTCCATATGTTTTCATGGCTTGAGAGTTTGTTTCTCTTTATCAATCTCTAATATTCCATTGTCTGTTTGTCTTACAGCTTATTTAGTTATATACCTAGTGAAAGAAGTTGTTACTTCCAAGTGTGGGTGGTTACAAATCAAGTTCAATGTAGTCTTATTATTGGAAGGAGAGTATTTTGACAAAGATACTAATGTTGTGGGAAATGCAGTGGTATTGGGGGATACGGTACAACCTAGGGCAGCAGACTTGTATGGGGAGGGAGATAGATCTCAATTGTGATGCCAGCTCTACTCAGAACAGAAGTACTTGGGCTGATCTAGCCAAGCTTCTGGCCTGGTGCCCTCCTGAGTAGCAAGCAGGCCCATGAAGCCCTCCACTGGTTGTCTCCATGAAAAGTTGTAAAAGAAAATCTCTTCTAAACTAGAAAGTTTCCTCTTCCAGGGGAAGCAGTCTTTTCTCTTGGGAGAACCAGTGTGGAAATGGTCAGGGGAGGCTTGCTCCATAGGATCAATCCGCAGGGGGAACACTTTTCAGGGGCACGTTTTCTTCAGGGAGCTTCCTCCTGGACACACACCTCAGAGGGACGAGGCTTCCTGGGAAGCAATCCTCAGAGGGAGATTTTTATCTCTTCTCTCTTTCTGCTCAGTGTGGTTTCTGGCAGGCTCTCAGAGCTAGATGTGTCCCTCCTTCAGAACAGGATCAGATGCTATGATTTATATTCATGATGAAAAAGGAGTCACTTGTATCATAACTATATGGAAGGAAAATAACTTTCTGTACTCACGCTAGTTTCATGACTGAAGCCCTTTAACAAAATGCAAATTAATAACAGAAAAGTATACAAATCCATTCAGGTTTTACGTTAGGGAAGGATGTTAACTAGGAAAGGAAGATCTAAAGAAATAGATACGCCAGAAAAGAGATTTGATTAGTTATCAAGGAATTTAGTCAGATGACAAAAGGGTAAGAGCCAATGGTAATACACTAAGGAAAATTTAGAAAGGTCTGCTCAGATTTCTGTGCTTATCTTCAAAGAAGAAAGTATACGAAAGGCACCTGCAATGTGAGAGGCACCTCTCATGTGAAGTCTTGTGACTTGCTTTCAGAAGTAAGGCAGGGGAAAATAAGAAAGAGGTTCTTGTACGTGTTGTTTTCTTTAATTCCTTGAGCTTAAAATATACTGGTCGTTACTCCTACAAACACTGCTGTTTACCTTGCCAGGCCATGTGCAGTTTATAGAAAGCCCCGATCCTTCTAGGAACTTCATGGCAAGGGCTGAAGATGCTTCCCCTTATACCCTAAGCCATCTTATGTTTATGGCTGGTCCCAAAATAGAACCTGCTCTTCAGAGATCAAGGAGGGACTGAGAACAGATAATTGACCCTCTCTCTCCTGAGTGCCGCCCAGAGATGTGGGTGGGCCTTCTTGGAAGCCTAAAAGATGGAATTGTTATGACTTCACCCATTGGGCTCCCTGAACTGGCAGGAGCGCTCAAGGGCATTACCGGGAGCCAGGCTGTGTCATGCACTGTCAGCACGGGCACCACTGTGAAGCAAGCTCCCGGAAACAACTGGGGCAGGAAGGTGTTGAAAACACAGAAATCTCTTGTTGAGTGTAAGAACTTGTTTTCAGTGGAAAATAACTTTTTACGTGACTTTTCTGTTTTTTCTTTGTACCAGTCAGGACACTGGCGGGAAGCATAATATCTGCCAGGATGAATTAAAAAGACTTCACCAAGGGACCATGTAATACAGGTGGGCACGATCAAGGGTGTGCAAGAATTCTGGAGGATCTGGAGACCAGTGACTACAGGAAACTGGTAGTGCCTTAGACCAGAAAGACACGGGGCCCGGTGAGAGCCAGAGCTGTGTGAGGGGCTACCTGGAAGCAGCAATAGTCACAGGAGAGAGCAGAGGCTTTCAGATATACAGCACAAAAGCACAGAGCAGTGTGTATTTGTGTGTGGCAGGAGGCAACCTCTTTCCTCCTGTCCATGGGGCCCAGGGGATATGATTACACAAGCCAGGCCACAAGGACCTCAAATGATGCAGTTTATAGGAGCCCTGGTACACAGGAAGGCACAGAAGAATGGAACGCAGGGGAGGGGGGCAGATAGAGTTTAACCAGCTCATTCATCTTCAGGTGGGGTATGTCTTTTCTTTAGATAAAATGTTATAAAATTTATTGCAGGGAAGAGTCCCTACATTTTCACTACTTCCTTCTACCTCTTCTGGGACCATGTTTACTTTCCATAAATCACAAAGACTACCATGGGATGCACATACAGAAGAGACAAGCAGTTGGTCTTTGAGAAATGTTTTCCTTTTTTTCACAGGGACATTGACCAGTAAATGTATAATGGAGAAAGGGCTGAGAGAGAGAGAGTATTTGTCCATTTTTCCTGAAACCTTGCTCCCAGCCCCCTTCTGCTGGATATGGCACACTTTTACCACACACAATCATGACACAGAGCTAGATCTACAACCTCACAGGTGCCACCAGACCTTGAAATGTTAGGAAATGGTTCTGGATTTTTATTGGTGTTCATGAATGTATGGGGAAAGCTCAGAATGTTGGTCAGGTTACTTCAGAAGCTATCTGACCTCCTCTATCTTCATTTTTATTGTTTGTTTGCTTTCTTTTCCCTTCAGAGGACCAGGAAATTATAAGATATGGTACTCATCTATTTATCCTTCCACCCACCACCCTTTCAGGAAGTTCTTATGTTGAATGCCTATCATGCCAGATACTAAATTAGTCACTGGGGATTAGAAGGATGATACTGTTCATGTGGACAGCAAGCTCACCATGCAGTGAGGCGTGCACATACTTGTTCCCTATGGCTGGTCAGCCTTGGGAGTAACTAAAGGCACAAGTGTCAGATGAATGGTACTGGACGCTGAGGACCTACAGGCTTGTTAAACTCCAAGCCTCACTCTGGGAGCCACAGTTGTCTGCTACCACTTTCTCTTCTTCTTATTGCCATGTCCCAGACAAAGCCCTGCTGCTGACTGATCACAGGACCAGGAACAGTGCACTGCACCAGGAGCTTTTAGTGGGCTCGCTAAGCAGTTTCTGTTAAAGCTGTTATATCCACTGAGATTTCCAACCTCTGGAACAATTCTTTGTAGCTCTAAAATCTTTTTTTCATCTGGCTGTCAATCTTTCATGACATCCCGAAGAAAGCATTTATGGTTTTTTATTTTAATCATCTAACTGTTTTTACTTAAAGCAATTTCTGTCAAAATACACATCATATCAGACCTTTTCTTGTTTTGTGACTAAGTTAGACAGTAGGAAAGTGCTCGGGGGGAAGAAGTGGTGATAAGATTACTGGGAATTAGGGGACCAATGCGAGGAGCAGGAAAACCAACACCACACAATTTCTCCTCATACACTGGCCAGGGAACCCCAATAGGCCGATGGTGCACAAATAAAGCTGTGAGCCTTAAGTGTCCTGAAGTTCTTGATGATCTACACCAAAGTTTCCTCCACCTTTTAATAAAATAAAAATGTCTCAGTCATTCTCAAACATCAGATAAAACATCAACCTCAGAACATGACGTTTTCTCTGCTAGATCAGTTCCATCACCCATCTATTGAACAAATATCCATTGATTTACTTTGACAAAGGACTGAGAAATGTGTAAATTAAGAAACAGACATTCCCTCAAAATACTTATTTTCTAGCCAGAGAAATTATGGAAGAATGGTGGTTTTTTTCCTTCTACACCATTCCTTCACCTTTCCAGAAAGTCAACTTCTTGGGACTGAAATAATAAAGGAGATTTTTGTTTGTTTGTTTCACTCCTAGGGCTTGGAAAGGAACAGTTTTTTCACATGATGAGATATAGGTGCTATTTGAGTAGGTTAGTATTTGCCTTCAACAGATCTTGTATTAATTTAAATGTTCCACATGATGGTAGACCTCTTGTGAAATTTCTTCCTTTCTTAGGTTCTATTTCAGAACCAAAGCTCTTCCCTCATCTAACACACACACACACACAGACAGAGAGAGAGAGAGAGAGAGAGAGAGAGAGAGAGGAGATGAAACAGAAAATAACTGACAAGGTGTCCAGAAGTTTAGACACCAGAGGAGGCAGGATTTCGGGCAGGTTGCTATGGAGGCAAAGTTTGCATGGCACGGAAGAGAAGAGACAGGGACTGGATTCTGTCACACGCAAAGCTGTGGCTCTTTGGCAGGTGCCCAGTGTGTCTGTGAGTCAAAGCAAGAGTAAAAAAGAGATGAAGTAAACTCGCCATGCATGTTTGGATTATATGGCTTTGGACAGAAATAAAGAGCTAGGTTTTCATTCTTTGAGATTCCTTTTGTGTGTCTATGAGATGATGAGATGCGGACCAGTTACCTTTCCATTCCCACACCACCACCTTCCCTTCCTTCAGCAGCAATGTCTAGAAAACAGGCATGGGCAGCTAGAGAGCCATGCCTGGAATGAACTGATCAACAACTTGAAAGACCACTCTTGGGCGACGTCACCTCCCTCTCCGTGGAGAGATGGGGGTGCTGGTGCAGACATCTCCAGGAAGATTCAACAGAGCTCACTCAGTACATTGTGAGTCCTGAAAAGGGAGAGGTTAAATCTGCTTTGACAAAAAGGAAAGTTTGATGGAGGAAGTGGCATTGAAAAGGAGCTTTAAAGGACAGCTATGATCTAGGACTGTGGAGACAGATGGGGGAGAAATTCCAAGAAGAGGGAGCAGAGGTGAAATGAAATGGAAATGAGATGTGTAGTCTTTAGTTATCAGTGGTGTCGTGGGATATCATGTGGAAAATCAGTGTGATTATTTATCTCCGTGATGCTGACCTCTTTGTATCTTTGTAATAATAACCTTGGCAGGAACTTACATAAAATCCCAACTGGAACCAAATATTCATTTCTTATTTTTAACTAAACCGAAGATCAAACCAAACTTGAAACACACACATGCACACACACACACACACACACAAACACACACACGTATATGCCTCTTAGTTTGAAAATAGGCTCCTATATATTTTAAAAAGCTATTGAAGCAAAATTGCTGATAAGAAAGGTATACTTTAAATTTGTAATTACTTCCCCCTTCTTCTAAATATAATATCAAATTTATTTGGGCAATCTTAGTTTGTAACCTCTTCATTAGCTCACGGAATTCAATGAGGCGGGACTATTCGTAATGATATTGATTTCTACATGTAGCTTTTGGAATTAGTCTTCATAATTAAACCTCTGCATGTTGCTATATCCACAGGGTATCAGTCAGGATCCATAATTGAAAACACAATCACCCGCTTAGCTAGTTTAAGCAGAAGGAAAATGTATTAGACAATGTTAGGTATTACACACACTCTTTGGGAAGGCTGGAGGGTCAAGATTGGAAACCACACAATGAAACAGTATCATCCATCACAGGACTGCATCTACAAAGACCACACAAGGCAGCAGAGCAGGACCCAGTGATGCTGGAAACTATGCAGGGGAAGCTCTGCAACTTCTCCCCAGAGAGGGAGATATTCAGCTGTTCTGCTTGACAATAGGGGTCCATGTGCCTCCGCTCATCACATTGCTGCTTTCCAGTGTAACTCTGACATGGGTGCACCCAGTACATGCACTGTCATATGGAGAAGTGCAATCCCCAGTGTGGAAAGCTTCCCAAACATGGAAGCGGCTTAGATAATGTGGTAGCCACAAGCATGCTGGAGACAACAAGCAAGTCCGTTCATGGTTATGGTACCATATGCCTTGGTGTCATATCTATCAATTTTATTCTTTGTGTTCAGTTTGATTAACACACTGATGATTTCTGCTCCTGAGAATACCACAAACAAAGCACCCTGAGGAAATATCCCACTAAAAGACATGTAGAAATATCAGATGAAATATCCACTGATAAAAATAATTGATCTTAACAAAAATGGGTAGTGACATAGCTCACAAAATGAAGCCAAAATGCAGAAACGTAGTGATGAACTGGCTGTGAAGTAGTAGCTGCCTTTTAGAGATTTGCTAGTATCTGTAACCCAGAGTTTTGGGTTCAGTGGTGGTGTAAGGCTTGAAGTTAAAGCCTCAGGCTTTTACCAAGGTAAAAGTAGGAACAGAGACTTCCATGCAAAGGTACTACATGAAAACTGTTCAAAGCAAAGAGACACACAGGGAATTGTTTACACCCTTGGCTGAAACATGACTAGATAAAAAGTCTCTTCCAAAACTTTGAGTTTGAGCTTGATTTTTTTTGTACCTGGGTAGCCCAAGAAAGCATAAGTTAGAAGTTTACTGATATATCAGCAGGCTTGTCATGTACACAATGACAGGTTAGAAGCAAACACTGTCTCCAGAGGTATATCCTGAACAATCTCTCAGGATTCCCAGAAGTAAAATGCAACCAAAGACAAGATGACATTATGGAAAGACATAAGGAAACAAAGCATTATAAGCAGGAGTCAATAAAAATAACAGTCAAATTAGCTCACCTAAGAAATCCTAGACTTACTCTACAGTTTAAAGTATTTAAAAAAAAAGAGGGGGAAAAGAAATTGAAGGAAAAAGGTGTCACCAAAAAATATGGGTTCTAGAGAAAACAAGGTCACACCAGGAAGCAAGCCCCATCTGGGAACCAGTGCCATGCACAGGCCGCCCCCAGACTGGGGACAGCCAGACCCAAGCCCCTTCCAGTGCACAGGCAAACAGAAGTACCACCTTTCCCAATAAGCCACCAGCTGATCCAGTGAGGCACAGGCTGTGGTGACAGCTACAGAGGTGAAATGAAATTGAGGTGAAATGCAAGTGGAGGCCTGTGGTGTTTCACTGACCTTGCAGGTCTAGGACCAGTGGTCTGATCATCAGTTCAGAGGATAGTGGTACACAGTATGGCATCTAGGGGGATCTCCTTTTGAGGGTTGTAGTCATTTTTGATTCCCTATGGTCTTGTTTTGAAATTTTATATCATTTTCATTGTTTTGTTGGGTTGGGTTTTATTCTCTTTTGTTTTGTTTGATTATGTTAAATCTGATGGCATGAGCAGCTATTTCAAAGATAGCAAGATATATTATGGTAGCCATTTTGGACTTACTATTGGCTTGTTTTGAAATCCGTTACTGCATTCATTATTGTGTTTTTATTGTTTCTAGTCTATTCTGTTGCTTGATTTTTACTATGTCCAAAAGTATCTGCAGCTATTTTGAAGACAACAAGAGACATTGTAGTAACTATTATTAATTTCATTGTTGTTTTGAAGTCCTGTATCACTTACACTGGTTGTTTTGATTGGTTTTATTCTGTTTTATTATCCTTGGTTTTGTCCTCTTTAAAATAAAATAAAAAGAAAAAAAAAGATGAGTTGTATACAGCTAAAGACAGAATGAATGAAAATAAATCACCCACAATGAAAAAGCCAAAAATGAGACAGAAATATGGCAAATATATAATAGAAGTTAAGAGGCACAGCAGTAGAATGAGGTCTAGTATATGAATAATTAGAATTCTAGAATAAGAAAATAAAGCACTCAGGGGCTGGGGTCTAAGAGAAAGGTGGATAAATAGCATTCTATTTAGAAACAACTGAAAATGCACATTGGATTCAGGTGGATGGAGATAAAAATGTCCAATGTATTACTGTTGGAACTGATGAATGAATATTGTAGCCTTCCTAGTATTGAATCTCAGAATTAGGCACACTTCACTCATCATAGGCAGTGCTGGATGATTAAAGCTCTATCTCTTATTCCACACCCTCCACATAACTACAGCAGCTGCCCTACAAAACTTAAGCACTAAGTATAATGCCAAAAAGAAAGGGTACCGCAGAGGAGGCCAAGCATGCTCAGACACTCACCCAGTCCGCCTACTCCACAAGTCACCCTCTCACTCCAGGAGGGCAAGTGAGCAGACCAGGTCACCCTCCCACTCCAGGAAGGCAAGTGAACAGACCAGGTCACCCTGTCACCCCAGGACAGCAAGTGAGCAGACCAAGTCACCCTCTCACTCCAGGAGGGCAAGTGAGCAGATCAGGTCACCCTGTCACCCCAGGACAGCAAGTGAGCAGACCAGGTCATCCTCCCACTCCAGGAAGGCAAGTGAGCAGACAGAGAGCAGGAGAACTACTTTTGAAGAACTCTTGCCTCGTGAAGAAGAGGCCTTAATCAAGAGATAGTACACAAAATTTTTTCAGAATCCTGGAATGAGGGAAGCATAATCTATACTGAGGAAGATGCAATTTAAAATTGTAGTCCTGAACACACTGCAGTGAAACTGCACACTAAAGACAAAAGCAACATCAAAGCATTTAAGAGGGCAAAGACAGATTACCTGCTAAGGAAGGTCAGAAAATTTATCAACAGCATGAATTAAACCAAAAGACACTAAAATCTTATTTTGATTTTCATATAACTCAGAGGAAATAGCTGTCAACTTAGAACTGTACGCAGCAAAACATTTATTTTGGGCAATTTAGAGGCTTGAGACCCTGTCTCGAAGGTTTAAAAAAAAATTTTTTAAAGGGCTGGGGATATAGCTTTGTGTGAAGGTCCTGGGTTCAATCTCCAGGATTATGAGAGAGAGAGAGAGAGAGAGAGCGAGAGAGAGAGAGAGAGAGAGAGAGAAAGATATTTTTAGACTATGACCAGCACCATCACCACCATAAACAAATCTAAGAGTTTTATTTTGGTTTTTTGTTTTGGTTTTTTGTTTTTCAGTCAGGCTATTTCTATGGGTCTAGACTTGCTATATAACCTTGGATGGTCTCCAACTTGCCATCCTTCTGTCTCAGCCTCTTGAATGCTGAGGTTATAGATGTGTGCTGCCACATGTGGCCTGAGAGTTGCTTACTTACTACAGGAACCTCTGAAATGTATTCATTCCAGGGAGGAACAAGGATTGGAGATGGGCTCAGTGGTAGAACATTTACCCAGCATGAACAAGGTCCTAGGTTTGATCTTTAGTACTTCAAAATGAACAAACATACAACAAACAAAAACAGAAACAAAAGATAAGGAAAATTAGATGAAGGAAGAGGAGGAGGAGGAGGAGGAAGAGAAGAAGGAGAAGGAGAAGGAGAACTCTCTAATTCAGGCTTCATGTGTAGGTTCCCTGGCTTAATTTTGCAACTTCGTTGTTCAGAGTTTGGAGTGATACAATTCATCCTGTTAGTCCAAGTTCCCCACAGATCCTCAACTTTGATCAAAGTGATTTTGCTTTGTTCTCCAATTTTTTTTGTCTTTATTTTGAGCCTAGGCTTTGCGAAGCTACTAAACTCCCAGGCTGGGCTCAAATCCTGCTCAGCCTCTCAGTGTGCTGGGTTTACAGGTATGCACAGCTATGCCCAGTTGCTGCCACCTTCTTAATACACTCACTTCCTGCAGGTTATGAGTGAAGCAAAAAGGAAATGAGAGGAGAAAAACATGAGCAACTGCACCACATGATGCATTACCAGGAGCAAGGAAGAAAACAGATTGTTCAGGTTGGATTTCCTCTAGAAATATTGCAAGAAAAACCAATGCTTCGGTATGTGAAATAGAGGAGAGAAAGGAAGAGAAAATTGCATCTCCTTGGCTGTCACAAGCATTCCATGGTCGAGATTTACACTAGTCAGAACATGTTTGGGCTTTGGATGGCTGCGTTACCAGGTACTCAGTGTCTCCTCAGAAAGCAAGGGATGTGCTTCCTGTTGTCTCATTTCATTGAAGTTCCAGAAGTGCTAATGGGTCTCAGTACAAATAAAGGTTAACGTGTGAGATGTGAGAGCCACGGAGCCTCCACCTGGTCTCCAGCCAGCTCAGAAATCTGGAGGGTCCCAGCAGAGAAGGGGATGGAGATGAGACTGTTGGGAAGTAAGTGCTTGCCTCTCTGGAGTAAGGAGACAGTCCAGGGACTCCGGGAAGGATCACAGTGTTTGAAGCCCATAGATTCTTAAAACAGTTTTTCTTTCCTTGCAGTTAACTGATCTGCCTAGAAATTAAATCCTTGTTTTGATCTTCTTAGAACTCTTTTTTTTCCCAGTGAGTTAATTTAAAGGTTATGGTTTGGATCTTAAATATCTCCCAAAAGTTCCTGTGAAGCACAGGCCCCAGCTGAAAGTGATGCTGCCAAGTGATGGAAACATGGTGGAGGAAGTGGATCACGTGGGTGTGCCCTTGAGGGGATATTGGGACCTTGGCCCAGCCCCTATCCCCGCCCCCTTCCATGCTATGAGAGGAGCAGTTTCCTCTACTAGGTGCTCCCTGCCCTGATGTTTTGCTTTGCCCGTGGCTTGAAGGCAACAGGACCCAGCAACTGTGTGCAGAAACCTCTGACACTGAGCCAAAAGCAATGTTTTCTCCTTTTAAATTGTTTATCTCAGGTGTCTGGTCACTGTGAAGGAAATCTGACTAACATACTAAGCCAGATTAAAACTTTTTAAATGGAAATTAAAAGAAAAAATCAATTACTGTACCAATCCAGGAAGAACAGGGCATGCTGTGCCAATAAACAGCCCCCAAATATCCAGGTTTAGCACAGCAAAGGTTAATTTCTCACTTATGCAACACGCAAGGAGGCCCCAGGTGACATTCCAGAGCAACTGTCCTCCATGAGGAGCCTCCAGGACCCAGCCATCTCATCCTGCAGGTTCTGAGTGAAGCAATCTTAACTCATGCCTTCTGCAGTGTGTGAGGCAGGAGACGAACAGGAGAACCTCACACCAGCTCCTGGTAGCTTCCTTCTGGAGGGAGAAGTGGTGTCCACTGCCTCTTCTCATAGCGCTGATTGCCACATGGCTCTGCCTAGCTTCACAGGAGGGCAGAGTACAATCCTTCATGCATCAGAGAGGCCAGGAGACCTCTTTCCACAAACATTTGTCTTAAAAAAAAGTGATTCATGCTGAGATCAATTTAATCACTGAAATACTGTTTCCTTCATTCTTATTCTACTCTGTATTCCTATTCTGCACATGAATTTCTCCGCAGCTTAAGTATCAATTTCAGGAAGATTTAAATTTATTTTCTAAGATAATCCCATCATTTCTCCAAAAGTCCTAATGAAAATATCTGTGTGATTTTTCTTAGAGAAAGTTTCAATACCCAGTGAAGTTGGAACTGAACAACAGATTGTTAGAACTGAAAAGCACCTTAGAATTTCACACACAGGCACACACACACTCACACGCTCACACACTCACTCTTTCCCTCTCTTTCCCACACACACACTTCCTAAACTGATCTGCAGAAATCTCCACTGTCAAAGTGCTATAACAGAACGATTTCAATGTCCTCCCACTCTGGCATCATCATCATGCCCATCATTCTGTCCTTTCCCGTCACCCTATTCCTAATGCGGACCCTCGCCAGCTCTCCCTGGACCAGTTCGTCACCTCCCACTGTCCTTAAGCCTTCCCAGTCTACAACTGACCCAAATCCCATGTTGAGGCCACAGGTCTAATCTATATTCAGAGGTTTTAAATATCAGACACTGTCTCAGGTATTTTCTCACTATTTCTAAAGCGTGTTTTGTCTCTGCACTGCGACACAAAGCCTCTGGAGATGAGAACCATTGCATAGATTGTTGCCTATTTTCTCTCAGCTTGTTTCCTCCCTCCTCCAGCACCTGGTCCTGAACACTGTGGGTTCACAGAGCACTCAACAAATACTTGTTGAACTGAATTTTCTAAACCATACTAATTATCCATTCAGCTCAAGTCGCAGCGTCTATGTAGAATGATGGATTTCCAGACACCAAGACTGAGGGTCAATTCAAACCTCTTGAGGGCCCATTGGATTTACAGTTGCGGACCACCTTCCCTTTTCCACACTGGTAAATGGAGGGCACAGGGTTCTGCCGCCAAGGATTTCCAAGCAGCTGCCCTGCATTTTATGCCATCCCTAGAATTAGTCTTAATGGAAGTCATGAAAATAAATCCACTTTTTTTCCTAAATTCTGCCAACAAAAGGGCCAATGAATGTCAAATTAATGACTCATTGAAAGTCCACGCATCCTGCTTCTGACTTTTAGGAGGAAGTGGACCTTAGGATTTCCCAGAACACTTGCAATTTCTCCACTAACACTGCTCTCAGATGTCTGTAAGAGTGACAATGTCTCCATTATTACACGGAGATACACAAAGATATTCTCGAGTGTGATATTTAAATATTGTCATAGCTTATTTCTAGCTCTAAGTGCAGAGGATGACTGGATAGCATCATGCCATGGGCTTCACATTTTATACAGCTGTACAGGTACAAACAAGAAAGTTGTTATATAACAGAAGAAGACATGTCTAGTTGCTGAGATCGGTTTTAATTCTCCATTACATAAACTGGCAAGGCAGCAGACCCACAGGCACTGAGAGCACAAATGTCACAGGAAAAACCGTACAAGCCACAGCACAAACAAATGCTGCCACTGAAACGTGTTCAATGAGTCACTGTGTTCTGCAGGGACAAGCAGAATCCCCTCAGAAGATGCCAGAGCCTTTCCAAACAGTGTTGGATAATTTCACACAAACAGTCTGGCTCGATGAAGACATATTCTTTAAACTGGGCGCTTTTCAGAATTGTCTGTAATGCTGTAGACTGACCATGAGTTCCCAATTTTGGTTTTTCAACAGTGAAGCTTGAGATACGTAATTCAAATGAGACAAGAAGTCACTTTGAGAAAAGGTGATTAGGAGATGCCATTAGCTAAGCATGTCTGCACTATTACCTGTACAAGGCTGTACAAACATGTGTATCTCATTGATACTTTAATAACTTACAAAACTATCATGACAGTGTACAGTAACAATGTTACTGGGCTAATAAGTGGAAAGGGTGATTGATGAAATAAAACTGAAACAAGTATAGAGTCAGTATGAAAAACAAAAATTAGATTTACTGTTTTGAAGCTGAATGCATTATTCGCACAGACAAGTACTAAGTTATGTGAAACTTTATAAAAGATTAAAATATCCTAATATCAAGTTACCACTTCATTAAAATACATTGTCTTCCAACTAATGGAGATACAAAAGATGTGAGTTAAAATACAGTCAATGTTTAAATTCTTTTTAAAATGTATTGCAATAAAACAAACACTGCCCTTAGCACCCCTCAAAATTCTTCCTCTCATTTTAAATACACTCACCTCATTACCGCCACTTTGTGAGCAGCTCTAGTTTCTCTTTCATGAGTGTCTTCAGTTGCATCATCGTGACTGCTTTGTTGCCCTGAATCAACTCAAACTATTTATCTTTCATGTCATTTTGACCTTGGGGCAGACCCAGAAGTTATACCGCAAGGTGCAAAGGCTGGTGAAAGAGAATGTACCGTCATGGTTTCACAAGCCTGGCCTTCTGTTGGATGACACTTGGTAGCAGCATTCATCAAATTCTGACCACACTATTTAAAAACACTCACGAAAGAGAACCTTCAGAGCTGCTTCAGCAAGTAGAAGGGATCGCTTGCCTCACATCTAGCATGTGCAAGGCCATGAGTTCAATCCCTAGTGCCACAGAAAGAAAGAATGCAAGAAAGCAAGAAAAAAAGAAAGAAAGAAAGAAAGAAAGAAAGAAAGAAAGAAAGAAAGAAAGAAAGAAAGAAATGGGGATGATGTATTAGAAGTGAGAGGGGAGCACTGAGAGGGATCAATGGGAATGTGTCATTTACTGCAATACATTTTTAAAAATTTAAATATTCTCTGTATATTTTGCCCACACCTCATATTATATGAGCAACCCACTTGTGTTCTCTACACAACATGTGAACCAATTAAATAATGAAACAGTTATTAGATTTTGCTAATATTCAACTTTGAAACAGTTTAAAGATACTTCTATTCCCTATTTGAGCTTCTAGAGCAGCTGATTAAAAAAACCACTGGTAGATTAATAGCAACTTTTTTTTTTTTTGTACTGAGGATCGAACTCACAACCTCACACTTGCCAGGCAGGCACTTATGCCACTGAGCTAAATCCCCAACCCAGCAACTCTTTATTAAACACTTGTGTTTTGTAGCTTCTATTCCTTGTACTCAGTGTTTTCTCAGTGTTTGGTCCTCAAAAATGAACACAGAAATCAATTGACTAACATGAGATTCAAACTACTATCCATCACCTCTCATTTATTGTGTTCATCATGACAACCTCATTTTTGAATGATAGACTTCATAATAAATAAATGACATACATTTAAAGTGAAAAAAAGCCAGGTGCAGGCCTATAATCTCAGCTACCCAAGAAGCTGAAGTTGGAGGATTGAGCATTTGAGGCCACCTGGCTTGTAAGATCCCATCTTAAAAAAAAAAAAAAAGGAAAAAGGAAGAAGGAAGGAGGGAAGGAGAGAAGGAAGGAAGGAAAGAAGGAAGGAAGGAAGAAAGGAATGAAGGAAGGAAGGAAGGAAGGAAGGAAGGAAGGAAGGAAGGAAGGAAGGAACTCTGAAATGAAAAACCTATGAAATGTCAGGGAATCTGATCAAGATTTTAAATTTCATAAAAAATATTGCTAATAAAAATTTTTTTACACCAGTGTAATAAACTTTAACTATGAAGACTCTGGAGTTTTAGCACTGGAACTGTATCATCACTTTCTCTGTAACTGTCACATAACATACTTGCAGAGCCCTAAAGCGGCTTGATAAAATGATATTTACATTTGCTGGGATACTTTCATATTAACCATCTCATATAATCTTCAGAACAATTCTGTGATGTAGAAAGTAGCCTTGAAGGACTTGTCATGTGTCACAGAGCCAACAATTTGTGTGCTGTTACTTCAGAGCAGATAGAGGCAGAGAGCCTGAAGATGCAGGGCATGGACTCATGTCCACTCTCTGGGGTACAATAACTGGCAGACAGGCTTCCTGACTTCTCATAGACTCGTTCCCTGAGGCATATTGAAGGCATAGTGAGGAGAGTGACAAGAGGGAAGTGATTCTTTATCCCTCAGACCTGGAGGGAGTGTCTGTGAGGACAGCAAAGCAGGGAGCCTGGAGGCGAGTCACCAGGTGCTGCATGCTGGGAACCCACTGGGAGCCATCCTCCCTGATGCGGTTTGTCTAGATGAGGGACCCATCAGAAGGGTCACCCAGAGCTAGGGGAGCCACAAGGCCTCTTGTTAATAAGCATAGATGAAGATTAGAGGGAGTTTCTGGTGGCTAACACAAACTAAGTGCACACAGAGACGTTTGAAAGCCGCCTGGAGTGTGATACAGTTTATTCTAATGCAAAACAATGCAGCAGAGACTGAGTGAGAATGAGAGTCTAAAGTCTAAAATGGAGAATATTTAGCAGGTAAAGTCACAGAATATTACAAGTCAACATTTCCTGAGCACCTACTTCAGTATATAGCATCCGGTAAGCTTTTCACTCAACCCAAGGGAAAAAAGGAATCCTGGTGTCTTGTCCAATGTCACATGACTGTTAAAGAGCCCCAGTGAGAGTGGACCGTGGGATCTAATGACTGATTGCAAGTCCAGGCAGTGGTCTTTGCAGCTCACAGCACGTTTGCAATTGCATAGTCAGAATATCCATAAAGGTGTTTGATGCCTGTGTAGAAAAGAGTTCATCAAACAGGTCTGGGACTGCAATCCTTGGAATGACCTGTTTTGCAAGGTTTGCTGTTGGCTGCTAACTTGAATGGTCCACAGTTCCCTAGACTGATGTAAAACTCTAAATGGCAAGAGGTCCTCACAGAGCCTATATCACAGACAACGTGCTCTGTGCTGCACACCCGCTCTCCTCCTGGGAGTCTGCATTTTTGGTATGTGGAAGGCACAGGGTGGTACATGGCCAGCCTCCGACACCATCCTTAGTACTGAGTCCAGTCAACTTCCTGGGGAGACAGCACTGCACACGTGCTGCTACAAGTCATGTTGGAGGACAGAGTGGCGTCTGCCATGTCTCCACTGAGAAACGATGGCTGGGTAGTTGTGGCTGGTTTCCTCGGGAGTTTTCCTCATGCTCCTTTTTATTTTCTGATTTTATTTTTCATCTTTTCATTGTAATAAATCACATGCCTGAGGACAACTGGAGGCTGAATCTCCCATATGTCACCCTAGAGAGTCCCCAAAGCTGAGGGTGGTCTTGGGGACTCCCAATATGAAAGCTCAAAATCAGCAATGGATTTCAAGTCACTGACATTTTCTTTTTTTATTACATTTCTGATTAACATAATATTTGAATTGAATATTAAAGTTCAATAAGTACTCAAAAGATGACAATAAAAATGTTTAGTCTTTTGCTTACCTCTTTCTATACCTTTAGCTTTATTCCCTAGAAGGATCTGTTTTCAGTGTTTTTAGACATTTTCTCATATAGGATATAGATAGATAGATAGACAGACAGACAGACAGATAGACAGATAGATAGAGATACTACCATACTTAATATTTCATTTTTTATGTTTAGGTATTATTTATTGTATTTCCACTATGAAAAATAAAGATTGAACTACTCCACTACAGTAATACAACATTTTCTTACCTTGATCCTTTTAAAATACTTTTTGGCATGATTTTCGTTTAAACAAATTTCAGTTTTTACACTACTATTGTTTACCACTGAACCACAAAATGTACTCCTGTTAATTTCCTTTTCTGAGAAAATTTTCTAGAAAATATCCTCGAGATAATTGTTTTACACTGTGCTTCTATTTGCTCTATTGTTAAATCTTCCCCCAAGGTCTCTGTCAAAGTTTTACAAAGGTAATCCACCATTTCCATTTATTTTTGTTTGCTTTGTTTTTAAGACATTGCTCTAGAGTTCTGCCTTATCTCCTATTGTGATTTCATCATCTTAGGAATTCTTTTTGCTCCTCTCTTGTGCTAGATATCTTGCTTCACAGTGCTTATATTGTTCCCTTTCTTCATTTAAGAAAGTGTAGCCTCTAGTATCCTCCTACAAATGGTACAGGGGGTGAAATGTTTGAGGCTTGTCTGTGTGGATATGTTTTGTTTTATTATATACCTGACTGATAATGTGGCTGGGTATAGAATTTCAAGTTGGCAAATATTTTTCCCAGAATTGTAAACACATTCCTCCTTGTACTGCAGCCTCAAAGACCTTGATTAGAAGCACATGGACTGGGCTGGGGATATAACTCAGTGGCACAAGCCTTGCAAGTGTAAGGTTGGGAGTTTGAGCCCCAGTACCAAAAAAAAAAAAAGAAAAGAAAAAGAAAAAGGTCTATGGGTTTTGTGATTTAGGGTCACCTCTTTTACCTACTTGTCTAAAATTTCACAAAATAATGTGTCCCGGTGTCATTCTGGTAACTCAGAAGTTCTTTTTCAATTGGAAATCTTACGTTCCTTGGGGCTGGGTTTCTTTGTATTATTTTATTGAAAATTTTATCTCACTTTCTTTTTCTTTCTGCAATGCTTATTAGTATAATGTTACACTTCTTAGGTTGATCCTCTAATTTGGGTATTTTTTTTTTCTTGTTTTGAAGGGTCTTTGTTGTTAATTTCTGAAGAGTTCTTCAATTCTGTCTAATCTTCTATCAAGTTTTTGTTTTGATTATATTTGAAATTTTTTCATTCTTACTTTGTAGTTTTCTGTTTTTGCCTCTTTTCTTGCCTCACATGATATTATGATCAGAGTATTTCCCTTTTTACTCCTACGCATCTTCATTACTAAAACAGCCTTTCATGGTGAAAACTTTTAGTTGACTGGTGATTCTTAGTGTTTTGTTTTGCTTTAATTTGTTTTAGGAAACAAAGTGATTGCTGTGTTACCTAGGCTGATCCTGAACTCCTGGACTTTAGTGAGCCTCAGCCTCTCAAATACCTGAAACTATACATGTACATTACCACGCCCAGCATCTTAGTTATATTTATGAGCAAAGCACGGAAGAACTAGTTGTGTCCAATGGGCTTCACCGCAAAGCAATGGAGGGTGCCGATTTTGTTGGGAAACCTCAAAGTGTGAGGAGTTAGATATTTTGTCTTGGGTCGGTTTCTCCCTGGAAAAGTTCTGCAGTTCTGGATATGATTGTTCTGATAGTTGAGGAAGAAAGCAAACTGCGGACCCTACGTTAAATATCAGAATTTTCACTTAAATTCCATTCTCTAACCCTTGTGCAGTATCAATAGGTTTGTTGAGAGAGTCGGACACTGAGCCAGTTAGCAAAGAAAAAATATTCGTGAGGCTCTAGTCCAGCATCACAATGAGACCAAAAAGCTGTATATTGGGATGTGAGAGACAATACATTTGTAACAGACGTACCCACCATTTACTGGTCTGGTATTTCTGAGTTTAGAGCCTCTTGGTCAATTTCCTAAGCAAAAGTTTTCTTTTTACTGGTGGATTAGAGTGAAGGACTTGGGGTCTGATTGCTATTTACTCAGACTGCGAATCAGTGCTTCTGCTTTTATTCTCACTCTTTATTCCTAAAGTTCTGGTTGTCCTGGTCTGCAGGCCTCTCTCAGGCTTCTCATTAGAGCCTTTCTGTTGCACGCTGAGGTTCCTCTCTGCGGCCGTCATTTACCCCTTGTCTGTCCACTTTATGACTTTCCAGGTTTTGTTAACCTCTCTCTTCCACTGTCATCTTTTCTCATGGATTCTCTGTTCTTCTGGACTTGTAACTTACAAAGATTCATTTACTGCCATTTTATTAGAGTTTCAGATAGACTAATGGTAACTATGTCTTCCATTTCCTATTTTTAAACCACCAAATATTTGCTTAAAGTTTAAATATTTATAAATTAAAGAATACTATTTAGATTGAGCTGTAATTAGTTAATAACAAATAATTTTAGTTTGGGTAGTACTTGATCCCCTTCCCTGGGTATGTACTTACTTAACCTTCACTCTATAACGGACTGTTGGTACAGGTGTTGCCTGAATCCATGCATGTGGAAGGCTTGGTCCTTGCTCCTAGCATGTGGTAGGGAGGTGGTGGAACTTTTAAGAGGTGGTATCTAGGGGACAGAAGTTAAGTCACTAGGGATAGGAATGCCCTTGAAGAGATAATTGGGGCTTCAGCTCTTTCTTTTCATGCTCTTTACTTCTTAGCACCCCATAAGGTGAACAAATCTCCTTCCATGACATACTGTGTCATTATAGGCCCAAAGCAACAGGGACAAGTCAATATGGACTCAAACCTCTGAAGCTGTGAGCCAAAATAAAGGTTTTCACCTTTAAAGTTGATTACTACTGCATTTTGCCACAAAAACAGAAAACTAACTGATACAAAATGTCACATATTGGTTTCAGAAGCACGAGCATTAAAAGCAACTTACACTATAGTATTTATTGAAAACGCAGATTCCTCTGGCTTGGGAGAGTTTGGGACATCATTCCCAGTGCTTGGGTGCCTGCCCAGCCCCCTGGGACACTGGACTAGCCTTGAAAGGCTTCACAGGCTTGAGTAGATCACGCCCAGTGACCTTCATTCAACCAGGGGAGCCAAGGCGCATGAGTCCTGGGAGTTGAGGGCACAGGAGGTGATTTCATTACACTCAGGGAAAGTTTTGGAACATCAGTCGAAACACAGAAATATAGGAAAATGACAAAATGAACAACCAAAATGCAATCTCAAACCTCCAGCCCATCCCAAGAAAGCCTGGGAGCCACATACATAGAAGAAAATACTAGTCATACCTGAAATGATAGCAACTGAAATAAAGAAGCAAGTACAGGAAGCTATGCGGGAGCTCAAATTAGAAACAATCTCCCAGGTAAAAGAAGAAATGATAAAAGTAGTGAAAGAAATAGTGAATGCATCTAAAGAAGACACAGGTAAAAAATTAGAGGAACAAAGAAAACAGATAGAATCCCTGAATGAACAGTATAAGAAGAAACAAACAATACATGAAGCAGAATCAAAGAGATATACAGGAAATCAAAAATTCTATTGAAAGTTGCCAAAACCACGTCAACGAAAGTGAAGATAGAATTTCAGACCTCAAAGATAAGATTGCAACTAGTGAACAGGAAAGGAAAAGTCTTTTAAAAATAACAAGGAATCAGGAAATAACAATTCAACAGTTGTAAGATGATGCAAAGAAAAACAACGTAAGATTAATAGGGATAAATGAAAAAAAGGGACAACACAAGTGATATCAAGAGGCTATCTACAAAAGTAATAGCTGAAAATTTCTCAGCATGAGAATGGAAACTGACATTCAGATTAGGGAAGCATACAGAACTTGAAACAGCCATAACCAAAATAAAACTACACCCAGACATATAAAATCACCATCCCAGAAATCCAACATAAGAACAGAATATTAAAAGCTGGTAGATAGAAAAGACAGATCACCTATAAAGGAAAACCTATCAGAATCACAGCAGACTTCTCAGCACAAGCAATGAAGTCAAGAAGAGCATGAAGTAAAATATTTCAGATCCTAAAGGAAAACGACGCCCAACCCAGACTGCTGTGCCCTGCAAAACTGTCCTTCAAAATGGATGGAGAACTAAGATACTTCTATGACAAAGAACAGCTGAAGAACTTCATGATCACCAAACCAACCCTGCAAAGAATACTCAAAGACATTCTAGATACACATAGGAAAAAAACCACTAAGCAAGACAGACAATTAAACAGAAGGGAAAGATAAAGATACAACAGCAGAGAGATAACATGTCAACAATAAACCAATATATAACAGTTATAACCATTAATGTAAATGGCTTCCATTCACCAATTAAAAGAAACAGACTGGCAGAATGGATCAAGAAACAATGTCCAGCCATATGCTGTCTGCAAGAAACCCATCTAACCCAAAAGGAAATTCATAGACTGAAAGTCCAAGGATGGAAAACAATACTTCATGCAGCAGGAACTCCAAAAAAAAGAGCAGGGGAAGCTATTCTGTTTGCAGACAATGTGAACTTCAAACCAAGAAAGGTCTTAAGAGATAAAGAAGGTCACTACATACTAGTTATGGGAAAACTTCAAGAGGAAGAGATAACAATCTTAAATATATATGCACCAAATTCCAGAGCATCCAGCTATACAAAGCAAGTATTAACAGAAATGAAAAATCAAATAAGCAATAACACAATTATAACAGGAGTCCTTAACATGCCATTGACACAAAGGGACAGATCAACTAGACAGAAAATCAGCAAAGAAATAACAGAACTGAATCACACCTGTCAACAAATGGACTTGATAGACATATACAGTGCTCCATCCAACAACATCAGGATATACATTCTTCTCAGCAGTACATGGGACATTCTCTAAAATAGACCATATGCTATCCCACAGAACATATTTAAGAACATAAATGCAAAAGAATTGAAATTATCCCATGCATGTTATCGGATCATACCACCATGAAACTGGAAATTAATGACAAAAAAACTGCAAAAGCCCCACAATCACATGGAAATTGAATAATACATTCTTGAGCAACCAATGAGTCACAGAGGAAATGAAAGAAGAAATTAAACAATATCTACAAGCAAACAAAAATACAAATACAACTTACCAGAATCTGTGGGATGCAATGAAAGCAGTACTCAGAAGAAAATTTACTGCACTGAGTTCCCACATTAGGAAAACAGAAAAAACACAAATAAACAACCTGATACTACACCTCAAAACAGCTAGAAAAAGAAGAGCAAGCCGAGCCCAAAGCCAAAAGAAGGGAGGAAATTATAAGGATCAGAGCAGAAATTAATACAATAGAGACTAAGAAAATAATATAGAGAATCAATGAAAAAAAGAGTTGGTTCTTTGGAAGAATAAATAAAATTGATAAGCCCCTAGCCAACCTAATTTAAAAAAAGAAAGAAAAGACTCAAATTCATGCAATACAGAATGAAAAAGGTGAAATCACTACCAACTCTCTGGAAATACAGAAGATCATCAACATCTGTTTCGAAAACCTCTACTCTCATAGATTCGATAACAGAAGAAATGGACAGATTCCTAGAAACATATGAACCACCAAAGCTGGACCAAGAAGATGTAACACTGCTGAATAACCCAATTTTTATTAATGAAATTGAAAATGTAATTAAGTCCTTACCAACAAAGATGAGCCCAGACCCAGACAGATTCACTGCAGAATTCTACAAGAAATACAAAGAAGACTTAATGCCTGCACACCTCAAACTGTTCAATGAAATTGAAAGGGAAGCAATTTTCCCTAAGTGATTCCTGGAAGCAAATATCACTCTAGTACCAAAACCTGAGAAAGACCCAACTAAAAAAAGAGAACTACAGGCCAATCTCCCTAATGAACATAGATGCAAAAACTCTCAATAAAATATTGGCAAACAGGATGCAGCAAATCATCAAGAAGATTATACACCGTGACCAAGTGGGATTCATCCCAGGCATGCAGGGATGGTTCAACATACATAAATCAATAAATGTAATCCACCATATCAATAGAGCCAAAAGCAAGAATCACATAATCATTTCTATAGATGCAGAAAAAGTTTTTGATAAGATCCAACACCCACTCATGATAAGAACCTTACAGAGAATTGGAAAAGATGGTCTATACCTCAATATGATAAGGGCCATCTATGACAAACCAACAGCCAGCGTCATATTAAATGGTCAAAAACTGAAAGCCTTTACCTTAAAATCAGGCACAAGACAAGGATGTCCCTTACCACCACTCCTATTCAACATGGTAATGGAAATACTAGCCAGAGCAATTAGACAAGAGAGAGAAATATAAGGAATAAGATAGAAAAAGAGGAAGTCAAACTATCATTATTTTCAGATGACATGATACTCTACATAGAAGACCCCCAAAACTCCATCAAAAGACTCCTAGATATAATAAATAAATTCAGCAATGTAGCTGGATACAAAGTCAATACTCAAAAATCAATAGCATCCTTATACACTAACAACAAAATCACCGAGAGAAAAATAAGAGAAGCCACATCCTTCACACTAGCATCCAAAAAGACAAAATACTTAGGAATTAATCTAATGAAAGAAGTAAAAGAGCTATACAGGGAAAGTTATAATACCCTCAAAAAAGAAATCGAAGAGGACCTCAGAAAATGGAAAGACATCCCTTGTTCATGGATAGGAAGAATAAATACTGTGAAAATGACCATTCTCCCAAAATTGTTATACACATTCAATGCAATCCCAATGAAAATACCACTAGCATACCTCATAGATCTAGAGAAATCACTCCTAAAATTCATCTGGAACCAGAAGACACTTAGAATAGCAAAGGCAATTCTAAGCAGCAAAACCAAGGCAGGAGGCATCACAATCCCTGACTTGAAGTTATACTACAAAGCTACTGTAATAAAATCAACATGGTACTAGAATAAACACAGACCTGAAGATCAATGGAATAGACTAGAAGATACAACCACAACTAGGAACACACTCAACCACCTTATCTTTGATAAAGGGGCCAAGCATGTTCACTGGAAGAACAGCAGTCTCTTTAATAAATGGTGCTGGAAAAACTGGCTCTCCATATGCTGAAAACTACAACTAGACCCATGCCTATCACCATGTACTAAACTAAAATCTAAGTGGATCAAAGATCTAAACATTAAAAAAGAAATGCTAAATCTGTTGGAGGACAAAGTAAGTAAAAATCTTGAAGACATAGGGGTAGGAAGAGAATTCATGAACAAGAACCAAACTGCATGGGAAATACTTCCCAGAATCAATAACTGGGATCACGTCTTATTAAAGAGTTTCTGCATGTCCAAAGAAATCTCCAGCATGGTGAAAAGAAAACTCATAAACTGGGAAAAAAATCTTAGCGAACTGTCCCTCAGACAAAGGACTTCTGTCTAGAACTTATAAAGAATTTTAAAAAATCAGACCACTGAAATTCAAAGATCCAATCCAAAAATGGGCATCTGAGATGAACACACAGTTCTCAGATGAAGAAATATGAATGGCAAATAAATACATGAAAAAATGTTCTGCATCACTGATCATTAGAGAAATGCAAATTAAAACCACACTGAGATTCCATCTCACTCTGGAAAGAATGGCCAGGATCAAGAAAACTACCAACAACAAATGCTGGAGAGGCTGTGGGGAAAAAGGAACTCTTCTGCACTGTTGGTGGGAGTGTAGACTGGTGCAACCACTGCGGAGGTCAGTCTGGAGATTCCTCAAAAAGCTAGGATTGGAAGTCCCATTTGACCCAGCTATTCCACTGCTAGGCATATTCTCAGAAAAACTGAAAACATCATACCACAGTGATATATGTGCACCTATGTTTACAGCAGCATAATTTGTAATAGCCAGATCTTGGAAACAACCTAAGTGCCCATCAACTGAGGAATGGATAAAAAAATTGTGGTACTTTTATGCAATGGAGTACTACTCAGTATAAAGAATGATGACATTGATATATTTATGAAAAAATGGATGCATCTTGAGACCATACTCATAAGCAAAATAAATCAAACTCACGTGTATAAATACCATATAGTCTCCCTAATGTAAGAAAAGGTAAGCATACATAAGATTCTATGGTAAGCATGGTTCCCCATTATATTGCTTTGAAGACTTGTAATGTTTTCATTCATTGGTTGGAATGGTTTTATTCTGTTTTATTTGACCTTATTATGTGTGATGGTACGAACAGCTACTTTGAAGAAAACAAGACATTATGGCAACCATTGCTGATTTAATATCACCTTGCTTTGAAGTCTCACCATGCTTTTGTTCTTCTATTACCATTGGTTCTATCATGTTTTGTCTTACTGGATTTTAATATGTGTAATAATATAAATAAATTTTTTATGGAAAATAAGATATTATAGTAGCCATTGTTCATTTTCTGTTATTTGGTTCAGAATGTCTGTAATAGCTTTATTCTCTTGAATACTTTTATTCTATTTTGTTATGTTTGATATTATTGTTTGTGAATCTATGCTCAACTATTTCAAAGAAAGAGATATTATGGTAGCTACTGTTGGTATCCAATTGTCTTGTTGTGAAGTGCTGTGTTGCTTGTATTGTTCTGTTCTGATCTGCATTGTTCTGTCCTCTTTTGTTTTACTCTCTGTAAAATTTAAAAAAAAAGAAAATGCAGATTCCAAACTCTATCCTGGATTATATGCATCAAACTGTTTGTGACAATCAGTAACTCTAAAGTTTGAGAACTTCGCTTCCATTTTGTGTTATTGAGTGACATAATATTTTGATTTAGTATTTTAGTGAAAAGCTAAATTTTGTTAGGACTTTTTTTTTAATAAAACTGTCCCTCAAATACATTATTTTGTTTTTTATGCCTGGTCAAATTTAGCTGGTCGGACCAAACAGGTATAAAGTACCAACCCCTGCTGTTCACTGCTTGAAATTGGATCATGGATTCCTGTGGACTATCTCCATAAACTCAGATACATGAAAGTGACATCAGAAGTCACTGCCTCTACTAGACTGCAAACAAAGCTGAATGCATGTTCCAAGGCAAAAAAATATATGACACAAAGTGAAACCCCACCTTATCTTTTGTTCCACTCGTACTCTTTAGTTGACTGTGAAGTTGGGAAACCCAACTTCTTCCGTTCCAGGAAGGCCTTGAAGCAAGTAACAACAACAGTTACCCTTCTACCCCCTAGACCTTAGCTATCCAATGGCAGGGTTTGTGCTGAAGCAAGAGATTTTTTTTCTCAATATTATTTCCTTTAATTGATTATCAATTAATTAAGTTTTTAGTACTAGGGATTGAATCCCAGGGCCTCATGCATTCTAGGAAAATGTAATATTGAGCTACAAATCCAATGCTCCATTTATTTTAAATAACAGAATCAATGATTTTTCTACTTAGAAAAGTTATATTATTATATTTTATCATATCGTATTAGCTAATTGAAAAAAATTAGAAAATTGAGAAAAACCCAGACAAACATGAATTTACCTCAATTCCAGAGATAGCCAGTGTGAATAGGTTAGTATGTTTCCTTTTAGTCTTTCTTCTGCAGTTTTATGTTTTTTATAGTTGGAATAATGTGTGTAAGCTATTTATATACTCTGCTTTTTTTTTAAACTACTTAACATTTTGTAAGCCTGTCTCCACATAGTTTTTCATTAGCCCATTTAAACATTTTCACAAATAACTTTGCATTCATTGGTCAGTCCCTGATTGCTGGATATTTTTTCCAGTTTTCTGCTATTACAAGTAAATGATGTGAAACTTTCAAGGTAAAATTTGACCTATATTTCTAGCTTTTTCCTGTAGATACAACCCTAGAGACCATGAATATTTTAAGTTTTTTAATAGAAATTGTCACACCGCTTTTCAGCACAATGAATACATACTTTTTTTTAAACGGTGCTAATTATCAAACCCAGGGCTTGCCACACGTTAAGTACATACTCTACCTCTAAACTGTGTTCCCAGTCCCAACACATTTTTTCAACTGAAGGTAAATAGAGAGTCTTTGTCCCTGCGTTTTGATAGGTTTATGCATTAGAAAACCTTTTTTTTGTAATTAAAAGAAAGCATATACATTTTTTTTAAAGAAAGATTATCAAAAAACCCAGTAAAAACATGAATCCCCTGACGCACTGTATTCTACGCTCGGTACAAAGGCAACCTGTCCTAGCCTTTTAGCAACCATTTTAGGTACTCAGTTCCAAAAATACGGTTTTTCTGCCATTTCGGTTTTTTGGAATGCATCATTCTCTCAGATATTCTACTGAGTCTTCCATCTCCCCAGCTGTCTCCCCGCCAAAGTTCTTCATATTCCCAAGTCAGGATGAACCAGGAGCCAATCTGCTCTCTAGGCAGATTTCTAATTCATCCTCTAATTTTTAATTCCCTTCCTCTTTCCTGCCCCTTGGTACCCAAGCCCAAAGGTGTAGCAGGGCCAGCCAGATCTTACGTGCTCTGCATCTTATGCTAGGTAACCACTGTGGGCTTCTGAAGCTGCGGCTTCCACCAATCCGCTGCATCCAACAGTACTGTGCAGAAATTATACTGTGCTCCGTACCCTCAGACACTCCACAGTCCAGTGATTTTCAATTAGGATTTGTCTGCCAGGAAACATTTGGCAATACCTGCAGAGAGTTTTTGGTTGCCACACTGAGAGGAAAGGTTGCCATAAGCACCTTGTGGGTAGATGTGGCTAAGTATCCTACAATGCACAGGATGGACCCGGACTACAAAGAATTTTTTTATCATTTTAGTAATTTCTCAGGATAGAAAGGCAATCAACATGTATATTCAAGTTGACACCTTTACATTGTTCAATCTCTTGGAGACTGTTTCTTCACTTATAAAATGGAATTATTATCAGGATTATTAGGATTAAGTAAAGTGGTATACAAACAAGGTCCAAAAAAAGTTTTTCAAGACTAGTCAGAATTGCAGGGTGTGGTGATGTACATCTGTAATCCCAGCACTCAGTGGGATGAGGCAGAAGGATTGCTGAGTGTTTGAGGCCAGTCTGTGTTACATAGTAGTTCAACTACATAGTGAATTCTGTTTCGAAAAAAAAGAAAAAAAGACTAGTCAAAAGTTATAATTTTAAAAATACTTTGATAGTTTGGTGAATTAAGTAATTCTACCTTGTTTGCATATATTTCTTTTTACTAATGAGGCTGAAGTTTTAAAAAATATGCCTTAGAATTTGCATTTATTCTGCTCTGATTTAGCTAAATCTTTTGTTAACATTTTATGTTCAATGTTCGTTATAAGTCCTGAGGTCTGTCCTCACCAGTATACGACTGCAAAATAAGGTTTTATTTACTTTGATATCAAATTATTGTTTTGAATCTGTATATTTCAAATGAATAAAAAACTCACTAATTTCCCAGGGTTTCTCTTCCCAAGCAGCTCTACACCCTCTTAATGGCTGCAACTTCTGATACCCTCTGCCTGCCATATCATCATTGTGCCCCAGGTGGTTGTCACTTGGGTGCAAGATAACCACAGCAAAGCCCCGCAGGCCTGGGGTGATGGAGTTCAGCTGGGCACTGCTGTCTGACTTTTCCAGGACTCTCTTGCTTTCACTGCACCCAGGGCAACAGTTGGGTCACTCTCCTAGTTGGACATGAGTCAAGACTTGCCTGTCCCATACTTAGCGAGCTCCATACCTAAACAACTTAACAGTTTCAGCCAGAGATATAACTTTGTGGCACAGTACCTGCCTGGCAAGCATGAGGTCATGAGTTTGATCCCCAGCACAGAAACAAACAAACAAAAACAGTTTCAAAGACAGACATAACAGAGGGCAAGTGCCCATGTGTCAGGGAAGATGACATTGAATTACTTCTCATGATGTAAGTACTGAGCCAATTGGTTCTATTACGTAAAACAGTTTGTGCATTGTATGTTGCTCTTTTAAATCATTGTTTTTGGTCTGTCAGTGTTACAGTTTCCAAATGTCACTACTGCTGGAGAAGGAGCAGGGAATGGACAAGCTCAGCAGGCTCCATTCCAGCTTCTATAATGTGGAGGCCGGCTTGAAGATAGTTCGCAAATCAGAATAGAAAAACCAAAGGAACCAAGAACGTTTCTGCATGATCAGTGTACTTTTCCCTGCTTCCCAGTGGTCACCATTCAATGTTCACTTCTCCTGTTCCTGAGATGCCCATCACTCTCTTGTTCCCAACTCGTTCACTGATATTTTTTAGCTGAGTTGAGTTAGGAAAACCATCTCTCTGGTGATTTTTTAATCTGCTACAAACAGAGGTAGAGATTAGACTTTCAAATATGGATCACACTATCTGCTCACCTCATTGACCTTGCAATGGAAGTTCTAGTTTGGAATGGGAAAATTTGACAAAGGGAAAAACAATTTCAGAGACTGCAAAATCGCTGGCTGAGGTTAGTCTCAGGAGCTACTTTGAATCCTGGCAGTATTCCCTCCCTGAAGCCTGGACCTGCACAAGTTATTTAACTCCCTACCCCAGGGGATGTTAATCACAAGTATCCCACAAGGCTGTGGTAAGGACGGACTGCAGGAAGCAGTGTGGCATGCTTAGGATGGTGCCTGGCGATCACACTTTGGTTCCGACTCTTTATTCTCATATTCCCAGGTCTGACAAAGTGCCTGGCCCCAGGAGGGGCAATACATTCCTGTTGCTAATGTTGCTATTATCTCCACTGACTGAGTCATGCTTTGTGAAGTCTTGTGAAGAATTCCAAGGCAGACGCCTCTGTCTGGTCTCACAGAAAACTATAAAACCCCAAATAGGTACTCAAGAAGTTCTTCCACATTGCAGGCTAAGTTTCAACTCAGCAGAGTAAAGACTTCATAAGTTTCAGCCTTATCTAAGAATAGAAAGGCCTTAATGTAATGATGGGAATCCTGATGCTTTTCAAGTTATGTCTAAACTTACAACTTCATTAAGTCTTGTATCTTTTTCTCTCTTAAAAGTGAAAACCAAAACCCTGAGGGATGGAGTGTTTGTGAGAGGCTCCCTCAGCTAGAGAGTGTACCTGCAGGAGGTTGAGTTAGAGGAAATGATGAAGATAGTCCAACGTGTGCACACTGGACACCTTGCTTCATTTAGAACTGAGTAGCAATTGGCCTGCAAGTGCTTATGTTTCTATTTGACTCTGAATGAATGGAAGTTAACCAATATTTCGCAATCATAATTCCAGTCCACTGTTAGGAACTCACTTCTTAACTCTGACTAAAGAAATGTAAGCTTTCAGTCACATTTAAGATGGTTTACCGTTTTCAAACTGAGGAGTAGAATTCCTTGGTTAAAAGACAAGGTAGATAGTACAACTACTGCATCTTTCCACCCTCAGAGCTCCTGGCCTGTGGTCTGGTACATGATAAGAACTCAAGCACTAAGTGCCTTTCATCCTTGACCTACTCTCTTTTACCTGGTTCCTATGTAACTGCTACTAAGGTCTCTGGGTGTATAGACAGTAGAGGAAACCATAAAGGAACAGAAGACAGCAGCACGACAATCTGCGAGAAAGACTGTGGCCTTAGGGCTGAGAGACACTGCCCTGCGGTTCCAACAGATATGCATGTGTGGTGGATTGAAAACCAGTGGTCAATTTAAACACTACCTGAACTGAACCAGCATGGTGCTGAATGTAGATGGCCCACCTGAGGACTGTTACCAGCATGCAAAGGAGACCTGGAGAGGAATAGTTGTTGTTGTTTGGTGCTTTTGGTTCTCCCGTTGCCATGGGTTCTCCTGGAGGAGCTTGCTGAGCTTCTTTCCTGATATGTCCTTGGCTGTTCTCATCATCAAGGGAGCTCAGGACCTTGTTACTGAGAATGACTGGGGTTCACTTTGGGGGAGCTCTGATCCTTACTTTGAGCATCACCTCCTGGCTTTGGAGGGGAAGATGATGTGCTGTTCAATCTCCAGGAGAAGCTTGTCATGCTGGCTTCCTAATATGAACTTGGTTGTTATCATCTTTGGAGAAGCTTGGGACCTTGTTGTCACTGAGAATGGCTGTGGTACTTTGCAGGGGAGCTCTGGTCCCTACTTTGAGTATTTCTTTCTGGCTTTAGTGCAGGTCTCTCAGCCTCCTGGCACTGCTCCTTCATCCCGCTGGCATAGACTTTCTAGCTTCCATCGCTGACCTTGGGGCCTTCCCAGCACAGATCCATGAAACAGACTTGCATGAGTCATTTTTGTGGGCTCTAGGCCTCTAGTTGGACTCATGGGAGGCATGGTCATGGGGTCCAGGTCTTCAGCTGGACTCATGCAGGTTATTGCCATGGGATCCAGGCCCTCGGCTGAATTTCCTAGGTCTTTAGTGTGTGGACAGATTTCTTGCACTTTGTATCTGACTCCTTGGGTGACCATTATAAATGATACTATAAATTATGTATCCTGTATGTCATTTTGTTCCTTGTAATACCTAACTACGACAACATCCTTCATAGAGACTGCTCAATTATATCCTATGGTGTAGCCACATACACTTTAGTTTTTGCCTTAGTTCATTTGGGCTGTGCTGTGGTCTGAATGTTTATGCCCCTCCAGCCCCAAATTCATATGTTGAAACCAATTCACCAGTGTCGTATTAGTGAGAAGTAAGCCTTTAGGAGGTGACTAGGCCGTGAGGGTGGATCACCAGTAGGATTAGTGTACCCTTGTAAAGGAGTGCACTTCTCTGCCCACTTCCCTGCTACCAGCTGAGGACAAGCTGGCAGGCGCTGCCTCTGAAGCAAACTGTGAACACTCTCCAGACACCAAGCCTGCTGCTGCCCTGATCATGGGCTTTCCAACTCCAGATCCACAAGCAGTACATTCTGCTGCTTGTGAATTAACCAGTCTGAGGTATTTTTGTTAGAGTTGCCTCAGTAAACTAAAACAGGCAGCTATAACAAAATATCATGAGCTTGTAGCTTATAAAACAAAAATGTATTGCTTACAGTCCCAGAGTCTGGAAAGTCCAAAACCAGGTGCTGCCAGATTTGCCATCCAGTGAAGGCCTCTTCCTCACAGAGAGTGCTTTTAAGCTACAGCACCACTAGAAGAGATGAATAAACTCTCTTTTATAACCTCATCTATGAGACTGGGGCTCTCTGCCTAACCAATTCACAAAGGTTCCACTTCCAAGTAACACTTTGAGGATAAAGCTTCATCATATAAATTTCAGGGAGACATGGTCTTAGAAACTAGCATATTGATTTCCCATCTTATGTTCCTCCTTAGACATTGAGACTATTGCATCAAAGTGTTGCTAAGCTTCTTCCGCCAGCTGCTTCACCCTACATCTGGCAGGGAGTAGATCCTTAGTAAACCAACCTTCACTGATCACGTTAAAGGGGGTGCAAGAATCAGTCCCTTAAGTAAAGGAGAAATGAGAACGCACAACCTCATCTTCTGTCCCTGCAGCGCCCTTTTCTGCCCATGCCGCGTCCTAGTCCATCCACGCCTTGTGACAATCGCTTCTCCAGGAAAAGGACACTTCATGTGGGAATTGGGCGCGGGGATCTTGAAATGTTTTGTACTGATAATTGTAATTTGTGTAGTACACATGTGTATGTTTTTATGTAATGCTCAATATGGAGTCGAGGGTGGAGACTCCAGGGGGGTTGCTGGAGGCCCTCTAGATAACCCCTTTGTGAGGACTGATTGTGGGGTTTTGCCTTCTGTGAATAATGTGAGAGAAATGAAAGAGCTCATGGAGGAGAATTTACAAAATTCCTGTGAGACAACTACCCTGAGACACTGGACAGGCAGCCAGAGATGGGCAACTAGGACCCATATGTTACGCCACCACCAGCTGCCTAAGACAGGCACAGGACCAATTGCTGTCCTGCAGGCCCATGACGGGTAAGGCCTGGTTGGGTACATGTGAAGAGTCCTTGACCTAAGACAGGCGCTGTCCTTGCAGGGACTGCCACTCCCATAAATGATAAGAAAAGCAATGTAGGGAGTGGCCTAATAATCTCACACATCTCTTCCTCCTGCGGGTGTCCGGGTGCGTCGGCTTGCATTTCCCGGGCTGACTCAATGTCAAGATTAAAATGTTAATTGATACCTAATGCCCTGAACCTGGGGCGATTCCTGCTTGAAGTTGAGATCAATTAAAACCTATTGTTTGGGATTGTCCCTGCCTGGCCCTGGGCCTGGGGCGTTTCCTGCTTGGGGCTGGGGGTTGTTGCCAGGGTTGGCAAATACATATTCCAGCTTCTAAAAAATAAAGGCGGATTCAGATTCACTCACAGACTGGTGTGCAGTGTTTTCTGTCTCTCAATCGCCGACTCCCTGACCACCTTTGGGAAACCCTAGCCCTGCCGCAGCTGGACTCCGGCATGTCCCTCTCCTTCCCAGCCTGTCACACCTGGATGTGTCACTGTTGAAAGCCATCATCCCATTCTGCCCTGGCCTCTGAGCCCCACTCTCAGTTCCTTACTGAGATTCCCACCTGCTAGGGACCTCAGCCCCATCTGGTTTGTATAGTGGTTATGTTTTCAGGAATCATTTTAAAAGCTAGCACTGACACCTCCGTATTATTCCTCACTTTCTACCCTCTGCATGTTTTCTTGGCTTTCCATCAGCAACCTGGCTAAAAGCTCCCCTGCTCTATACTGAGGCCAGACTCAAGCTCTCACTGACCTAAGGATGAAGTCTCTTCCCCCATACCTGTGCTCCTCCCTTGTCCATCCAGTAGGAACTCAAAGAGCAAGACTTGGTGTGGTTTGAATGTGTCCCCTAAAGCTGATGTGCTGAAAACATAATTCCCAGTGCAGCAGAGTTAAGAGGTGAAGTAATAAGAGGGCTCTGACCATATGAATTGATGTCTTTATCAACAAAGTGAGTTATCCCAAGTGGATTTTTACAAAAGTGAATTCAACCCCTTCTAGTGCTCTCTCACCATGTAGTGCCTTCTGTCATTCTAGGGTGCAACAAGAAGGTCCTTACAAGCCACAGCCCCTAGTCATGGGTGTATCAGTCTCCAGAACTACAAGTCTAATAAGTTTCTCAACTTTTGTTTGTTACAAATTACTCAACCTCTGGCATTTTTTATTTTAAAGAGAATAAACCAAGCAAAATAAAGTGATCAAAGCCAATCAAAACAAGTCAGTATAAGTGACAAAGGATTTCAAAACCGTAGGAAGTCAACAATGGTTACCATAATGCCTCTTGTTGTCTTCAAAATAGCTGCAGATAACTTCAGACATAGTAAAAATCAAACAAAACAGAACAAAATGGAATTAATAAAAACAGAACAATGAATGCAAAAAGGATTTCAAAACAAGATAATGGCAAATCCAAAATGACTACCACAATATATCTTGCTATCTTTGAAACAGCTACCCATGCCATCAGATACAATAAAATCAAACAAAACAAAACAGAATAAAACCCAACCCAACAAAACAATGAAAATGATACAGGACTTCAAAATAAGATGATAGAAATTAACAATGGCCTCCACCTTTAGAAGGAGATTCTCCATAGATACCACACTGCATACCATCATCCTTCGAATAGATGATCAGATTACCAGCCCTACAACTGCAAAGTCAGTGAAACACCAAACACCACAAGCATCAAATTGCATTTCATCTCAATACCCATCATTTCAGTCTGTGTTTCTCCGGATGAGCTGGTCATTTACAGTGGAGTAGAGGGTGGCTCTTCTTGTTTCCCAGCCCATGTGCCAGAAGGGGCTGGGGACTGGTTGTCCTCCTGACGGCCCGTACATGGAGCTGATTCACAGGGAGGGCTTACTTCTTGATGACTTCTTGTTCTCTTCCCCCATAGTCCATGAATGGCACTGACTCACAGGAAAAGGCTGGGGTCTTGCTGTGCCTTTGGCAGTGGCAGCCCACACATGGCCCCTCGGATATTTTGTTACAGCAAGAGAGAGAGAGGACCAGTCTTAAAGTATGGGACCTCCTTCTTAGATCCAGCTCACTGTACCTCCTGACTTCCTGGGCCTCATTCAAAAGCAAATGATAGACTGGGTCTTCTGTGTCCCATTCTACTGCCAACTGGATCCACACTCTTCCCCTGCTGCTTATGCATGCTCAGATCTCTGGATGCCACCTGCCTATCTGCCTGTGCTAGAAGAAAGAGGCCTGTACCCACTCAAGTCTAGCTGCTCATTCTGCCTGACAAAAGCCCTGAGTCCGTTTACTGGTTGTGCCTGCATTCACTCCACTGTTCAGGCAATGTGGCCTCTCTACTTACTTCCTTGTGTTTGATCAGTCCTCCGCAGCCAAGCCATTTCTCCTGACCTGGTGCCAGGTCCTGGCCTTTTCCCTGCTCTGTCCTGTTCTCCTCTAGTCACCCATCCTGGCTGAGCCTCAGGTTCTACTTTAGATAGTAGTTCAGTTAAGGTGATCCAAAGGCACCCAAATGATTAAGCCCAGGGTATGAACTAATGGGTTTACATATGACATACAAACTGACACCTCTATGAATTCATTCATGGAATAAATCTTCATATATTTGATGGGGATTATACAAAATTAACAAGAAACACTGGCAGACATCTACAGTGAAGATGCATGGGCCTCTCCTTGGTTCTGTTCAGTCCTATGTTTTCATCAATGGCCACAATTTATACAACTAATAAAAAGTGCTAGGGAGGATATGATTATCAAATTGCAAATGGAAATATAAGAATTATTAATATCACATTACACTAATTCTGAGGTGTACATTTTAATGTCTAAAATCAGATATAGCATACAATCAGTTGCCCATCATAAAGATAGTTTGCTTGGCAATATTATTTCTTCTTTGTGGTGTTTGTGTGCATGTGTGTTATGTGTGTGTGTTTGCACACTGGAGACTGAACTCACAGCCTTCACACTGAGCTATAACTCCAACCTCTTTTGGTTTTTATATTTTGAGACAAGGTCTCATCAAGTTATTAAGCAGCCCAGGAAAGATGCAAACTTGCAATCATACTGGCTCAACCTCTCAGAGTTAAGCCACCACACCTGACTTTCATTTTTTTTAAATGGTGCACCTTGCAATTAAAGGAGTATTCCATTTGATGAACTTGAATTGGCTGATGTTACCCAAACCAAAGACTATCAACAAGATAGAGTAAATGGAAGAGACTTTAACAAGATGGAATTTTGCGGTGATAAATAATATAGTCCTGCACTTAAGTTCAAAAAATCAATCACACAAGTAAAAGATGAAGATAAGTTGGCCTAAATTCAGTTCTTGTCACAGTGATAAGAATAGGTTTGAGCAGACAGCTAACAAGAGTCAATAGCAATATGATGTCCAAAGAACTAATGCAATTGTAGGCTGTTCTAATAGAAATACAGTGTTCCCATACCCGCAGAAATATCTCCTTGTCATTTTCTTTGGTCAGATAGAGTTTGAAATTCTTTATTGCTGCATGTTAAGAGGTACATTAAAAATGGGAGCATTGTTTTATTGAAATCATAATTTGGAGTTAAGACTGAGCTCTGAGCTCTACAAGAGATGACTTCATAAGAATGTGTTATCAAATTTATCATAACAAAATTGTTGTATGCATTCTTCTCCAGGAGAATCCAGGGGAAATTTTTCTTTCATTTCCAGGCAAAGGACAGCTGTTTTTTCTCATAGAGACAGCATTGTAGAAATGCCCATACTTCCCTTTGTGTGTGTGTGTGTGTGTGTGTATGTGTTGGCCACTAGAAAGCTCAAAAGGCAAATTTGAGATACATACCTGGCCAATTTTAGAGACCTAAGGACATATGTTTCTGCAGTATACTCACCTTGGGTCAAATTTTCCCACATTTATTTTCCCTTCATTACTATTTTCTCCATGAGTTTTATTATCCTGCTGTGTCAACGTATGCTTTTGCAAAGTCCCTTAAGTCTTTTTTTGGGTAAGTTGAGACTATGAAAGAATACCAAAACAAGTGGATGCATATTCAGAGGAGAGCAACTGGAAAGAGAAGTGGTGATGAAACTGCTCCTGAGAGATATGCCTAAGGGAAGCCAAACTATTTGGAAAACAGAAGACTCATCGGGAAATTTAAACAATGCTGCAAATGTTTACAAGCCTACTTTACTAGGGAGATATTGAATTTATTCTGTGATTTTACAGTAAAATCAGTGAGACTTAGAGAAAATACTTTTTTCTTGATATAAAAAAGTTTGTTAAGAATGTAAGTACCCCCAAATTAGAATGCTGCCTTGTGAAATCATGTGCCCCCTGTTTTCGGAAGTGCTCGAATTGAAGCTGGGTGGCCATCTGTCAGAGATGTGAAAGATGGAATCTTTATGCATCTCGGAAGTCCGCTGTGCCTGTGAGTCAGTGGAGACGAGGGTGAGGGAAGAAGACACCTGCTGAGGGAGGGGCACTAGGAACCTCTTCCTTGTGGGTGTGATTCAGGGAGACACAGGCCATGTCCAGGGAGGGCTGTCTGCTGTGCCATGGGGACATTCTTCCAAACACTACCCTCAGGCTGGAAACAACACAAAGAGAAGTCTGGAATAAAAATGTGAACACAGAGAAGCACAAGCCTCCAAATAGTCTTTTTGTTTTCTGCAGTCATCTCAATCCAGGGACAAGAATATGGCACTCTTGATTCCCTGGGGGTCCTATATATTCTCTTTCCATGGTTCAAATTCCACCCTCCACTTTGATTGGCTGAAAAAGACCTCATCATCTGCTCACTTGCTTGGACAATCTCATCTGCCCTCGGCACCAGCTTTACTCCCTTCCCGGTTCCTCTGACTCCAAAATGACAGTCTTTCCCTGGTTGTATTTTCCTGCCCTCAAGTTCACAGCTCCCCATTGTCCTTGACCTGATACCCTAGGGCTCTCTGTGTCTTCTTTCCTGACATCATTAGCCATGCAGATTTATGCAGCAGTGTTCTTTTAGTCCTTTATCATCTTCCCTGCTGTGTTAATATTCAATGTTTTCCTTTCTCCCCACTCTGCTTTTAGCAAATCTTAATCGAACCTGCCTCAGACCCACTCTCAGTGTGGTGAACAGCTGGGTGTGGGGACCACAGGACACTCCAGGGGACAGATGGATCTGGTGGAGGGGGCAGAATAACACCCAAACCCAGAGCCTAGCTGCTGAGGATTTGGCTAAGGGTAGGAGGGGAAGAGTAAGCAGTCCCCAACCCAAGCTACAAACAGAACTGGTCGCCTGTGACTGTCCTTTGGGTTAGGGCCCCTTCCTGTCTCTCCATTTCTACCATCCTAACAAGTGAGCCACACTACCGCATGATGGACTCTTTCACCACTGAAGTGGCTCAGGATGTTCATTTTAATGAGATTCTGACAGACATACAGAGGAGGAGGATGGAGGAGCCCACAGTATGGCCTATCCTCCCCTCTTCACCCACCTCTAAGGGTGGCCACGCCCTGGCTGGCAGGGTCTATGAGCTTTGAAATAATTTACAAGCTGAGACCTCAGAAGATTGGGACTCAGCCAAGACCATAAACTTTGTTCAAAGTGCTGTTTAATAGTTTATAGTGAAGGGCAGACGTGACTTCCTGGCCTTGGGTCTGCCCAGTCATTCCAGAGCTGCCCCATCCACTGCTCCACAGAAACTCTCACAGGCAGTCGGGTGGGTGGGTGAGTGGGGTGGACAGTGAGTAGATCTGGATCCTGGGTCCTGATATCCTCATGCACTAGTGTGTCACACACCCTTGTCATCATCAATGTCACACACCTAAGCTTTTATACACTCAATCTCCACATTCACAAATCCTTTCACATCCACACTCTTGCACACTGAGATACTCACCCACATGCTCACATACCCAGGTCCTTGCACACTGAGAGCCTCACACACTCAGATACTGGATTCTCACACTGCTAAGTGATCACACATCCAGGTTTTCACATGTCTGGAGGCCTGGCATAGTCAGAGCCTCACACACCCAGATCCTCATACATCTAGGTTCTTTTCTGTGGAGCTGTTAGACAAGCAGAGAGGACAAGGGATCACAAAGCAGACACACAAATTCGGTCAAAGGTGGACCTTCCGGGAGAGGGTGAGGTGCCCTTGCTGGCCTTACTCCTCATTGTCCATTGGTGAAATGATATGCAAATGGACATTAGGAGCAGACTTGTGGGAAAAATACCACAAATATTAAGTCCTTTGGGGAGGAAGAGGATTTGCATATGTGAATACATCTACCCAGGGGTCCCCAACATTTGCTGCACTAGGGACTGGTTTTGTGACTGATGGTTTTTCCAAAGCCAGGGTGGGTGTGGGAGTGGGTAAGGCTGGTTTGAGGATGTTTCGAAGGAGCAGGTGCCTAGAGCCCTCTCAGTGCTCAGTAGGATTTGCGCTCCTGTGAGAATCTAATAGAGGCAGATCTCAGGGTTATGTGAGCAATGGGGAGCAGCTATAAATACAGATGAGGCTTTGCTTGCTTGTCTGTCACTTACCTCCTGCGGTATGAGCCAGTTCCTAACAGTCTGCAGACTGATAGTGGGGCTGTGGCGCAGAGGTTGGTGACTCCTGAGTATACTCCAAGTGTAAGTGCCGTGCCAGCAGGTTATCTAAATAAAACCGGAACGTTTCCATTTAAAACAAGTTATGGGACCTATCTTAGTCCCCTTCAACAGCAGGAAACCTTATCTCATCCCATATTTTACTCCCATGTGTTCCCCAGATGTCCCCAACCCTACAAATCTTTCCTGCTTGGCACAGACACCTGGGCCAGCTGCAGCCTCCAGCCATCGTTGGCTCCACCCTAAGACCCGGCAACCGCCAGTAGCTGCTTTCTCCTAACCCTATCTGTCATACTGGGCACAGGCCCTTTCCTCCGTTCCCAACCATGCTTGCAAAGGCCAGGCTATTAATACGTAACAAGATTCTACCCTAAAGCACAGATTAAGGGTTTTACAGCATAGCCCCAAAGATAATAGACCTCAGTCAAATAGAAGGGAACACAGAACTCACAAGCAACCTTAGAAGATGCCACCAGGCCCAGTGCTCTGTTCAGCACTCTGAAGAGACCAACCTTTTTTTCCTTGCATGTAAGTCTGGATTCACTTGCAGCCTACACAGAGCCCCTGACCCCAGCACCCCTGTGTAAAGCCTGTGTCCTTCTTACGGTAGAGGTAAAGGGTACTCATTCTCCACATCTAACTCCAGCCTCCTTATTTCCTGTCTCAGGCGTTATCTCTTAATGTTTGGCAGTGGGGTGGTTCACTCATTTTAGGATCATAGATCCTCTTTTTTTTTTTTTTTTTTTTGTCTTTTTGAGACAGGGTCTCACTATGCAGTTCAGGCTGAACTTAAGTTCACTTTGCAGCCCAGGCTGGTCTCAAACTCACCACTATCCTCTTGCCTCAGCCTTCCGAGTGCTGGGATTACAGGCATGAGCCCCCATGCCCGGCTCTAGATCCTTTTATGCCCAGATCCTCACATGCCCACTTCCTGGCTTGACCATCCAAGATTCTGGCCTCTGGGTTCCTCCATCTGCTCATCTCATACAACCTTTTCCTTCCCTTCCGTTCTTACAGTCTTCTTACATCTTGTCACTACCAGGAATAGAACCAGATCTGGAAGTTCCCTTTCCAAATCCTAACCAAGCCATGAAAACACATGGAAGAAGTTGGGCATGGTGGTGCGTGCCTATAATCCCAGCACCTGGGAGGCTGAGACAGGAGAATTATTGTAATTTTGAGACCACCTGGGTTACAAAATGAGCTTGAGCCCAGCCTAAATTGCATAACTGCATAGCAAGACCCTGTCAAAACAAACAAAAAAAAACATGGAAGGACCTTAAAGGAAAGAAATAAACCTGAAAAGTCTATATGCTGTTTAATTCCAAGTACATGACTCTCTGGAAAAGGCAAAATTTTAGAGACAGTAAAAGGGACCGGGTTTGGGCTACTAGGGGGAGAGTCAGACACCAGCCTTTTCCCATGAGTCAGCACCATTCATGGACTACAGAAGTCAGCAAGAAGCAAACTCTCTTCAAATTGGTACCACTGCGGGGACAGCCAGATGCCAGCCTTTTCCCATGAATCAGTGCCATTTGCGGACTTCTGGGGAAGAAACTAAAAAGTCACCAAAAAGCAAGTCCTCACTGTGAGATGGCGCCATGTGCAGGCTGCTGGAGGGAGAGCCAGATGTCAGCCCATTCCAGCGAGCGGACTGGGAAACAAAAAGAGCCAACCACCCTCTCTCCCTCTTATAAGCAACTGGCTGATCTGGAGAAGCACAGGCTGTGATGATAGCTATCAAGGTGAAATGCAATTGGATGCTTATAGTGTTTAGTATTTGACTGACTTTGCAGGCCTCATCTATTCAGAGGATGACAGTACCCAGTGTGGCATCTATGAGGGAATCTGAAGGTGGTGGCCACTGTTAATTCCCTATCACCTTATTTTGAAGTACTGTATCATTTTCATTGTTTTGTTGGGTTTTATTCTATTTTGTCTTTATTATATCTGATGGCATTGGCAGCTATTTCAAAGTTAACAAGATATCTTATGGTAACCATTTTGGATTTACTATTATCTTGTTCTGAAGTACTTTACTGCATTCATTGTTTTGCTTTTATTGGTTCTATTCTGTTCTGTTTTTCTTGATTTTTACTATGTCTGAAGTTATAGAAAGCTATTTTTTATTTTTTTAAATTTTGTTTTGGTACCAGGGATCAAACTCACTGCCTAGCACTTGCAAGGCAAGTGCTTATGCAGCTGAGCTAAATCCCAGGCTATGGGTAGCTATTTTGAAGATCACAAGAGGCATTATGATAACCATTGTTGATTTCGTATTGTTTTGAAGGTGTGTATCACTTACACTGGTTTGTTTTGATTGACTATATTCTGTTTTATTTTGCTTGGTTTTAATCTCTTTAAAATAAAACTTTAAAAAAAAAGAAAAAAAAAAAGGACAGTGTTTGCCAGGGCTTGGAAAAGGGAAGGAGGAATAGGACAGCAAAATTATTTTGTGCGGGGCTGGGGATTTAACTCAACGGCACAAGTGCCTGCCTTGCAAGCATGTGGTGGTGAGTTCGATCCCCGGTACCAAAAAAGAAAAAAAGAAAAAAAATTATTTTGTATGATACCATAATAATGGTGGATACATGTCATTATATGTTTTTCAGGACCCATAAAACATATAATACCAAGAGTTGTAGACAATGGACTTTGAGTGAGAGTGGCGTTCAAGGTAGCTCATCAGTGATAATGAATGTACCACTCCGATAAGCAAGGATGACAGGGCAGGAGCTAGATGCCTGGGCAGTGCAGGGGCCAGATGGAAGAAAGTCTGTTAGAAAAAAATGCTGGTTACCTTCCTATCCTTCTACTTCACTTTTGGTTGTGATTCTTTTATTAAAATAAGACATGTCTTGCTTTATTCTTCAGTAGCCTCCCCTGTCTTCACTGCATTTTCCATCCAGCTGATTCCAAGGCCTCCCTGACAGATACTATCTTGCAGATAATCCAATGGACACGCTCTATCCTCTGCTGCTTTCTCTGTCAGCAAAACCCTGTACCTGACAACCTAGGTAACTGCTTTCCTGCCTCAGTGTTCAGTGCTTTTATAGACAATATTGCTAAAGAAACTTCACCAGGCTAAAACATTCATTTTGGTGTCATGAGCACAAGTCAAAGGGGAGTATTCTTAAGCACCTACCTGGCAAGAGTTTAATCCTTGGTACAAAAAATAAAAACGAAAAAAACAAAAAACAAAGGGGAGCACTCAATGCTGCCCTGTACCCTATTTCCCAGTCTCTGGAGGTGAGTAGTCCATATCTTCTTCTTTTCTTTCTTTCTTTCTTGAATTTTTATTTTAAAGATAATAAAAACAAGCAAAATAAAATAGAATAGGGCTGGGGATTTAGATCAGCAGCACAAGAACCTGCCTGGCAAGTGTGAGGTCATGAGTTTAATCCCTGGTACCTCCCCCAAAAATAAAATTAAATAAAACAGAATATAGCTAATCAAAACAAACCAGTGTAAGTGATACAGGCCTTCAAAACAAGATAATAGGAAATCAACAGTGGTTACTGTGATGCTTCTTGTTGTCTTCAAATAGCTTCCCATAACTTCAGACATAGGAAAAATCAAACAAAGCAGAACAGAATAGAACCAATAAAAACAAAACAATGAGTGCAGTAAAGGACTTCAAATGAGATAATAGTAAATCCAAAATGGCTGCCATAATGTATCTTGTTATCTTTGAAATAACTGCCCAGGCCATTGGATATAATAAAATCAAACAAGACAGAACAGAATAAAACCCAACCCAACAAAACAATGAAAATGATACAGGACTTCAAAATAAGATAATAGGGAATGAACAATGGCCACCACCTTCAGAAAAAGATCCCCCTTAGACATTACATTGCATATTGTTATCCTTAGACCTACAAACCTAGTGAAACACTTAACACTACAAGTATTTCGTTGTATTTTACCTCACTAGCTACCATTTCAGCCTGTGTTTCTCCAGATCAGTCTGTCATGGTAGCAGCCTGGGATGGGGGGCCTTGGCTCTTCTTGTCTCCCAGCCTGTGTGCCAGAAGGGGATGGCATCTGGATATCTCCTCACTGGCCTGCACATGGCACCAGCTCAAAGGGAGGACTTGCTTTTTGTTGACTCCCTGTTCTCCACACAGTCTGCAATGGTAGCAACTCACGGGAAATGGCTGGCATCTGGCGGTCCCCTCAGTGGCCCATACATGGAGGACTTGCTTCTTGATAACTTCTTGTTCTCTTCCCCTACAGTTCATATCTTCTTGTTCTCACCCAGACTTTCAGCATTTTCCACAACTGCACACTGCTCAACTAATGAGCACATTTCTTGCTTTATGAAGAAAAGAGAAGAGGATTGCAAGATGGCCAACTGAGTGGCGGCACAAGAGAGCCTCTCTGGGGGGAAAAAAAATAAAAACAACTTAGATGCTGGAATCTGGCAACATGGAGAAAGCCAGACAAAAGGAGAGGAATTCTCACCACCCAGGAAGAAACTGAGGAAAAAGAAAAAGAAAAAAAAAAGAAAGAAGAAAAAGAAGCATGGACAGAGTGCTGGAGCTGGGCAAGCCCCAATCGCTGTACTGGCACGTCTTGGAGTCAGGTGACTCATGATCAAGCTGAGATCACAGCCCTGCTGAGAGCGAGGGTTGGTGAGTTCCAGACCCTCAGCTGGAGGAGGCACTGTGGCAGGGAGTGGAAACAGCCAGTCGAGCTGCATGAACTTTGGTGAGTGATGGGAACTGGATTCTCGAAACTGGGAGGACTGGCTGGACGACATCTTGGAGTTGGGTAGGGCTGGCTTGAATCAAAACCCAAGGCAGTGTCTGCCGATGACTCCTACTCCAAAGCAGATTGGTGGGATCTGCTCAGACAGAGCCACGCCCCTGGTTGAAACCCAGTAGCCAGGGACGAGGCTTTTCTGGGCCAGTGGCATCCCCAGGGAACACACAAACTTGCTGAAGCATAAACTGGTTGACCGGCATAGAAGGAGGAGCCAGCTCTCAGCGTGCAACTCACAGATCTGCAGCGGACTCGGGGACAGTACTTCCCTAGCAAGTGCACTGCAGAAAAACTGTAAGCAAAACAAAAGGCCCAGAGACCTCCACCACCCACTTGTCTGAAGGGGGCCAAAAACATGACAAGACAGAGAAAGAGCAAAAGGTCCTCAACTGCGGAACCAGGGAAAGTGAGTCCAACAGAGGTAAATGCAGAGGAAGTGGAGAGCAGCAAACCTGTAATGTCAGAGACAGCCTCATCGGAAATAAAGAAATACATCCGTGACCTCATCATCAAATTTAAATCTGAAATTCTAACTCAGGTGAAGCAAGATATAAGAAGATTAATACAAGAAGTCCTGGGTAATCCTCAAGTAGACACAAATGAAAGAATAGAGGAACCCAAAGAAAGGAGAGAAGCCTTTGATGAAGAATATAAACAAAATCTAGAATATATGAAACAGATCCAAAGAGAATATTAGGAAATTAAAAACTCCATTGAAACCTGGCAAAACTTTTAACAGAAACTAAAGACAAACACTCAAAACTTGAAGATAGATTTGCAAAGTATGATCGTGAAAGGAAGGATCTCTTAAAAATAACAAGGAACCAGGAAGCAATGATACAAAGGCTAGAAGATGAAAAGAGGATTTATAACTTAAGAATAAAATATGTGAATGAAGATGCAGCAACAAATACAAATGAAATAAAAAGTCTATTCACAGAAATAATTAAGGAAAACTTCCCAAACATAGGTAACGGAAGTGAAGTTCCGATAAATGAGGCATATAGAACTCCAGCCAGCTACAACCAAAACAGATCTACACCCAGACATATAATAATCAGGATCCCAGAAATCCATCACAAGAACAAAATATTAAAAGTGGTCAGAGAAAAGAAACAGATTACCTATAAAGGAAACCTCATCAAAATCACAGCAGACTTCTCAATGCAAACCATCAAATCAAGAAGAGCTTGGAGTGAAATATTCCAAGCCCTGAAAGAAAATAACCTCCAACCCAGATTGATGTACCCTGCAAAACTGTATCTCAAAATTAATGGAGAGACAAGATATTTCCATGACAAAGAGGAACTGGGGGAGTTTGTGACCACCAATCCAACCCTGCAAAGAATACTGAAGGACATTCTAGAGAGAGAGAAGAAAATCACCAGGGTTCCGGGAATAATGGCAGAAAGGCCTCAAAGAAAGGGGCAGACAGTGGAATAAAGGAGAAAAGTAAACAAATAACAACAGAAAAATAGCATGGCAGAGATAAGACAGAGAAGATTGGTTATATCACTGTTTTATCTTGACTGATTTTATTTGAATCTGGTATGCTTGAGAGTGTCGAGTCTGAGAGTAGGGGCAACTACTCTGAAGATGACAGGATTCAATAGGATACCCATTCTGGTTTGATTGTTAACT
>PVLA01002894.1:215879-241053 GCA_004027455.1 Hydrochoerus hydrochaeris | reverse complement strand
GAAACAAACTCAAAGAGACATCCAAGAAACAAAAAATTCTACTGAAAGCATGCAAAACCACCTAAAGGAAGCTGAGGATAGGATTTTGGACCTTGAGGACAGGATCACAGTTAGTGATCAGGAAAGGATAGAACTTTTAAAAATAACAAAGCAGCATGAAATGACAATCCAGAAGCTTCATGATGATGCCAAGAGCAACGATATAAGAATAATGGGCATTAGTGAAGATACAGGAGTCCAGGCAAATGACATACGTAAAGTATTTACAGAAATAATAGCAGAAAATTTCCCAAACATGGGGAAAGAATCTGATATGCAGATAACTGAGGCATATAGAACACCAGTCACAATCAACATAAATCCACACCCAGACATATGATAATTAAGATGTCAGACATACAGCACAAAAACAGAATATTAAAAGCTGCCAGAGAAAAGACACAACTCACCTATCAAGGAAAGCCCTTTAGAATCACAGCAGACTTTTCAGCACAAACCCTCAAGTCAAGAAGAGCTTGGAGTGAGGTATTTCAAGCCCTGAAAGAAAACAACCTTCAACCCAGACTGATGTACCCAGCAAAACTTATTCAAATTTAATGGAGAAACAAGATACTTCCATGACAAAGAGCAACTGAAGAAATTTATGTCCACCAAACCAGCCCTAGAAAGAGTACTGAAAGACATACTAAACAGAGATAAAAATGACCACAATCCCCAAAACAACAACAGAAAGAAACCACCAGGTAGGATAAGCAATTAAATAAGAGAAAAAGCAGAAAGAAACAACTGGAACATAACATGGCAAAGTTGAGCCAGTACATGGAAATCCATATGGAGAATTCTCAGAAGACTAGGATTGGAAGCCCCATTCAATCCAGCTATCCCCCCCACTGGGTATTTTCCCAGAAGAACTGAAAAGTGATATATGTGCACCCATGTTCATAGCTGCACAACTTGTGATAGCTAAATCCTGGAAATAACCAAGATGCCCATCAACTGCAGAGTGGATGAAAAAGATGTGGCATTTTTATACAATGGAATATTACTCAGCTATAAAAAAGGATGACCTTGAGGCCTTCATAGGCAAATGGAGATAACCTGAGACTATCCTCATTAGTCAAATAAATAAGAATCATAGTTATAAATATCATATTGTGTCTCTAGTGTAAAAAGTAAATAAGAACTACAAGAGTAATAAAACCAAAATGTGTAATTGCTATTGTAAAAAAGAGAGGAAAAGAAAGGGCTCTAAGGGATATAACTGCATGTATGTTTGAGTGTGTAAAATAGATGACCATATTGCTGAATCTTTGTTGGATCTTTGAGCAGAACTGTTTGTAGTCTGACTGTTTGAATATTTACTATGTACCCTTTAACTTTGTAACTTGAACAACTACATCCAGGATGACAGTATGTAATTTATAAATTACTGATTTTTTAGTGGGGCTTTTTCTCATTCTCCTTTTTCTTTCTTTCTTTTAGAATTCTGTATTGTTGCTACCCTTTTTTCTGTTTTGTTTTTTTTTTCTTTTCTTCAAATAAAATTTTAAAAATGTATAATTGCTATTGTAAAAAAAGAGGAAATAGGAAGCACTATAAAAGATATAAAAGATATAGTATGTTTAGGTGTGTGGGATTGATGACCATATTTCTAGGTTCTTGTTGGATTGTTGAACAGATCTGTTTGCACTCTCACTGCTTTAGTGTCCACTTTGTGTGCTTTAATTCTGTAACTTGAATAACTATTTCTAAAAGAACAATATGTAATGTATCAACTAGTGATTTCTTACTGTTTATCTTCTTTTTTTGAAATTCTGTAATATTTCTACCTTTTTCCTGTTTTTTCTCTTTAAATAAAAAATGTACAATTGCTATTGTAAAAAAGAGAAAATAGGAAGTGCTATAAAAGATATAGCTGCTTGTATATTTATGTGTGCAGGATTGTTACCCATATTTCTTAGTTCTTGTTTGATTGTTGAACAGATCTGTTTGCAGTCTCACTGCTTAAGTGGCTATTTTCTGTGCTTTAATTTTGTAACTTGAACAACTATTTCTAAAAGAACAATATGTAATTTATCAACTAGTGGTTTCTTACTGTTTGTTTTTTTTTTTTGAAATTCTGTAATATTTCTCTCCTTTTTCTGTTTTATCCCTTTAAATAAAAAAAATTTAAATAAATAAAAGAATAAACATGTTTGTCATATCAATAATAGGAATACTAATATCATATTTTTAACTGCTCCCAAAAGGCTGAAAGTAAAAAAAAAAGGAAAATACATGCGAAAAATTTCAACAAACACAAATTAATGATATTGATGTTAATATCAAACAATCATGAATACTAGCACATGTTCAAAAATATTTAAATATTCTAATATTCATTGGAGTATTCTTTGTAGAAACTTTAAATGGCCTAAATGCTACTGCCTTTTCAAAAGGTATATAAAAATTTTGAAACATTTATTTCATTAAAATATTATAGGTTTACCAAATATATTTCGGATAGGTATTTATTTCATATATTTCTGGGGGTTTTTGTTTTCACAATTCATGATTTCCTTTATTAGATAAGGCATGGCCCATTCCATGGATTACAGCCAGAAACTCACAGCAGCATGGTTTATTTTTGGTATAAATTGCAGCAAAGTTATCACCAAATTAAAAGTTATAACAATATAAGCATGAAAAGTAAAATGCTGATGTTAAAAAAACAAAATTTTATGTAAATCATAGTACTGAAATGTAAAAGCAAAGTAGGTGAAATTATGTGCTTTATATAATTATGTTGGGAAATATGCAGGTATCTAGCTGGGACATGAAAAACAAAACATTTGCTAATCTACATGTTGTAGATATACAAACGAACTTTTAAAAAATACATGTTTACATGTCTCTATGCATATGTTTACATATATTTTAGCATCAAACTCAGTTATTTTTATACAGAGTATGAGGTGTATACTCCAAGAAAATTTCAATCAAAGCTAGTGGGAAATCCCAATTCAAAACTATTAATAAAATTTATATTTTAGCAACCTATACCTCCTCATAGTAAAAAAAAAAAAATCAACACTACATACATACTAACCCTACTTTGAAGTCAAAAATACATTTCAATTTACCATATTTTATTTAAAAATACTTTATATTAGGTTCAAATACAATGACTTACATAAAAATATATTATGCCAATATTGCTTCTAGTAAATCCTACAGAGTACAATTATTTACAAGTGATTTACTGAAAAACAGAAAGAATATATTCTAGAAAATCTCCCTCTGTGAGTGTATTTTCTGGAAAACCCACAAAGAAATATTGACATCAAATTTTTCACTTAAATGTGTACAAGTTTCCATTACATGAGGAATTCTCTGAAGTTTTTCCAAATAGGCTTACATTATAGGGTCATATCCAGTATGAATTCTTCCATGCAGATGATAAAAAATGTGCTCATCAAATGCTTCCCCCACATTGTTTGTATACATAGGGTTCCTCCCCAGTGTGAGATCTATCAGTATAAAATGAGGACTTACTAACCAATCTTTTCCCACATGGCCCACATTAATGTGTTTTCTTGTTTGTGCAGTTTCATGTTTTCCACAAGACTGTGTGTACTAAATACCTTCCCACTTTGCTTGCACACGTAAGGTTTCTCCCCAGTGTGAGTTCTTTCATAAATTTTGTAACTACTTTCTATAGTGTATGCTTTTACACAGTGCTTGCACAGCTAAGGTTCTCCCCAGTGTGAGTTCTTTCATGTACTTGACCAGATTGGTGTGTAGTGAATGCCTTCCCACAGTGCTTGCACACATAGAGTTTCTCCCTAGTGTGAGTTCTTTCGTGTATGTAATAATAATTGTGTCTGGTGAAAGCTTTCCCACACTGTTTACATACATAAAGTTTCTTCCCTTTGTGAGTACTTCTATGGCTTTGACATTGAGTATGTCTGCTGAATGATTTCCCATATTACTTACATATAGGGTTTTGCCTCAGCATGAATTCATCCACGTCTTTTGTAGCAACTCTGTGCATGGAATGCTCTCCCTTGTTGTTTACATAGTGTTCTACTCCATGTTAATCCTTTCATGAACTTTACAACTTTGAATATTGAAGGTTTTTCTGTATTGCTTGCATACATATATATGGTTTCTTCCCAGTGTGAATTCTTTCACAAATTTGCAAACCACTGGGGGTGCTGAAGGCTTTCACACTATTCTGACCAACAATAGTCTTCTCTCCAGGGTGGGTTCTTTCACTAAATTCAGAGTACAATTTCCCACATTGCGTTCCTATTGATAGGGCTTCTCTCCATTCTTTGCGCTTGCATGCTTCTCAAAGAACTGGAAATTGCCACAAGTTTTCCATGTTCATTACATTTACTCAGCTTGTTGTCAAATCCCAAATATTCATGTGGCTTCTCTCCAGTGTGATGTAAAATGGGCACATTTAATACAAGTGGCCAATCAGGGACTCTCTACAAGCAAACTTCTGGCTGGCTTTAAAGCAGTTTATTGCATGACCATATTAGAATCTGAAGTCCAATCAAATATGTGTCCTGTTTATTGAAAGTTTTCTATTGATAGTATTTTGCTAGCTCTTCATTCCTTAGATTTCTTAAGGAATATTTATATTCTTCTTCAATTTGCTGGTTGTCCCAAGTCCTCCTATAGCATTTGATTCCTAACTGTTTCCCACATCACATCTCTGTAGAGCTTCTATGGGGATGGATTCAGCAAAACCCTTTCCTCCTTGGTGAAGTTCACAGCTACATCCTCCAGTCTCGCTGCCTCCATTGTGTGGTACAGGAGTCTCCCAGAACCCTTTAAATGCAGGTTGCAGCCAATAGAAGTTACAGAAAAGGGTTGCTATTCATGTGGGGGGCTCTCAGCATTGAACTCAGGCTGTGCCATTTGGCACCATGACACTTTCAATCTATTTCTACAACTTGAATAAGACATTCAACTTTAACTTAATAATATTATTTTATTAAAGCATTTAGAAATTAAGCAAACTAGCTGTTTTCATCAGCAATGTTTGCATTATCTTCAAACATACTATACAGCAATTTCTCATCCTTGAAGATAATTAATTTCCTAACATTCCATTTTTCAATTCAATGATACAGTCTCTCTGACTGAAATATAATTCAAGTAATAGTACATAGGAAAAAATCATCTTTAATTAACCAATTACTATTTAGTGAGCACTCATTTGACAAGGTAAATTTTATAAATACACATTGTCTTAGTTGCTGAGACAAAGTACCCAATCCTCAAAGTTAAAAAGGACAAGATTTATTTAACTCACAGTTTGTAGAAGTCCATAATTAGTTCATAATTGATAGGGTGGCATAGCAGACAGGCATCACAGGGAGAAACAGTTCATGGTGGGCAGAAATAGCAAAGCAAGCAAGGACAAGACAACCCTCCCTTTATATTGTGTCCAGGCTACTGGGATTAGTGTTCTAGCACCCTCAATTCCAGCATTGCATCATAAATCAGTCACTCACTCTAGAATAAGCCACCTGTAAAAAAGCCCCACCTATGACCTCATGAGTCTGGGGGACATCCAGACATAAGCAATAACACATACCTAGAGTAGTAACATTTCTAGATTAAGGTAAATCTGGAGTTTAAAAATATGACTTTTACTTGCCACTATCTGACTCTGGGCAAGTTTATTGATTTACCATGGACTTAATTTCCTCATTATAAAACAGAATCATAATAGGAACTCTAGTTCCTGTACATATAATGCCTAAACTGGGCTTTTGCAATTTGGGAAAAGAGTTGAAATTTTGAAAAAAGAGACACCTATGATAAATTTCCCATTTTTATTGAGATACATAGAATTCCTACAGTTATCAAAGTCACAAAATATAACACTAACATATGTTAAAATTATTTTACATATCAGCAACAGTAAAATAATTCTACCTATAATTATTTCAAAAATGTAAAATGCTTAAGAATAAATTCAGAAATAAGAAAAGAATTATACACTGAAAACCATAAAACATTTGTAAGAAAATTAAAACCTAAAAAATGTTAAATTTTACTAGTTCATGGATGAATAATATTGATTAAATAGTAAGGTAACTATTTTTCCTTAAGTCAATGTGTAGATTCTATAACATCTGAATCAAAAATCTTCACAGGTGTTTTTGTAGAATTATCAAAATGCTTATAATATTTATATAAATGTGCAAAGAATTTAAAATAGCCAAATTTATATCTTAAAAGAACAATAAAATTGAAGGAGTCCATCTACCTGATTTCAAAACTGTGTAGCAAACTACCATAATCCAGACAATGTGGTACTGGTAGAAGTATAGACATATATAGACAAAATAAAATAGAGCTCAGGAAGACACACTTAATCAATTGGTTCTTTTGATAAGGGTGCCAGGGCAATTAAATGGTGAAAGGAAACATTTTTCTACAAAATGGCACCAGACACTTGGGTATGTGTGTGGAAAAATTCACACAAATATTGCATATGAGTGTATCCTCAATACACTTATTTAACCACAAAACTTTAAAGTAATAAGCAGATGAGACACAGATGCCATCAAAACCACATATAGCTCATTATTGCCATACACTTAATAATTAAAGATTAAAAAGACTAGGAAGTGATTAATTTAATAAAGAGCAATGCATATTACAGACAGCTATTCAAGACAGAATGTTACTTATTATTTTCTTCTTTGTAATGTTATATTGGGTTATAGTCTGTTTACTTGCTTTTCTACTTGAATTAATTCAAGTTATGCAGGCTCTGAGTTATGGCTCGTTGAGTACTCCTGGAAAAAAAGAAAATTTTAAATACGGACTTCAAAAGAGAAATAGCCAGTGTCTGTGTGACTCTGGATGGGTCTAAAAAGTGGCAAGAACACTCAAGACAGTTTTCTTAGCCCAGTTCGTGAAGTACCAAAAATAAACCATAAAATTGGAGATGCTTTGCTTGTTGGGAAAAGCCTAGAACATGTGACTTGTGGCTCATCGTTAGAGGGCTGTGCTTCAAAATGCAGCATGTGTGAGTAGACACAACCTTAAGGTATATTTGTGCATAGGTAGACTTTTATTTTAAAAATACCTGTGGTTGACTGCAGCAGAGTTGGGGAAAGAAGAATGGAGAAGAAAAAGGAAGAACATGGAATCTGGAAAAATTGAAAGAAACTTCTTCAGATTTTTCTCCTACATAGAACATTTCCTTCAGGGAAAGATATTGCTCAGCAATGCCCATTTATCTAATAAGTGTACAAATGGATCCTGTACTTTCCTTTCTGTATGATTAATTTGTTTGCCATTTGAAGACTTTCAGTCTGGGATCCATCCAAGGTGTTTTATGTACTGTAATTATCAGGTACTTCGCTGATATATGAGGAACCATAAAAGCAAAGAAGTAAGTGCAGCCCTAGGTTAGCACTACCAGAGCCGTGAGTGCCTTCCAGAAAGGTGTCTGCTCTCAAAGTCAGAAAAACGTTCCTAGATGTGATAGTCACTAGACTGTGGGCTCTCTGAAAGGGAAGTCTATGAAATTTTGCTGCAAGTCAAACCAGAACTGACCCCAGGGATTTGTTGCAGTCAAAAAAGAGGCTATGAAATCCCCATCAAATAAGACTTTTTCTCTCCAGTTCCTCCATTCTTGTTGAGAATTAATTCTTATAGTAAAAAGCTGAGGAGTATAACTTCAGAAAAATTGATATGATTTGTATGGAGAGACCCGATTTTCTTGTTTGCACAATGGTACTCATTAATGCTTCCCTTCTCTGGGAGTCCCTTGTATGTATAGGAGCACAAGCCCATATTGGAACGTATGGACTGAACTTTTATGTACTTCTAGGGCCAACTATTTGAAATATAGGCTATCTAATCATGAGGGTTGCTGAATTTGACACCCAGAGAAAAATCAAGGAACAACAAATCAATGTGGATGTCGACAAATCTGTAGAAGAAGAATATCCCACTATGTCACTCACGTGGTATACCTCTGGCCTTCCCCGTGATCATTTCTATGATTTTAAACCTAGCTCTGTCTGGTTAATTGTCTTGGAACCCTTAATAATTATATGGGCAAAGTATTTGGATAAGAAGAAAGATTGTTTGAGGCAGGGACACACACTACAGAGAGCAGTGACCTATCACAGGTTGGTGTGGGATGGGTATTAAAATATCAAGAACTCCAAAAGCTTCCAGTCTCCTTATCGTATTTGAGTAATGTCTACAAGCAGGGGTAAGGAAATATACCAGACATGAGAATCCCTACAAATCTCCTAGAATGTAGCATAGCGTCATGATTATGTGCACAGTTAATGAAACACACAGCTGGATCTGAATCCTGACAGGAGCCACCTGACACCTACCTGTGCCTTAGATTTCAGTTGTCTCCATTGCAAAAAGTGGATAAGAGAAACATCTGTTTTGTCAGATAATCATGCTATTTAGTATAACCTAACAGAATATGGCTTAATGCACACATAGCTTAGTGTGAGCACTATGTAAGTACTCATAAAGATAACTACAATGTACGCATAAACTGAGCAGGTGAGTTGCAATAAGAATATTACCATTACTTTGTAGAGTGCTCAGAGCATCCCTGAGAGACAGGCAGGAGTAACAGTGCCTTAGCACAGTCTGAACTGGTTACTTGCCTACATGCTGGGCAAATTGCTTTCAGCCTTGTGATCTCAGCTCAAGCACCAGCTCTCCTAGAAGTCTCCTGTGACCAGTGACCAGATGGACTAAGCCACTGCCCTCCACAGTTCTTCTGCACTCCAAGCCCCTCATACCATGGCTCCCTCTGTCTGGTGATGGTGCTCCTGGTTCCTTCCTCTGCTAACCTTTGATAGCAGCATCATTCAGTATGAAACATCCAACTCCTGGCACACGTATGCGCTCTTTAAAGTGATGTTTTAGTATGGAATCAATGGATCCGTCAGCATGAACACGAGCAACACTGCTAAAAATCAACTTGCCAGGTAGAAAATTCATCAAATATACTAACTTATCCAATATATTTTAAGGAATATTTTTAAAATATATTTGATGGCTGTGAACATGTAGGCCTTGGTATTATATCAAATTAGTTGCTACTGAATTGGTCATTTAATGACTTGCCTCATGGAAAACTAGCTTTTAGTAAATCTGTTTTAGAAAAAATTGCTTTATTAGGTAACTGACCTAGAGGCCATAACATTTCCTATTTATTAAACAGTTATAATGATATTTTTCCTTTCCTAAGGATATTGTTTATGGTGAAATAGCTTTTGTGAAATTTGGATAGGGACTACTTTGTAAGTTTTTATATATTAGTAAGAAAATAGTATGACCTATTTTTATTTATATTGCTGGTATGAATGAAAGTAATTCTACCTGACTAACAGCTACTGTGAAAAATATTTTCGCTGGTCTCAACTTCAGACTTATTTTCTGAAAAGAGCACAAACATCTTTATTATTTTATTTTGTAGCTCCATGTGAAATCAAGAAGAAAACAGAACTACATGTATGACTACATTGAGTGCTGACTGAACACAGCAGCCCACTGACCAAGGGAGGAGGGGACAGTCACTGCAATCCTTTCATGTTACTCATGGGTTGCTCAAAGAACATGGCTATAGAAATAGTTAATTATTTTTAAAACTTGAAATAAATCTGAGAAATTTAGCAGAGGGCTCAATAAAAAAGTACTGGCTTTCATTTGTATTTATTCTAAGATGTGCTAATATCTGTGTACAGCACCACTGTCCAAAATTCAGCTACACCACGTTTCCACACTCCCAGGCTAAGTGCAGCCTCGCAGTAAGAAAAGAGAGACTGCTATTCCTCTCACCCCTGCAAAAGGGATGTTACAAAGATCCTTTTAGCTATTGTGAATTGGGAAGAAACTGTTCAAAAGAAAAGAGAAACTGTGATGGGGGAAAGAGGAAAGGAAGGAAGGGGAAAGGAAAAAAAATATATATATATATATATATCTGCATAAACAAGATAGTTAGGATTGTTATATTGCTGGTTTCTCTTAGTTCCTTGAAAAGAAAGTTTTGTGCTAATTTTGTTTGAACAATATCTCATGCCTGTATCTTGCACCCTGAGTAACTACTCTGAAGACAACAACGCACAGTGTATTAATTATTGTTAGTCTCCTATTATCTTGTTTTGAAAATCCGTTTTTTTTTCTTTTTAAAATAAAAAAAATAATTTTAAAAAGATAATTTAAATGTGACCAAAAAAGCAGGATACACTGGAAAGATCACACCTCCTGTTTGGGGCACAAGATATATATTTTCTCAACAATAAAAACTTTTCATTTCTGTAGTTATTTCATGCATTCAAAATATATAAGTTCATTACATAATTGTCAGCCTTGTGCTAGGTATAATTCAGGAAGACTGAGTTCTGAATATTCATAATGCTTTTCTATTATATTTACACTACTTAATATTCACCCTAGCATTTTCCTGGAATGATGATTACTCTAAAGCTTGGAAGTTTTTTCTTACTAACATCAACCTCTGTTTCAACAGTAAATACTCCGCTTGCTTCAATGTTCTGGTTTTTTCACCTGAATATGTTCCCCTGAGCATTTATAAGTATGACCACACATCACATGTTCACTGATGAAGAGACTATGTCCAATCTTCCAGGTCCCAATTTACTAACATATTATTTGTGGGTGTTAAGACAATATTCACTGATTAACTAAGCACAGTATAATTAAAGATACTTCTTTCTAAAGTATTTTTTGCTGAGACATTTTCTACAGCTTTTTCTGTTTAAAAGAGTTCTCAGGCTTCTCACCAGTTGGCCTTTTCTTATTTGAATGTGACCAGCATGTCTTTCTTTTTTTCTCTTTTTGTTAATTATTTTGCTATTGTTGTTATTGTTGTTCTATGAACAAAACAGACACTGACCTATTCAGAAGACCTTGAGAGGTGCATTGGAAGGTAAGAGTGCCTAAGAGAAGGAAAGTTTAAAGTTTCAGATATCCTAATGTGTGTTTTAAAAGAGACCATGTTCCAAAAACTCAGGCTGGGCAATGAAGGAATAACAATTTTTCCAACTGTGAGTTCATCCAGTCAAAGGGTGTATCTGAAAACCCTGATCTAAGGTTCCCAAGGAAAGACGAGTGAGACTCCAGTGACTCAACAGATTTTCACTTAAACTTGATGTTAAGTGTGGAGTGAGGTTTGACTGCCTTTCCAGCTGCCTTTCCCAGGGCATCTTTGTGAACACAGGAGTTAGAAATGACAACAACTCACTTATTTGTGTGTCACACTTTCACATGTGACCACAGGAGCTCTGAGAAGGCTGCACACAATTCCAACACAATTTGTGGAGCGTCCCCCACCAATTAACATCACAAACATTTAAGACAGGTGCAGTCTGGGGAGGAAAGAGGATAAATTTCCTCCAGACTGAAGCAATGACCAAGGGAAAAATGTTCCAGACTGCACAAAAAGACACCTCTTTTTATAACGGATGAAAACCCACTTTCAGAAGCTATTTTCCTTTTAGTGGAAGTGCCTTTAATGTACAGTCTACATTTGATATTTGGGTTCAACATACAAGAGAAAAAAAATAACACACCACAACTTGGAAATGGTTTTAAAAATTCCCTACTATAATACTTATGAAACTATGGATTTCTCTTTTATGGACTTTATTCTTTCTTCTTTACAATTGGACCTCTGATATTCCTTTTTAATAATAATGTAGTAATCCATTCACCCAAACACTGCCAATGAGATGAAAGCTGAATGTGCTTCCTTATATCTGTAACTTGGAATTAAGACAGTAACTTTTTCTAATAAAATTATTGGGAGCAAGTCTTTATTTTGCCATTTAAAAAAGCACTGACAACCTATTGGCTGTCGAAAGGAAAACCTTTGACTAGTACAAATTGATACTAAAACACTTTTAGCAATTTAATTGTGAACAATAGCCATGCTATTTTCAACAATTTTCTGTGATGGAATTTTGGCAAACAAAATATTAAAAATATATAAAAATATGGAATATAAAGGATTGTATACAATATAAGAAATATGAAGCATATTTTCATTAATTCAATTCCCAAAGTTTGCTGTAATGCCTAAGGCAAAAATAAATGAATGCAAACTGCAGTGAAAATATGCCCTTTTCTTCAAGCTTTAAAAACCGTCTTCATTTCTTTTTTATTAGTGCCCGTTGATTACACAGAAGAGTGGGTTTTGTTTTGTACATGCATGTAACACACTTTGATCATTTTCACAGTCTCTCCCTTTCCCATCTTCCTGAATTTCTCTTTAAAGGTCCCCTTTCTACTTGCATCACCTCTGGTTTTAATTTTTTTTTTTAGGTTCCATACATGAGAGAAAACATGCATATTTGACTTTCTGAGTCTGGCTTATATTGCTTTTAACATGATGGTCTCCAGTCCTACCCCTTTTCCTGCAAATGACATGACTTTATTCTTTATGGGTGAATAATATTCCACTATGCACATAGAACACATTTTCTTTCTACATTCATCTGTTGATGGGTACCTGAACTGCCCCTGCACTTTAACTGTTGTAAATTGTACCAGAATAAACATGAGTATTCAGTATCACTATAGCATGCAGACCTGAACTCTTCTGGGAATATATGAAAGCATACAATAGCAGGATCAAACAGCATTTCTATTTTAATGTTTCAAAGCACTTTCATATTAATTCCCATAGTGGATGTACTAGTATATATTCCCATGTCCTTGCCAGAATCTATTGTGTGTGTGTGTGTGCGCGTGCGTGTGTGCATGCATGTGTGTATGAAATATTCTAATAATAGCCATTCTGATTGGAATCTTGATGTAGCTTAGATTCACATTTTCTTGGTGGCTAAAAAGGTTGAATATTGTTGCATATACTTATAGCCAATGTGTGCTTCTTCCTTTGCAAGTGTCTGCTGAATTCATTTGTCCATTTATTGATTTCTTTGGTGTTAAGCTTTTTGAGTTCTTTCTATATTCTTAATATGAATCCTCTCTCAGAAGAGTTCCTGGCAGCTTTTCTCCCATTCTATATGCTGCTACTTTACTCTGTTGGTTGTTTCCTTTGCTGAACAGAAACTTTTAAGTTTGCGTAGTCCCATTTGTCTATTCCTAATATTATTCCCTGAGCTAATGGAGTCCTATTCATGAAGTCTTTGCAACTGCCTGTGACTCCAGCTATTTCCCTTATGTTTTCTTCTAGGAGTTACAAAATCCGGATCTTATACTTAGGTCTCTGATTCATTATGAGTTGATCGTAATATAGAGTAAGAGATAAGGATCTTGTTTTAGTCTTCTACAAATGGATATCCAGTTTTCTCCCTATCATTTGTTAAAGAAGCTTTCTTTTTATTCATGTACGTATTTGGCACTTTTGTGAAGAATAGATGTCTATGGTTGTGTGGGTTTGTTCCACTGATCTACATAACTATTTTTGAAAAGCTTTTTCTTAATATTCATAAAGCAAAATCAAATTTTAAAGATCATAAACTCCATGAACATTTCTCCCAAGTCTACATTAAAATGAAAAGAAAGAGCCACTCATCTGTGGCTAATAAGGACTATGTAGATTGCCTCGAGGCCATTTAATTCTACTCAATCTCTATTCCAGCTCTGAAGCCCAGGACAATGGAACCACATTCCTGTCCTTACCAACCTTGCCAGAAAACCATGACACAGGGAGAAAGAAGTTCGTGAGGAGTGGGCAAAGACATCAAAGACCATCTGAGTCCCAGAGATAAAACTGAAAAACCATGTTAAGGTGTTGCCAGACTAAAACTGACACATCTAACACCATTGCAAAAGGACAACTCATAAATCGTTTGGTTATACATAATTTTTAAATACTTTTCTTAAGAAAAGTGGGTTAAAAAGATTATCTCAAAATCTAAAGAAGTAGCCTGATTGCAATACCTGCTGATGAGTTATTTTAAGGCAAACAACCTTCACAACCCCCTTTTACCTACAAATGAGAACAGGCTGTCCAGTGAAGAAATCATCAAACTTGGATGGGTGAGGAATTGTCTTGAAATAAACTCCTCCCCTGGGTTTTTAAGGCATCAACTCTAACAGATGAGACCTGCAGTCACTCAGATGTGCTATTGCATCACATAAATGATACCCCCTGGACTTGCCTTATTTGTTCTTATGAAATTCCTGTCAGTTTTGAAGCATAAATAATTCAAGCAAATGTCTTCAGACACCAGAGGCTGCCAATTATTATTGTGTCACCAACTTACCACTATTCATTTTGGTCACTGGAGTATTTCTTTTAAAAATCTGAGCCCACCAGACTAGAATAAGTTTCACATTAAAATAATTTTCTTTTCCTCCAGTTTGTTCTCAGCTAATTCAAAATAAGCATTTTGAAAGAAGAAGTGGAAGTTTATCATTTAGAATGCCTTTTGTGTCTCTTGGATTCCTCTACAAAAGTTCAAATATAATAGGGTTGGGAATTAAATAGTACAAGCAATTACAACAGAAAAATGGAGCAAGCACTTTCAGTATTTTTAAAAGAACCATAAAATTCCCAGGGTACAATCAACACATTTAAGAATTCAAGAGAGAGAATTACAATGCTTGCATCAGCCTAGTAACTGAAATGAATCCAACATTTCCATTTTAAAGCCACTAATCCAAGAATAAAGAGGAGATGAAACAAACTCAGACAGCTATAAAAGAGCTATGTTTGGGACTGGGCATTGTGGCTTTGCTTGAAGCTTAGAGTTACCTCTGAAATAGCCAGAAGTGGCAAGGTGGCCTGCAAGGCTACACTGCTTTCCTGGTCTGTCCCATCTGTCATTAGCAGTTTGATGAACAATGACATACATAGCGTGTCTGTCATCAACTTCAGTTAATAAGAATTTTATTATGGCATAATGCATACATTTTTCTCTTTTTCAGCTCTACCTTGTTTAATACAAATCCTTATCTTGATGTTTTATATTTTTAATGTTATCATAAATGCTATAACTTCTGCAAATGGGAAAAAAATCCTAAGGAAAATTATTAACAACTGTATGCCTTTCTTGGGCACAAGCAACTTCTAGAACTAAAGTTGCTTTATTTTTATTTCTGCTCCTCATACTTCCAAAAAAACAATTCTGAGGTCTGCATTAGTCATCGACTCTCTGCAGTTTAAATTATTGTTCTATGGTAATTTAATAAATCTCCATGCACATCCAGCAACGAAGTCACTAGTCCTCTCCACAATGTTTTACCATAACTAGGATTCAGATTCAGCAATTATTCCCATTATCAAAACCTTAGTCACACCAAAAATCAAAAACCAAAAAGCACACTTGCTGTTTCTGAAAGATGCACCATGCTGTTCCAGCATCTGGTGATGTCTTCCCACATTGCATTGCTGGCATCAGCTCTTTCCTCACTGAGAAGGTCTGGAAGGAAGAAAGCTTCTGCTATAAGGAGGCCAGGTTTAGCAAATCAAAACAAAAATGTCCAGTTGAATATGAACTTTACATCAACAGTCAATACTTTTAGCATAAGTATATCCCCATGGAAAATTAGAGGCGTGCTCAGTGAAAAATATTCATTGTTTATCTGAAGTTCAAACTTAACTGGAGATCATGTAGTTTATGTGGCAAACCTACCTGATATTATCACTGGTGAGTATACAAGTGAGACTAGAGAAGACAGAATCTATGCGGCCAATGACCGTGCTGTTAGCTGAGGGTCCTGCGGTAGTCAGCACGGGGACATTTTAAGGTATTTTCCTGCAGGCAAAAGGAGATTTGGCTGGCAGTGTAGATGCAGCTGGCTCTGGAGAGGGGCTGAGCCCTGGACAGCAGTGACCTGGGCACTGTTCACGGGCTGCTCAATAAAGGACACACCTGCTCCCAAAGGGCTGCCACCATAAAGTGGCTTCCCTCTGAGTATCCTTTTCGAGACTAATGATGTGTGACAAAAATAGTAAGGCAAGGAGAGCAAAAGGCCTTTCCTGGAGAAATTAGCCATCAGCTTGTTCCAATAATTGCCCCTCTTTTAGGTATTTCTGACTGTTCCACCCAATCATTCAAAGGAGTCAAAGGTCAAAGGTCAAACATTTATGACTTGGAGCCGAAGTTGTTTTGGAAAAACTTACTGAGAGAATTGTAGCAAAAATCTTAGCTATGCTTTTCATCAAAAATGTTTTAAAATAGCAGAACACAGCTTGCAATTACATCCCACATATAATATGTAGAACTGTAGATAAACAGAGAGAGGTAACAGGCAATGACAAGGACTATATTGGAAATAATTTTTATGACATTTTCATAAAAATCATAATTTATGAATTTATCTTCAATGTGATTATCTCTAAGCCCACAACAATTTCTAAGTATAGGTTTTGTGGTCTCAAAGGCAATCCACCTTACAAACGCCTTTGGACTTTAAGGAACATTATTAGGTAAGAAGAATGCAAGAGATTATGAGTATTCTTTCCCTTGAGGTGGTTTCTCTTTATTCTGTCTCTCATTTCTCCTTATGTCTAGTCATGTAGAAACCACTTGACAGTTTCCAACTTATGAGGCAAGTTTTATAATTTGTACAATACATATTGTGTTATATTTTTCAACAAATGCAAAATGTTCCACTACTGACATTAATCTAATTAACTTAAAAGTAATCAAAACTTTTAAAAAATTTAAAATTCCACTCTTTGATCACCAGATACTTCCCAAATATTTGATAGATACAGTTATCTAGTGACTACTATTTTATATTCTGCCTTTAATGGAGAATTCTCATCATCCCAGTAAGTTCCATCAGACAGTGTTGTCTACAGACTGTTATATTTTCCTCCAGACATATGCATGTCTTAGCCACCACTCTGTTCCATAGATATTCTAGGAAAATAGAAAAGGACATAACTGATCTGCTTAATTACAGAAAATCTGTAACACTAGGCCCAATAATCCAGCAATTTCAGTATCTTTGATGAAATAGTGGCAGAAAGGCAACAAACATGTAAATATACATTTCAAATGTGAATCATGATTGCTATTGCAGTTATTAAGAATAGTTCTACCGAGGTCTTTAAACAAGGTTTCCAGAGTAAACGCCAAAGACCAGTAGCTGTTTAATCATATGGAAGGTGTCTGATCTTTCTGGGCTTCTGCCTTTGTCATTCACAAAATGGGACTAACAAGAGTACCTGCCTTTTCCAGAAAAACCACTGCATCTATGGGAAGCTCCCTGGAATTGTGCAGTATACATCTGCACATCGTCCTTCTTCTCTGGCACTGGAGAGCATGAATAGAGAAATTTCACTTAAAGGACTCAAAGATTAGTGGGCATATATGAAAGCATGCAGTAAATGTTAGCTATATTTAAATTATTTTATGAAATGAAATTTCCCAAAAGGATGAATCAAGTAGTAGACTATGAAAGTCATTCATATTTGGGATTACCAACCAAGTGACTTTTCCCAGGACTGAATTGGTTCTTAGAGTGATGATATTTCAGTCTTAAAAGCAAGAAGAAGCAAAAAAAAAAAAAAAAAACCCAACAACAACAAAAAAGCAACCCAGATAAGTTACTCACTTAGACAAGAAGAAGATGGAGGAGGAGGAGGAGGAGGAGGAGGAGGAGGAGGAAGAGAAATATATTTAACTGCAAAAAACACCCAGAAGTGACATTTATTCACAATGCCTAATGATTATTAGTATTAGTAATGGCATCTGGCTAAACATTATAAATTCTTCAAACTAAATATATAGGTCAGTGGATGAATAGGATTAATGTGTTTCTTCCTGGCATTAATATGGGGATCTGCATGAAAGCCAAAGTTGTCCAGCTGGAGCAGAAAATAGCACAGTGCCTGTGGCTTGTGGCTTTTAAATAGCAGCACTGGGTACCTTAGTATAGGATCAGATGACTGAGCTAGAGCTGCGGGGTGTTTTGCTCTGTTTTGCTTTGCTTTGCTTTGTTTTGTTTTGTTTTGTTTTGGTGAAAATTTAAATATATTCCCTAGCCTCTAACCCTAGAATCTTCACCTCCAAACGAAACAGCTGTCCAGTAATTATTTCATTGCTACAGGGTATCAATCATTGCCCCAATTTATGGTCTAAAACCATAAAAGAATTGTATTTTCTCCTTATATAGTTATTGCTTCACCATTGTTCAAATGTAATCTACACCTTGGCACTTGAAGAAATGAGAGAAGAACTTGTGTCAGTAATGGTTTTAATTAAATCAAGTGTTTACGATTTCCTCTCCAGCTCTTTCTCTGCAAAACCTACAGCATGAACCCAGCAGGGCAGCTGCAGTCAAATCAGAAGAGCGCACAGAATTAGCATGGTGGTCTTAAAACTAGTGAATTACTGTCTCACTCTACACATCCCCCTTTGGGCACTAAATTGGATTTCTTTGGGCAAGCTGCCAACCACTGGTTGCTTTTGTGAGTCACATGGACCACAGCAATATTGCTCACCCACATTTATCGGGAATGCTGAGAGACAAAACAAAGGGTACTAGAGAGATAGAGCCAAGTAGAACTCCTTGCTCCATAGAAGTTGAATGCTTCTCTTTTTAGGGGAAATATTTGTTTAATGTACCTATTTCTTAAGTGGTATGTGGGTTGCTCTAGCTCTTCCCCATGAGCTCCTAGGCATAAAGAACTTCCACATCTATTTCCAAGCCAGCATCTCCAATCTGTGTCCCTATGGCCAGATTGGCAAAATTGTACACCAGATCATTCTTTTATCAGTTCACACTTAATTAATGAGCCATTGATTGGAGGATTGGTATTGGATTGTTACAATCCACTTGCAACACAATCCACTTTCCCTCTTAGCGGAGGGAAAGGTGGTGTTAATGCAAAGTTAACCTCCATCTGTGGTGACCAGCAATGACAGAAGATGCCCGGGATAGAACAATTTTCTTCAAAAAGGAACAGATATCACTTTTATTTCACTTGAAAATATTTAAAGTTTTTGATGAGAAAGTAGGGAAGAATGGCAGTCTTATCTTTGAATAGTACTTCAAGTATAAAAATCCCCAGTAGAATCAGTTTTGACTGAATCCTTATAAAGTGATCGACAGATCAGGTAGACTATGAGACTACTAAGGAAGAAGAGGCCTTAGCATCAGGTGGGTGCTAGCCTGCAACATGGGGTCTAATGATGGTGGTGAAGAAATTATCCCCCAAATTGTTCATCCTTAACAGCTGCTATATATGCTCCCCTAATAGTTTTAAATATCAAATTTGCACCAAAAATACTATATAATTTTAAGTGATAAAACAAAGGTTTTTTGTGGGTTCCAGATCTCAGCTCTGCTCACATTAGTCTTCAACAAATATCCTTCAGAAAATCAAAGCAGAATACTGATCAGGCCAACTTCTCAGTCTTTCTCCCCTGTGTATCAGCACCTTTGAAGTAAATAAATCTTCGTGTGCGGAATACATGAAGCAATTTGTGCCTTAGGATGGCAACCAGACTGCAAAACAAGTTAAGAAAGGAGAGATTTTTTTTTTAGCTTGATAGTGAGTGAAGTGATGGAGAGCTAATTTACCTATTCCACAGATTTGTAGTGCAATATTTATCTTGCATCTCCTTTTTCCATCTGCAAAATCAGAAGTGGTAATCCCACACTGACATGTGGAAAACCCAAGGTTATATCACCAAGTTTTGCAAATTATCACAGATACTTGGTCCTAAGGCTTGAAAGAAATTGGCCATGCCTGCAATAAATCATGTCCCGGGATGATAGGTTGTTTCATAAAAATTAAAACTATTGCCACTGGCAACCGTACTAAACCTCTCAAAGCCTTTGATATTCACTGAAATCAATGATTGGTGTTATTAGGTAAGAAAAGACTGTACAAAATGTTGTAGATTAATAAAGCTTCGTGAGAACTAGTTTTTCAAAATCAGAATGTCTGCAAAACAATACCTAGAGATACTCCATAGGATTCAAGACCGAGAAGTCCATCTCGACATGGGAGTGGAATACTTTTTCTAAAGATTTTTTTCCATGAAATTCAATATCATTGTTTCAGGACAAATCCAAGTTCCTTGTATATTTGTAGTAGTTTTTGAAAGAAATTGCTAAGAAAATTGCAGAAAAATTTGCTAATAGAAAGGATAAGTATAAACTTCCCTCTTTCAACATACCAGTGGTTTAGAGAGCACCAGTTCTACTTTCTAGGCATTCTGTCTACTTTCTTTGACAATCTGTTCTCCAAAAATTGGATGAAAGTAAGAACTTGTCTCTCAAATGGAGGTTTATTTGAAGAATGTTATTGACGTTGAAAAGCCTTCTTTTGAATTTCCAAAAACTTGCATGCAAAAATTGAAACTGGTTTAAAAAAAAATCAAACAAAGAAAGATGATAATAGCCAGGCTTGTAACAGTTTGTCATGTTGATTTCCCCATCTCCGATTGAGACTAGGCCTTCAGCAGATTCTTCAGCTCCTCCTGCTATTTAAATGAATGAATGCCAAATATTTCCATTTGGAGGATTAATCCCATTTCAAATGTGATTAAGGAAAGCATACTCTCAGTTTATTTTTACCCCAGAAACATTCTGTATTCATTCCATCAGTACTTAGTGAGTGTCTGTTCTGTGCGATTTACTATGTTTTGTGTTCTATCTAAACAGCTGCCGTTTTCCCCAACTCCAGACACTTTATGGAGCCTGGTGGCGGAAAGGCGAAAGTAAGGGCTTTCTAATGGGTCTTCCTCTTCCTTTGTCTTGCTACTTCCTTCCCCCTGTGACTATGCTAGGCAATAAGTATACTGTGCTCAAAAGGAGCAAGTTTTCTTATTGTCAAAGAATGCGGAAGGGGACAGAGCTCTGAAGTGGTACAATGGAATTATGATTGTGATTTTATACAAGGTAAATACATAGATGCAAGAGAGAGACAGAGAGACAGACAATGACAGAGTCAGAGACAGACAGCCAACAGAGACAGATGATTTTTATGAATACAAAAATTTTGAGATTTTTCCCATTGAGAAAGGCCTAGCAGAAATGTAACTAACTAAAATGAGGACACCTAGTGCTCAGATAATGGTTTTAAGAAAATTCTTTACTGGAAGGAACAAGGACTTGCTAGAGAAACAGCTGGCTACTGGGGCTAGGAAAGGAAAAAAACAGAATTGGGATGGATCATCCCAATAAAACAAGCAGCCAGACTGAAAAGGCTCCTGCTTGCCAGGTTTAAGAAAGTTTGTGCATCAAAAATAACAGTATGAATAGTGGATATACCTTTCCATGAAACCCATGGACTCGTCCAGATAAAAATAAACAGCTGGGATCACAGGGAGCACACACCTGTAATCCCAGTGCTCTGGGAGGCTGAGGCAGAGGTGCTTATTCAAGCTCAGCCTGGGCAGTCTTAACAGTTCAGTCTATTTCTCTCAAAATTAAAAATAAAAAGGACTAGGTTTGTAGCTCAGTGCAAAGATGTTGAGTTTAATCCTCCATATGATAAAAATAAATAAATGTCGTTCTCTATATCAATTCTTGTCAACTAGTAACTAAAAAGAATAATGAGATTAGAAAACTACAATTTGAGAACCATACTATAGTAATAATTGAGTCAGGCTGAATTATCATTGCAGTTAAAACTTACATGCAAAATTATGGTAAGATAGTCACATAGTCTCAATGCATCTTCCACAATATACATTTTACACCATAAGTACAACAAATGAATTAATTAAATTTACACTGAACAGCCCTAGCTGACTCTATCTTAATCAAGTTATTCAAAATGGACATCACCAGTGTCTCCTGAGAATTTGCCATGCTGGGACATGGAGGGCCAACCAGGAAATCAACTAGCCAGCCTTCCTGGTAAACTGTGCAGGCTATGTGCGTTCCAGGGAAAGAAAAGACAGCGCCTTCTGCTGAGAATCAAACACCATCCATATCCCCGTCCTTCTGCTGTTAGCAATCACATGGCTCCAAGACAGCCTGAGTTGAAAGCAACTAAGGTACATAAAGCAACTAAATGCTTGTATTTCTTGGTTGATTATACAGGCCTGGAGGCAGCGGTCTGAGTATCTGTTGGGAGGATGACAGTATGCAATATAGCAAATATGGGGGATTGCCTTCTGTCTTGTCTTTGAAATCCAATATTGTTTTCACTGTTTTTGCTTTGTCCTGATTAATTGTTTTTGCTTTATTCAATATTCTGTTTTGATTCGTTTTATAGTGTTTTGTTTTTGGTTTGATTTTGCTATACCTGATAGATGAGACAACTACTGTGAAGATAACAAGATATACTGTTAGCTATTATTATTTTCCTGGTATCCTGCTCTGAAGTTCTGTACCAATTTTGCTGCATTGTCTTGATTGGCATTGTTCTGTCTTGTTTTGTTGGATTTTACTATCTTTAAAATAAATATTTTTAAAAAATGGACATCACCAACAGTAGGGTAAAGTGACAACTGCCTCTTAATGTGACTCACTGAGAAAAGCCAGGTATCACTGGTGCCATTCCTACTGAAAGTTCATAAGCCAGGAAAAACTACCAGGAGACTTTCTACAAATAATGATCTATGCTCACTAAAACAGGGAAGATTTTGAAAATAAGTGAAAGAAGAATCATTCTCATTAAAGGAGGCCAAGTTCATGAGAGCTAAACAGAATACATATTATGAGCGAAACTATGGATCTATGAAGATCTGTTGGAGTAACAAGAAAATTTGAATGGGAAGTAGATTTGATGCTCCTTGTGTCAATTCATTGATTTTGATTATTTTGCTGTGATTATGTGGGATGATTGTCTTTATAATTAATAACAAACCATGAAGAACTGAAGAGTAAGATGAAGTATCAGGGAGAGAAGACAAGATGGTCGATCAGTGAGCAACAGAATACAAAGCCTCCCGGGAGAAACAATTCATATGCCAGAATAAAACACCCTGGAAAGACCCAGACAGAGGGAGATGGATCCTCTTGACACAGGAAGAAATTAAAACTTAAAAAAGCTCGTCAAATACTTTGGGACTACAACTGAAACAGCTAAAAACTAAAGGGACACAGCGTTTTCACAATGACCCGCCAAGATTGCACCAGCTTGAATCTGCACCAGCAGGCAGAGCCACCCAAACTCCTTCCCACCACCACTCACAGGAAAAACGGCAGCGCTGAAATCGGGGGGTTGGTGAGCCCAATGGAGAGCAGAGAGCGGAGCCAGTGGAGGAACCTTCACTGATCCACGAGCAGATTCATGCGATTTGCTTGGACTGGGCCGCACCACTGGCCGGGACCCAATGAGCCATCCCAAATCAATTCCCTGCACCTAGTAAGTATCAACTTGGTGAAAGTAGCTGAAGTTTGGCTGGCCTGGTGGGGAGGGGCAGGCATAGGCAGCTGCTGCTTACACCCCAGTGACAAGAGCAGGCAGGAGAGGGAGGATTTCCCTGGCCAGCGTGCTTTGGAGGAAACATGGCCAACAGGGAAGGGGCTGGGACCTACATTGTAACCCATGTGGAGGAAGCCAGGACCATGACAGGAGAGAGAGGCAGGAGGAGATCCCCACCGAGAACCCTGAGAGCACTGATCCAGGAGAAGGAAAAACAAGGGAGACTGAGGGCAGCAAACACACAACATCAGACATGGCTTCAATGGACATTAAGAGATATCTTTGGGACCTTGTAGACGAGCTCAAATCTGAAATATTAAATCAGGTAAAGCAGGATATGAGCAGAGTAATAAAAGAAATACTCTTTAGGAAATACCTCTCAGGAAGATAAAGATGGAAGAAGGGAGGAACACACAAAAAAAAGGAGAGAAACATTCAATAAAGAATATAAAGAAAGGGCTGGGGATTTAGCTCACTGGCATAAGCACTTGCCTTGCAAGCATGAGGTCGTGAGTTTGATCCCTGGTACAAAAAAAGAATATAAAGAAAATATAGAATACATGAAGCAGATTCAAAGAGACTACCAGGAAATTAAAAACTCCACTGAAAGTTGGCAAAATGCCTTAAAAGAATCTAAGGATAGACTATCAAAACTTGAAGACAAGTTTGCAATGTGTGATCATGAAAGGAAAGATCTCTTAAAAATAACAAGGAAACAGGCAGTAACAATACAAATGCTAGAAGATGACAAGACAATCTATAATTTAAGAATAAGAAACATGAACGAAGAAGCAGGAATACATACAGGAGAATTACAAAGGCTATTCACAGAAATAATTAAGGAAAACTTCCCAAGCATGGGAAAAGAAAATAACATTCAGTTATGTGAGACACACAGAACTCCAGCCACCTACATCCAAAACAGATCTACACCCAGACATATAATAATCAAGATACCAGAAATTCAATATAAAAACAGAATATTAAAAGCCATCAGAGAAAAGAAACAGATTACCTATAAAGGTAAGCCCATCAGAATCACGGCTGACTTCTCAACACAGACCATCAGATCAAGAATAGCTTGGAGTGAAGTCTTCCAAGTCCTGAAGGAAGGTGGCCTCCAGCCCAGATTGATGTACCCTGCAAAACTGTCACTAGAAATTAATGGAGAAACAAGATGCTTCCATGACAAAGAGGAACTGGGGAAGTTTGTGACCACCAATCAAACCCTACAGAGAATACTGAAGGACATTCTAGAGAGAGAGAAAAAAAATACTAGGATTTTAGGAACAGTGGCAGAAAGGCCTCAATGAGTGGGACAGGCAGTAGAATGAAGGAGAAAACTAAACAAAGGCAGAAAACTAGTATAGCAAAAATGAGGCAGAGAAGGATAACTAGAAACTCTAACATAGATGGCCTTGATACATTATATTGTTAATAGTGCACCAGGATTTAAAATACACATTGCTCACACTACTCTGCTTAGATGTATTATATTCTGTTCCTGTCATTCTACCTGTACTAGATTTGAGGGCACAGACAGTAATCCCGAAAATAACAGGATATAGTATGGTAATCATCCTTAATTTCCTATTAACTTAATCTAAAGCTCTGTAAAACCTACACAGTTTTACCATGACTGGTCATAATTGAATCTGGTTTGTTGGATCACTGTTTTGTATTGATAGATTTTATTCAAAGCTGTTATGATTGATAGTATCAAGTCTGAGAGTATAGGCAACTGCACTTAAGATGACAAGATCCACTAGAATATCCACTCTGGTTTGATTATTACCTGCCTTTGAAGTTTTATACTGTCTACAATGTTTTATTTTACTAATA
>PVLA01002894.1:0-215779 GCA_004027455.1 Hydrochoerus hydrochaeris | reverse complement strand
GTATTGAAGATAATAAGAAACAACACAGTAATCATTGTAGATCACTTTATACTGTGGTTTTATATGACTTTTTGGTTTCATGTTTTTATAGGAATTTGTTTTGTTTTGTCTTGCTAAGTTTTGTTTTTCCCTCTAATACAGAAAGTATAGAAATACATGCAGAGATTCATGCATGCATAGTTGTTGACACTCTGTTTGTCATCTACTGTATATGCTTTAATTTTGTAACTTGACCAACTATTTCTAAGAGGATAATATGTAATTTATTAACTAGTGATTTCTTATTGTTTATCTTTTTTGGGGGGAATTCTGTATTATCTCTACCCCTTTATATGCTTTTGTTTCTCTTTAAATAAAATCTTTTTAAAAAAAATGATGAAGCATTGTGTCCAATGCTTATTCTCAAATGGTTCAGCAATGCAAACAATTGAAAAAAATCTGATTTACTAGAACTTTGCATTTTACTACAAATCCTGTGTAAATACACAATTATTTCAAAATAGGCACTTTTTAAAATAAAAATAATTTTTGTTGGATTGTTTTTTTAAAAGCCCAGTGATTTTTTTTTTCTTTTGGCGGGGGAAGATTAGTAACTTTTAAAGTGCAATAGCCTGACAGCAAAGGGCAGGACTGATACATAGATATGCCTCTTGGTTAGTGAAGAGATGTCTCACGGGCCGAGACAGAGGCAGAAACCCAAAAGAGGTAAACTCCAAAGGAGTGGGAACATAGGCAAACTGAAGATCTGAGCACTTCCTTTTCTATCTTTGGGAAAAACTGACTTATTTGAATGTAAATATCTCACTACCTAAGAGTATTAAAAACCAAGCACCTACATTGGGATAAGTAGGCAGAGGAAGTCAGTGTGCTAAAAGAGAATAAGTGGTCCTGGAAGGTACATCATCCTTCGAACCATATCTGCATTTACCCATGCAGCATATATTCCTCCTAAAGTTACTCCTTTAATACTGTAACATCTAAAATGATGTACAATGAACTTCCACCTTAAACTTGAAGGTTGGTTACTTTCTCATTGTCCTCACACTCACATCCAGATTGTAAGAAAGTGCACAACACTAATCATTCTTCAAGAAAAGTACAAATCTTTATTGCGTTTTAAAGGCTAAAATATGACAATCGGTGGGGAAAGAGAGTCAGAAAAAATACGGATAACACATGTTTGAAACAGAACTAAACAGCACAATTCTGTAAGCCAAATGAAGAAGGAGGAAGAAGGAGAAAGAGAGAAGAGGAGGAAGAAGAAAAAGAAGAGGAAGAAGAAGAAGAAAAAGAGAAAGAGGAAGGAAGAGCAGGAGGCAGAGGAAGAGGTGGAGGGAGAAGAAGAGGAAGAAGAAAAAGAATTAGAAGAGGAAAAGAAGGGGAAGGAGATGAAGGAGAGGGAGAGGGAGGAAAAAAGGGAAGAAGAGGAAGTAGAAACCACAGTTTGGTCAATGTGGTGACACACCACTATTTTAATGGTAAGGAAAGTTTTCTGCTCTACATGAGTGTAAAGTATCAATTGGTTGCTCACAGTAGGCCTCAATATACTGACAGGAATTAGGGGAGAGATGGAGCTCCAGTGGGGTGATTGGTTAGTGTGGCACTTATACAACAATTAGGGGAGAGTCAAACTGCATGTTTCTTTCTCTCTTTTGCATTTCTAATAAACAAAATTGTCCCTGGGAGAAGGGACAGTCAGGATGGAACAGGTCGGAATGGGCCTTCCACTGCAGGGGCTCAAGGAATCAGGATTCTGTACGAGGACTGGGATTCCCCAGTGTTAAACCTGAGGTAAGTGCTCGCTTCAGCAGCACACATACTAAAGCCTGAGGTCGGATTTTTCTAAACTTGCATAAAAAAGTATTCCAAACTGAGAGAATCTGTAAAAAATTGTGACTACAAAAGTGCAGAAAGATGAGTATGTTGACCCTAAGTATAACACACAGTAAAGGAGCTCTGGACCAAGAGCAGGAATAGAAGGACCCGGGTCTCAGTGATGTCACTGGGCTACCTTGTGGTCTAGTGAGCCATTCACCCTTTCAAAGCCCCACGTCCTTCATCTACGATCTGAACTATGATCTCCAAGCATTTTTCTTCTCTGAAAACAATGTGGTGATCAACAACAAAAACACAGTAGATTATAATAACCCTAGAATCCAGCAATTCAGTGTTACAGTTTATATCTAGATGTCCCCCAAAGCCTCATGTGATCATAGGATAGATGGGACTTTGGGAAGGTGTCGAGATTATAGGGGCTTATGGCTGACTTGCTGGTATGAGGTAAGGTCTGATTTGTCTCCTTTCTGCCTTTGCATTTGTTCTCTGCTTCGTAGGGGTCATGAGTGAGCAAATTTCCATATATGTCCTCCCCCAATGGCCTCTGCCATGCTTCCCCGCCTTGGAGCCAGCTGATTATGGACTGAAACGTCTACCAGCTGGGAATCAAAATGAAGGTTTCCTACTTTAAATTGTGAGTGTTGGGTATTTTGTCCCAGAACAAAAAAAGTGACAGAGACTCTCAAGAAATATGAGTCAACTCATACAACAGCTGAAAATTCTGCCTCCTCAGATTCTCTTAAAGATGGTCCTGCAGAATCAGGGAGAGGGGCTTATCTGTGCTGTCAGGTCAGCTCTGGCCTGAGGTTTCATCTGCTGAGGTCAGTCCCTGCTCACACCTGAATCACCTTGAGAGGTCACTAGAGTCTGCCATCTGGGAAGTGTCTTGCAGGATTCAAATCATGACACTACAGAGCTGTTGCTTGCAAAGAAAAGTTATCCCTTTTGACCATGAAATCAAATTGCTTTATTTTCAACAGTAGGTATTTTCAAACCACCCCTTTGAACATTGAGATCCTCCCAAGTATTATGCTTAGGGAGAAATTTATGAAATAATCTTTTCCTAGCACTTGTAACCTAAAGACTCCAGCTTTGCCTGGCTGGATGAGACAGATGTGAACTCAACACTATATATTCTATCGGAACCAAAGAGTCACCAACCTGGAACACTTCAGGCTTTCATCTTCCTCATATGGCAAGGTTTACTGTGGAAAATTTTGCTCTTACTACACAATGTCCTCTACCTAGCTCTGGGCAACCAAAGAGGCTTGAATTGGATTGGAAATTACCTACAAAATACCAATAGAATCAACAAAGAAGAGACACCTCTGTTTACTGTAACAAAGCATTGAGTTACCTTGACCAGTTGCTTAAATTTACCAAGAGAATCTGGAAAGAGCAAATACACTTAAAAACTGTAGGCCAATGACATTGAAAACTGTAAGGAGAAAACTTACATCAAAAAGAACATCATTTACTTCTTTCCTCAATTAATGACAAGATCTTTACACTTGGAACCAGCTTACTGTAGACAGACATGCTACCTGGTGGCTAAAATGAGAAAGATAATCTTTTTTGCATAATAGCTCTATCTTATTTCCGGTGATCTTAATGAACAGTTTTCTTAATGGTGCCTGTTAATAAATAAGAAGGAAAATGGGCCCATATACAATGAAAGCTTAATAAATACTAACTGCTAGAGACAACGTTCTCACTTTAATAGCACTTTCCTAGTCTAAGATAATAAAAGTAGAGGAATACAATGCTTTTTGAAAGTATTCCTAATTAAACTTGGCTTGAATCTAATCATACTCCCTTCCCCAAACAGGGAAGTGTCTATAAAGTTTAAACTGTGACAACTCAATAACACATAACCCCATGTAAAACCACAAAGAAATTAAGTTCGGCTCATGTTGGTTGCATTTATTTTCCTTTTGATTATTGATGGAAAAGGTGAACTTCTGATATAATGTTCAGAATCTTGTATGAGCTGAGGTAGATAGAAATGTCCACTTCTACCTGTCCTAACACATCTGGTCTGGGAGGACAACTTCCTTTTGTCCCTCTTTGAACAGCAGGAAGGGTTAAGAACAGAATTCCTCTGATCGCTATGTGAAATTAGAAAGAGACAGAATACTATAAAGAAAGAAATTTTCTTGAAGATCTAGGCTAATGAAATGGGACTGTGGGAGATGAAACATAGGTGTATCTGCTGAATGAAGAAACTCAGTAATTCTGAGAGGGAAAGAAACAGGAAATAGAACAAATGTTGATGAGGTTTCCTTATTAACACTAGAAACACATGCAGAAATGATAGAAGAAAACATTTATCATCCTTAGTTCTCAGCATACAAGAAGTAGATGGTTTTAGCAGATACCAGGGGTGGGCTACTATCTTTCATAATATAAAACAAATTCAAAACATCTTTTATGAAACTGTCCATTACTGGCTTGTCATTTTCAATGTTAAAAAAAGAAAAAGAAAAAAAGCTAGTCTATCTTGTTCTTGTGTAGTAAATACAGCCAAAAAAATAAAGACTTTCTCATAGTATACATTAGGCCTGAGAAATCAAGCCATAAGTGAACCATAGAGATGCTAATAAAAGAGAGTGAAGGACTGGTACGCATGTTATCAGGGAGCGAGGGGCTGGAAAATTGCAACATAAAAGGAGGAAAGATTTGCAAAGACAGCTCAGGTGAAGGTTGGGGTATATTCTGGAAGAAGGTGGAACTCTGAGAGAATAATATAGCCAGAGTTTAAAGTGTTAGAAGAAAAAGAGAAAAAGAATGAAATTGAGAAACTCATCAACTTGGGATAGCTGGTGCAATTCCAAAATATAAAGAAGGCAATGTGAAAGAATGTTTGTAGGAGCCTTTGGCAGATGGGAATGCAGTGAGTACCAAGGAAAGAAATTACAAATAAAATTGGACATTGTGTGCTGACAAAAAAAAAATAAAGATGCCAAATATTGCAAGATATGAGGAAAATGTATTAAAATTTTTTGTGGTGCTGGGAATTGAACCCAGAGTTTTGCACTGATCTGTATACCCAGTCCTTTTTCAATTTTTGAGAATAGGTGTCCATAAGTTGCCCAAACTTGCCTCAAAATTTCCACCCTTCTGCCTCAGTCTCCATACATGCCGGGATTGTAGGCATGCTTCACCATAAGGCCTCTAGTCATAGTTAATTTAGAAATTAGAGAGCTAGGAAAAATTAAATAATACATCCAGAGAAATACACTCAATTCAAAGGATCAGAATAGTCAAAATAATAGAAAGATTTTGATCATACATGTTTTCATCTTTGTATAAAAATTCCCTTTCCCTCAGCACACATATCACAAATGTATGCATGCATGTATGTATACACACACACACACACACACAAAATAACTGGCTCTCAAATACACATTGAAAATTAGCTAGTAATTAACATGTGAATAGTGATCAAAATCATTTCTTAACGTTTCTCTTTAATGTAAGACTTTGAGATGCCCTTCCTTTCAAGAAATGAAATGCATCATGGTTAAAATAGTAGATAATGTTTGTGAAAAAATTAATATAAAATTTCTTGAGTCAGTTATTATCAAAGAAATGCATCTCTTTGATATTGAAGCTAAAGATATTCCCCCCCCAGCTAGTACACTTCAGTTCCTTAGTTGCCCAGGTAACAGTTCCTGTTCCAGTTCCTGTTACTTTTGTTTCTTAGAAACAGCTGATCACTATGAAGCAGAGCTGGTCACTATGATGCATATGGTATGAATTAATCCCCAGTTGACAAGCCATTCCACCTCTGTACTTCCTGCTTGTTTGTCCCATATAAGCCCTAGACCATAGAAATCAGCACCAGACATTTTGAGAAACAATAGATTCTCAGTCAGTGCCTGTCTAATGCTAAATAAATCTGCCTCCAAATCCTGGGTGTCGCTTCCATGTTTCTGTTTGCCACTCTAATATAATCGCTTGAAACAAACAAAAACCTAAAAACAAATATACTCTTTATCATTTTTTTCTTCCCTGTTTTCCTCATCAGATTTTTCACTTGCCTAAGTTGGATCAGCTTTATAAAAAGCTGAATTAGAACTTTTATAGCATGTATACATCTTGTCAATAAGTTAATGAATACTATAACATATGACTTGATTAGATACAGATATGAAACAATTTGTAAGATTTCAAAATCAAGTCACTCTTTTTGGGTGAAATTTCATGAGATAGGTAGATTTCAGACTCTTGTGTATACACTTTTCTCAAACTAAAATAGTTTTTCTTTAAAGGGGAAAAGAAGTATGCTTTATACTGTTTTCCATTTTGAACTCCCTTTTTGAAAGTCCATATCTCACTGACTAAATTTGTCTAATATTTTTGATCTATTTAAGTCTAAACACTTCTACAAAATTCTACCTTGTAGTTAAGGCATGCATCAAAGATAGCTAGCAGAGGACTGATGGGTGACACACATTGTAAGAAATTAATGGAAAGTTAGGCTTTTCAAAAGACTGCACATCTGAGTAATTTAATTCTTTCATTCAACTAACATTTAAAGGGCACCTATTCCATGTCAGGTATTGTAACAGGCGCAGAATATATAAAGACAAATAAATCATGCCCTCTACCTCCCTAAAGTTCAGAGTCTGCTGGAGAGAACTAGCAAGGAAAAACAATAATTACAAGTCAATATGATCATTGCTAGGGCTCAAGAAAGATGTTCTGGATTTCTTGAAACTTGAGAGATGAGTATTAAGTGGCCAGATGGAAAAAAAGCAGGAGGCTGGTTCTTCCTACCCAATAGTATCTACCTATTGATACCCAATGGTATCAATAGAGGCAATGGTATCTACCTACCCAAAAACACAGAGGTGTGAAACTGCTGGCACATTTGAGAAACTGCATTGTAGAGAGGGCGGAGAGCACAGAGAGGGGAGATATGTTTAGGAAGGGAAAGATAAACTGAGGAGTTCAGACTGAAACCTGTGCCCTGAAAGTTGATGAAATTGTTGGAGGATTAAAGCAATAATTTGGACAGATTGTTATCTTAGAGTTCTCACTTTATAGCACTATGGAGGATGAATCAATGCAGAAAACAGTGAAGTTACACCCTGGGGAGTAGGTGGGCATCACCAAAGGTGAAAAAAATTAAACTGAGTTCATTTTACTATAAACTTTGCGGTTGACTATTCTCAAATTAGCTCAAATAACCCAGAGAGAAGAATGCTTAATTTATTGACAAATTACACGAAATTGGATTTACTCCAATTGGGTCCTATTGTATAAAACCTGTCACCAGGGCTCACTCCATCTCTTCTAATGTCTGCATGTTAGGTTCAACCCTGTCAGCCTCCCCTGATGGCAAGGAACTGATGGTAAGGGATTGGATATTCTCCAGATTCTGTCCTTGGAGCTCGGAAAGTGTCAGGGAAGAGAGATGCTGCTGTGTCTTCCACTGGAAACTACAGAGGCACTGTCTGGCCGGCTTTCTGGGTCCTGAGATCCTTTCACCAATGTTGTGGCTAAGAGATGGAACACTCTAAATGGCCAAGGCCGAGTGTTCCCCTTCAGGGCCTTAGAGGTAAGGGTCAGTGACACCTGGGAAGGTGATAGGAGGCCATCTGCCACTTAACAGAAGGTAAGTATGTTAGACCCAGGATAATGAAAACTCTCTCTGTCTCTGTCTCTCTCTGCCTCTCTCTGTCTGTCTGTCTCTCTCACTCTCTCTCTCTTTCTCTGTGTGTGTGTGTGTGTGTGTGTAACTAGGGACTGAACCCAGGGCCTTCACACTGAGCTACATTTCTCAACCCTTCTTTTTATTTTTTATTTTGATACAGCATCGCACTAACTTGCCCAGGTTTGACTTGAATTTGCAATCCTCCAGCCTCAGCCTCCCAGAGTCCTGGAATTACAGACACACCTCACTATCCCTAGCTGAGAAAATCATTTTTTGTAGACAAAAATAGCAAAGATTTGCTGAAGTTTAACAGCTGCACTGAAACAAAGAAGCACATGGACTAACTTGGGGAACTGTTGGTTAAAGAAAAAGCAGGAGTAAAATATATTTAGAAAGTAAAATTGAAAAGATTTGGCAAGTGGCCAGTGGGATTGTGGATAACCAGTTTTGAATCAGGTGGGATGGTATTTTAATTTTCTGTCAAGAATAGAAATCGTGAAAATGGCAGCAATCTTAACATAATAAACCACTTAAGGTGTTCCAGGTGTGTCTGTCATTTTGTTTAATAGATACAGCTTTGGGGAAAAAGTGAAAAAGAAGGAGTTAGAGACATCTGGTTGCCTGGCAAGATCTGCTGTAGAGAAAGTGCCACCTACCTATGTGGGAAATAAACAGTTGTTGGGAGGACGAGCTACTCAGTTTGGGCTATATTTGGAACATTTAATAGAAATATAACGTGCTGTCACAAAGAGGGATAACAAGAAATCAGTGCCAAGCATTCATTCTACAAGGTGTCCTGACCTAGTCATTTCAGAACTGGAAAACATGAATGTATTCTGGGAAAGCCCACTGAATTGTCACATGGCTCTCAGCAAGTCCAGTGTCAAGTAGTTTGTCAGATAATAAGTTAAAGAGAACCACAACACTTACAATCATAGATAGCCTTAAATTGCCTCATGTGTGAAATGAATTCAATAAGTCCACTTTTCCCCCTGATTGGCAACCCAAGGACACAAATTACTAAAGACTGAGACAACTCAGAGCATGAAGAGGAAGATTTATCCTGTTTATACTACACACCAGGCTTCCTGCATGTGCAACATTATATAAGTAAGACAGCATTTCTAACCTCAAGAAGTTGGCATTCTAATTAGGATGAATGATGACAAATAAGATAATTTTGGAAAGTGAAAATTGTCTCAGAGGAACTAAAACAGGGTGATGTGATCAACAGAAAATGCGGTGGAGTCTGGATTGGCAGGTTGATTTCTTTGGATTTCTCCATCCTGGAGAGGATGGAATCTTTTTCTCATAAAAATAATCCATAACGCACACATAACTTTTATCTCCCTCTGCATAGAATCTTGCTACCATTTAAGGATTTAGAAATGCTCGATTGATCTGTGTAAGATCTCACGCAGAGTAACCTCAGGTGAATTTATGACATTTTACAGGGAAAAGTGTAAGGATGAGGAAACAGCCACAGGATCCACCGGCCTCACCGTCTACCTTGCCACCTTGAAATAGCGTAGTAATGGGTCCAGACTAGTATCAACCTGGGGACATCACCCTTCAGAATTGGGACTATCCTCTGGGATACACTACACACATTGGATCAGCAACAGATGTTAGCACTTACATGAGTCCAGAAACCAAGGGGTAGTGTGTTGTCGTCCCTTGAATCATCACTCAGAGTGAACCAAGTGTACGAAGTGAGTCTCTCTGAAAATTTAGGTTCTACTAGACAAGAGGCTCTGATCTTCAAAGACATCTTCAAAGCATCTGATTCTATAAATATAATCAGATGCTTACAGTAGGCACAGTTCCTCAGGAAGAGATTCACCAACTTGAAGCCACAGCTACCACCTGGTCATTTGTGGCAGTCTGTGCCAGTTTGTTGTGGGGCAGGCAAAGAATGTAATTCTTGCATTATTAATGGTAGTCAATCCAGGCTTCCACAAAGATTGAGAGGTAATGAGGGAGGTCAAGAGTATTCCCCAAACCCTGGAGAGTCACTGAGGTTATGCTTGTGTGCCCAGAGTTAACAATTGTGAAATTTATTAAGAACTTATAGCACTATGGCTCATGGAGGTGAGGCAAATAAAACTCAGGTGCCTTGAAGACAAAAGTCTGTGCTTTCCCACTCAGTGAGCAACCTAGATTTAGCTGAAGTGCTGGCTGTGAGTGACAAAATTCTGGAATAAGGAGTGGAGGAAAAAAATAATGAATATAAACTAGCATCACAAGACCAAACAGCAGAGGACACAGACTGCTGCTAATTCTTCCTGTCATGAGTCTTTCATAGAAATCGTGGTTTGGCATAACATGAAGGTGCTGCAATTGATCAGGCCGGATGGAGAACATGAATGTACTTGAGCAGTCAAGGGAGTAGATGCCTCGTGTGGCCACACTCACAGCCACTCTGTCACTTTTACTCCAGCCATTGCTGCAGTGGGGAGCTTCACACAGAGGTGACTGAAAAGCATTTCATCTCAGATGTACATGTCTCTTCATTTCTACACTAGGGCTCCTCTGGATCTGTGATATACGATCTGTGAGGTAAGACCCCAGCAATCTCACATGTGCAACCTGTATGCCAGAGAATTAGCATCCCACAAGACAATCTTTCTCTGAAAGGGAGGAGAGTTTATCAATAAAGTCTGCCATTTAGTGTCCCTACCATAGGGAGAAGCAGTAAAACAAGGAGAGAGTGGGTGAATAATCCTCCTTATCACTCCTTAGAACATCTCCTGGGCACTGAGCCTCGATGACCACACTGTCAGCACAGGTCAGCTGAAGGGGACGCCATAGGGAATCAGCTTTCTCTCTTCCTGCTTCATTCTCCCCTTATTTTCCTATATGTCTCCACCAAACAAACTGCCTCCCCAATTAAACTACTTACAAATAAGCCCTCATTTCCTGCTCTACTTTCTGATTATTTTAGCTGAGATCCTATCTTCCCACTAATTCCTTTCAAATTTCCTTTCTCAGAGATTATTTTTAACCAGTTCTGTGCATTATTATCCAGAATACCGCTTTTTGACTTTGAAACATAGTGTAACACAGCGTTTTATCTGTAATGATTACAGAATGAACTTGACACGCCTACATTCCAGTAGCTCATCAAACACGGCACGAACAGTTCTTTATTTTGGATGACCAATCTTACGAAACTTAAAGTGAAGTACTCTTCATTCATGCCGAACAAGTTAGGTAGTAGCATTCTTTTAAAAAATGTTTTTGTGTTACAGTTTTTTAAATTGCCATGAAATGCAGTAATTGAGTATTGGCCTCTGATCATTCAGTTAAAAATTGAATTGAATTCCTGATCATCCACATTAATTCACTCCCTACTGAGAGGCTCCTTGTAAAGTCTTTGAAGTACAGCAAGTATTATCTCCAGATTATTAATGAGAGTTCACTCTTTGCTAGTCCACAGGCTTAACCTTACACAAATATTATGTTAATATCTGTTAATCCTTTAAGTTGAATGATTTTTTTCTTTTCAACAGTAAAAATAAATTTACTCTTGTTCCTTTGACAATGGCTAACTGTGTCCCTAGACGAGGATTGTGGAAAACACTGATATGATGGTGCCAGAGTGCCTGCATTGTTGTACAAAAGCTTCAGGAGCACACACTTCCTTGGCTTTGTGTAATGATAGAGGCTTTGGAACTGGAAGGTGTGAAATGTCTTTCTTCAGTGTTGTTTGCTCACATCCTGGAGAGACTCACAAGACTGATAAAGCTGAGTAATTGTTCATTGGAGGTTGTATAAGTTGCCATATGGGAAAGCTGTAAACTAAGCACAGAAATAGCAGGATGTTAGAAGATCCCTGAGAGAAGGCTCCAAGCACCTTCTAGGAGCACCCCAAGTGGAACCTCCAAAGGATGGAACTGGTGACCCTACGTGAAAAAGGCTCTGGAGGAGTCAGTGCCCTTTGTTTGTTTTTTTGGGTTTTTTTGTTTGTTTTTGCAGTACTGTGACATCAAACCAGTCCTGTGCACGCTGGGCAAGCACTCAATCACTGAGTGACATACACAACCCCTTCTCTTCTCTTGTTTTTTATTTTATTATATTGTGGTACCCAGGGCCTTGTGCACGCAAGGCAAGAACTGCCACAGAGCCATTTCCCCAGCCCCATCACCACCCATTGAGCACACTTCTTTCATTTTCTAACCCCTTGCAGGCATCAATTACCAGCGCTCCAGGCTAGAAAATTTCCCACTTTCCAAAAAAAAGAAGTCTTTGGAGAACTTAATTTTTTCCCTCACTTTCAGGGCTTGAACACTCTGTAAATTGTGCTATTTCTATTATCTTGAAAATAGGATCACAAAAGGGTAAACTTCAGTATAACCCACCAAAGTGCCAAATACAAAATAACAATTGCAGTCACTCAACTAAAAAGGCTCCATACCTTAAACTGAGGGACATTTACTCTTTCCAAACAGAGCTCTGGCTGGAGATATTCCTGTAATCCCTCTTGATTATATGAGAAGTGGGCAATTGAAAGAAAAATAGAGGGAGGTCAGGACTCCAAAAACAGTAATGGCCCAATGCGATTGTCGTTAGTGAGGAGAGAGTACCAACTGAAATCCTTTACTAATACCAATGCTGGCTTTTTACAATTCATCCTTTAATTAGTCATGATTTGAGAAGCAAAGTAGTCACCATGGTGATCTTTAAGAGGATAGTCAATGCTTAATGAAAAGTTTGCCCTTGTAAAATGACTTTTCAAATTGCTGTGAAATGAAGAGAATGTAGATCTTTGCATGTTAATCAAATTGTTCAAACATTGTTACAAGATCTTTCCTTTCCTTAGAAAAGGTCTCAAAGCTATACAAAAGTTTAATGTAAGCATATATTTTTATATAAATATAATTGGGAAGCTGATAATCTTTTTCAATTATTACTGTTATAGATCACTGTATATTTATATATTTACTAGTCTGTACACCTAAAACAACTTACTCTCAGGCACTGTGAGAGCCAATTCATGCCCAGCACAAAAGGATGGGGAAAATGCTGATTCTATAGTTTATTGTAAGTTTATTTTTAGAGAAAGAGAAACCAGATGAAAATTATTGGAGGCAAGTGAGTTCTAAACGTATCGTTCATATTATGCACCTATGGCAGCCCCCGTGTTACCAATTCTGACCTGAGACCAGGTCCTTCAGCCTCTCAGAACTGCACAATCAGCAAGAAGGCAGCAGAGACTTAGCACCAAAAGGGACTTTTAGTCTTGATCAAGAAAAGGAGAAGTGAAAGATAAGCTCATCCAACAACTTCTCAGCCTGTTGGGAGTTGGGAAATTCTAGACAGAGGGTAAAGAAATGAGGAAGGGATGGGGTAATAAAGGGCATGAATATTTACATGTTTTGTGAGAAAAGGGTGAAGATCTTCCAAGGCTTCAAGCAGCACCTCTTTTTGCTTCTCCTATGATTCTTTGCAGGTGCCATCAGGGCAAGCGCCAGCTGTCAGGGTGCTGGGGTAGATGTCAATCAGCATGCAGATGAGGTTAGGATGAAATTAGCCCTTGTCTGGCCACCACTCTGCAGCCAGCTGACATCCAGGTTTGGCTAAGGCAGCTGAAGAGGAACTTCTGGCCTGTGTCCTGTCCACAAGGAGAAACGACCTGAGATCAGGGTAGAAATCTAGCTAAGACACTTAGGCAGCGCAAAACCATAGCGTAATAACACCTGGGTTTCCTGTTGGCCTGAATGGTTTCCTCCACCCTCTTATTTAACCCCTATGAATTCACAGCTGCCACCACATGTCACCCAGAGATGACCAGAAATGTAATTGGTTTATGTTATACTGTTTTATTGTTCAAGTATTGTGTGTTCATAAAAATGAGTTAAAGTACTGCATACCCAGTAAGAAAAATCTGTAATGACCCAAAGCCTATTCTCTATTACCAAGAGATAACAACAGACTAACATTTGAGCTATATAATTCTAATATTCAAGAATGTTTTTGTAAATGTTTGTATAATATGTAAATAAGTGTTTTATGACTTGTTTCACTTAGTCCATAGTATTTCCTGTATTAGTCAATTTTATGTCTTTATTTTTATATGTATATCTTAATGAAACACAATTATTACTTCATTGGAGAATTTGTACTTTACATGAATTAGCACAAACACTGAAATCAAACTACCTAGGTTTGAACCCAGCCCTATTTCCTTGGCCCTCACCTTACTTGCTTATTCATGGTGTTTAGAGCAGTATGCACCTTAGAGCAGCATGTGCCCTACAAGGATTAAACTAGTCAAAATACAAAAACAAAGCCCAGCACATAATAAGTATTTAATAAATGTCACTTATCACTTCTAAAGTTGCATAATATTCCATGGTGTTGTTCTCTGCAATTTATGAAATGCCCTATTGTGAATTATTTATAATTTTTGCTACTAAAACACTATATTAATATCTATGTATGTATGTATACATCTTTTCATCTGCTAAAACTATAAAACATTGCTTATAGAAATTCAAGACACAAATGAACAGAAAGATATCTCACATTAATGAATTCATGAATATTGTTAAAATATTCATGCTACTAAAGCAACCTACAGATTCAGTGCAACCACTATCAAAACATCAGTGACATTTCTCATGCAAACAGAAAAATGTATGAAATTTCATATGGAGCCACAAAAAATCTTGAACAGAAAAAGCAATCCTGTACAAAAAGTACAAAGCAGGTGACACTGCCTACCTGACTTCAAACATAGTACAAAACTACAGTAATCAAAACAGCACAGTACTGGTAGAAAAACAGATACAAAGGCCAATGGCACTAAAAGAAGACCTCAGAAGCAAATCCACTTATTTATGGCCAAATGACTTTTCACAAGATGCAGCAATGCAAAATAGGGGAAGGGCTATATCTTCCATAAATGATCCTGAGTAGGCTGGATACTCATGTGCAGATCAAAGAAGCTCAACCTTTATCTCCTCTAATGAACAAAAAATCGATATAAATTGTATTAAATGCATAAATGTAAAGCATGAAACTATTAGAAAAGAATATAAGGGACATCTCCATGATATTTTCTTAGGAAAAGTTATATATATATATATATATATATATATCCCAAAGCAAAGGAAACAGAAGCAAAAATAGACAAATAGTATTATGTCCAACTAAAAAGCAAAGGAAACCACCAGCAAAGAAACAACCCACAGATTAGGAGAGTTTGTTTGCAAACCATACATGTAATAAGAGTTTAACACATAAAATATACACAAAGTCAAACTGTTCATTAGCTAATAAATGATTACAAATAAGCAAAATATCTGAATGAACATTTCTCAAAAGAAAACATATTATTAATCTTCAAGGAAATGCAAATTAATACCTCGAGATATCACCTCCTACCTGTTACAATGACTGTTGTCAAAGAGGAAAAAAGATAACAAATGTTGATGAGAATGCAGAGAAAAGGAAACACTTATATACTGTTGATGGAAATGTAAATTAGCTTCCGGAAAGAATAGCTGCCATCAAGAAAACAACTGATAACAAATGTTGGCGAGGCTGTGGAGAAAAAGGAACACTGCTTTACTGTTAGTGGGAGTAGCCACTACGGAAATCACTATGGATATTCCTCAGAAGACTAACATTGGAAGTTCCATTCAACCCAGCTATTCCCCTCCTAGGTGTTTTCCCAGAAAACCTGAAAAGGTCATATCACAATGATGTATGTGCCCCCATGTTCATAGCAGCACAATTTGTAATAGCTAAATCTTGGAAACAACCAAAATGCCCATCAACTGCTGAGTAGATGAAAAAGATGTGGTATTTTTTTATGCAATGGAATACTACTCAGCTATAAAAAGGATGGTCGTGAGGCCTTCATATTGCAATGGAGGCAACTTGAGCCTATTAAGTGAAATAAATAAGAATCATATTTATAAATATCACATTGTGTCTCTAGTATAAAAAGTAATAAAAAATGTAGGAGTAATAAAACCCAAAATGTGTAATTGCTATTGTAAAAAAGAGAGGAAAAGAAAGTGCTTTAAAGGATATAACTGCATATATGTTTAAGTGTGTAGGATTGATAACCGCATTACTAAGTTTTTGTTGGATCACTGAAAAGAACTGTTTGCAGTCTCACTGTTTGAATGTCCAGTTTGTATGATTTAAATTTTGTAACTTGAACAACTATTTCTAGCTGCAATTTGTCAACTAGTGATTTCTTAGTGTTTATTTTATTTTATTTCATTTTTTTGCGATTTTGTATTATTGCTTCCCTTGTTTTGTTTTTTCTCTTTATGTAAAAAAATTAATATAAAAAAGAAATGTAAATTAGCAACTAAAACAGTACAGACATTCCTCAAAAAACTAGATTCACAATGCAATCCAGTGATCTCATTATCCAAAGGAATTGACATGTATGTATCAAAAACATATCTTCCCTCCTGTATTTTTTGCAGTACTCTTCACAACAGCCAAGACATATGTCCAATGTCTGATGTAAGGATAAAGAAAATGTGGTACATATAAACAGTGGAATGTGACACTTATAAAAAGAATGAAATTCTGTCATTTGTTGCAACACAGATGGAAGCGAGGTGGGGGATTTGGTTAAGTGAATGAGGCACAAAAAGACAAATAGCGCATCTTCTCAGTTGCACCTGGAAGTTAGAAAGGTGATCTCAAAGACAGAGTGGAATAGTAGTCACCAAGGCCTGGAAGGGTAGGGGGGAGAGAAGGTTGCAGAGAGGATGGTTAATGGTGTAGTTAGATAGGAAGAATAATGTTCATGTTCCGTAGCACAGTAGGATGACCAAGGCTGACAGCAGTGAATTCTGTATTTCAAACTATCCAACAGAAAGGACATGTGTCTGGTAGACAGCTGTGCCAGTCACACTGATCTGATCATCACACATTGTAAATCTGTAATAAAATGTCACACTGTGCTCCATAAAAACACATGACTACTACAGTTGATTTTTAAAAGAGAAGAAATCTTGTCACTTGTGACATGGATGAACCCGAAGGTCATTATGTCAGATGAAATAAGCCAACGACAGAAAGATGCAACCTGCTCGATCACATTCACATGAGTGAGCAATAGAAAAGGTCAAGCTCGTAGAAACAGAATCAAGTGGTTGTTACTGGAGGCTGCGTAAAGGGAGGTCAAAAAACATAAAATCTCAGTTAGGAATATGAAATCACATCAGAGTGACTACAGTAAATAACATGTATTTGAAATTTTCTGAAAGTAGATTCAAAAGTATCTTCATAAAATATTGTAATTATGTGGTAATGAATACGTTAAATAGCTTGATTTATCCATTATATATAATTGCATATCCTAAAAATATTCAATTTGCTTTGTTGATTAAAATAAGAATTCCTAAATTCTGCCATTAGAACCCCCTATCTATCCCCTTCTGCCTCATAAATATGTTCCTTGTTCGCCTTTCCCTCCCAACTCCACCTCAGTACCCCATGTTAACCCACTAATCCTATTCCCTCACAAAGCACCGTCTAGAACTTTAAGGACACTTTCTCTCTCAGAACCATTGTCACAACTTCCACTGTGAAGGTTGTAAAGCAGCCAGGCGTGGTGATGCACATTTGTAATCCCAGCACTCGGGAGGCTGAGGCAAAGGATTACTGCAAGTTCAAGGCCAATGTGGGCTACATAGTGAACTACACAGGGCCAGCCTGAACTGTACAGTGATAGCCTGTCTCAGGAAGGAAGGAAGGAAGGAAGGAAGGAAGGAAGGAAGGAAGGAAGGAAGGAAGGGAGGGAGGGAGGGAGGGAGGGAGGGAGGGAGGAAAAAAAGAAAGAAGAAAGAAAGATAAAAGAAAGAAAGAGAAAGAAAGAAAGAAAGAAAGAAAGAAAGAAAGAAAGAAAGAAAGAAAGAAAGAAAGAAAGAAAGATTGTAAAGCAGAGTAAGGTAATAACACGTAAATAACAATTGTCAAATTCTTCCTCCCACATGCTAGTCTTTCACGCGAAGACTTCTTTAACCTGGTGAGTTATTTTCATGGAGCAGGAGCATCAGGAAAATCCTGGTGTCTGTTATCTCCTTGTTTTGTGCACCTCCTTTCGTGTCCTGTCTACTTCAGTAGTTGACCGCACAAATCCCAGAAAAAAGGACTAAACAACTTCTACTGCAAAGCTAATGCGGCTATGATTCAAGGAAGAAAAGCTGCTCTTTGAAAACACTCCTACTTCATTTACCTCTGCATGAAAATTAACTGATGGGTGAGCTGTCCATTTCTTTTTGAAGATAATGCTACTGGCCCAAGCCTGGACATTCCCTCCAAATTATTTTTTGGAAGCAGGGAATGACGACGGAATCGTTTGCAATCCATTGCTTACTCTTTTTATCAGCAAGTTGCAGATCATCCGCCAGGGATAAGCGAAGACTATGACCTACTACCCCAGCACATCAAGACTCTTGTAATGTAAAGAGAGTGTTAAGTGAGAAGAGAAGAGGCATTTGAAGGAAGCAGTTCAGGGTAAAGTAGATTTGCTTGGAAGACGTAAAAGAGATGAGTGGGGAAAAAAATGCTAGCAATTACTAAAGCATAAGAATCACAGAGGAGCCGGGCATGGTGGCTCAGGCCTGTAATCCCAGCACTTGGGAGGCTGAGGCAGAAGGATCGTTGTGAGTTTGAGACCAGCCTGAGCTACAAAATGAGCTCAAGGCCAGCCTGAACTGCATAGAGAGACCCTGTCTCAAAAAGACAAAAAAAAAAGAAAGAAAGAATCACAGAGGAACTTGAAAATAAATAGCCACAACCCAAAAACTGTGATTACATGATTCTGATGGGCTCCCAGATGCTGAATTATAATGATCCAAATAAAGGGGGTTCTAGGACAACACTTTGAGATACAGTGATTAAAGGGTGAGAAAAGTAAGTGGGAAGATCTGATGTTTAATTTTATGTTTTATTTTGCCTTCATATAATTCTTGGTCACTGATGGTTTTTATTGAATACCAAGCACTTAAGACAGTAAATAAATAAGCTTGGAATTATTGATGTGTGTATAAATATTAAGTCGCTTTGATTTGTAAATTTAAGCAAAGAAAATTACACTAAAATAGTTTAATTTTTCTGTCTTTTCCTTGAAATACTAGTTTTGGATTATAATTGTGTACTTTAAATAATCAAAATATTGTTAAGTACATCAGTTTTGGGGGAAAATCAAATTATTTAACATTATGATCGTTTCTATACATTATCCCTCACCTGTTCTGCTTCTTGATCCTATAACTGCGGCTGAGAGGCCAAAGTCGATATGGCAAAAAACTTCATTAGGCTTTCATTTCAGGACAAAAATAAACTGCAAGATTTTTTTTCCCCAATATTAGGTTGTGTAACAATGGAGATGGAAATACTGGTGGATCTCACAGGCTAAGTAATGCAACCTCTTTGTTTTCTCAGACTTTGGACGATTGTCCTTGCTTGGGATTGTAAAAAAAAAAAAAAAAAAAAAAAAAAAAAAGAGCTATTTTGTCAAGTCCTTCTGGAACAGGAGACATCCAGGGTCTCTGTCCTCCGAAACCCTATGAGCCTAAATAGCCATCAGTAGGGAATGTAACCAATCTCTCAAATTTGAGTGTAACTTGAGAATCCAAATCCATGAAACAGAGTGTGATGCATTCTAGCAAAGGTACTACCAACTCTTATTCTTGGTTTGCCAATAAATGAGTACAATTCCAAAGGTTATGTTCAGCAGTTGGCAAAAAGACTTTATTTAGCCAACAGCATAGAACTGAGAGTCACCTCCTGCAGCCATTCTTTCTGTCTCTGAAACTTTTTGCCTGATGCCACAAGATAAAAAGCTTCAGCTGGTGGAAAAAGACTGAAACTGGAGACTCTCATTCCCATAGGGGTGTGTGTGTGTGTGTGTGTGTGTGTGCGCGCGCGTGTGTGTGTGTGCGTGTGCGTGCGTGTGTGCGTGTGTGTTTCCTAAGTAACCCTGAATAATAGTATCTACTTTTACACAGCAAAGAATTGATTAAAATGAAGAAAAGCATTACCATTTTTTAATACTTGTATTACTGTCATATAATTTTATTTGAATTTATAATACCCAGATCCTGTCTGTAAAACTGTCTTTTGAAAAGTTCGCTCATTACAAGCAAGAAAATACAGATTGTTACATTACTGCTTTATTGGAGTATGGGCTTCAGGTTTCTTGCTGGTTTCCCTCCTCATTTCATCCTTGAAGACTCTTGGCCACTACAGTTTCTTTCCTCCTTATTTTGATTTGTTTTTCCTTCTCTGGTCTTCTGAACTTCTTTTTCATTCGTCATATCTTTTTACCGTCTTATCAAGCAGTTTATCTCCCTTCTGAGATGGATTAAAGATTTTGAAGTGTACATGAGAAACCCAAAGAATAAATAAATTAAAGAGCAAAATAAAAGATGGATAATAAGAAACAAAGAGGTAGAACTTTTGCAAATAGAGGAAAAGGGAGAACGGTCAAAGGAAAGTGGCATAAAAAGAATAAAGTATGTTATGGACATGTCTTTAAAAATTTCATCAGACAAGGGGGTCTTAAAAATTCTAAATGTCTCAATCTAGTCTTGAAATTTTCAGCTAATCTCGACATGAATCCCATTGCTGTCTTAATACTCAGTGTGAAGGTATTACGTTACTAATAATTTTGCACCTGAGCATACTGTATTACTATTGAATCACACTACCCAAGTATGAAATCCTATTAAACTTTGTTCTTGTTTCCTTACACAAAAGGCAGCATTGACAGCACATTTTGTCAACACCGAACAGTGTAGACAAAGTGCTAAATTACATTTCTTAATCCATGACACCACCATAAAGAACATGGTGTTCAGAGCTTAGGTATTATGGGAAAATAGTAGAACGCGATATACAAAGCATATTGTTGAATAACTAGTGGCTGAAGTTTCAGGTGACAGCTGTAGCTAGAAAAGCTTTTCTCCTGCTGTCCATAGTATAGTGACTGAAATTCCCTCAACTGCGGACCTCCCACCTCACTTTTGCAGTGTGTGAAATTTCCCTTGCATCCCTGAAATGCACTCTAAGTGGGGTTCTCTTTAAAGACCACCCAGAAGTTACATCTGGTGTGAAATGCAGCTGATTGGTCTAATTTGCACTCATATGTGGTCAGGGAGGGACTATGGCCTATGTGCTTTAAATGGCTTTTGCTTAAAATTGCCCTATTTCTCCTGGGTCAAAATGACAAGTAGAAGAGCTAAGAGTTTTTACCTTTCTTTCTCCAAATTTTGTATAAAGGTGACCATACATAGTTTATCATCTAGACTGGAAGCCTTTTCAGCATTAAAGTAGATGCTACTAAGATTTCTACCTCAAGTAAATTGAGTCTATTCGGGCAAGGAACCAAGCAAAGGAGGACACCGTGAGATTCTACAAACCTTTGCCTACAAGAATTTGGCATCAATCTATTGATTGTCCCACATTACTGACACTCTGTTAAGAACATACACAGATCAATGTTGGTCTGGTTTATAGGGGCTGATTAATTGTCATTAGATACATGATTGTAACCTATGTTAGGCATTACCTCCCAAGTCATTATTTAATTATATAAACGTTATTATCCATTGCTATGTTTATGGCAGAGTCACTCATAGCAAGAGAAAGATTAGCAAGAGAAAACATACAAACTTATTCAATATAAATTTTACGTGGCATGGGAGCCTTCAGAAACAAAGACATAGAGAAACCAGTGCATTTCTGTGCTTAGATGTGATAAAGAGTAGCTAGTTATATAGATGCCCATTTGGACAAACGGGGTATCATCCTATAATAACAAACTGGAAGGAGCTTAGCAAAAGTTGTTCAGATTCTTCTCTGTATCTCTGCATCTTCAAAATAAAGGTATTTCTTTCCTCTGGATTTAGGACAGGCATCTCTCACATAGAGGTCTTAGGACCTACTTTAAAGACCAGAAAATTTTTATAACCAATTTTAAAAGAAAATGGTGTGGGCAAGGTGAGAGAGATCTTCCTGTTTTTCCTATTTTCTCATATTGCCACAGTGCATTATTTTCGAGTGAGGTAGCATGCCCTCAACCTCATTGACATAAAATAAAAAAGTGTTTATGTATCTTAATTTTAGACTTTTTTCTGATGAATAGAAATGTTAACTATGTTTAAACCCTACAAGATTGAAAATAAATTGTTTTTCTTTTCTATATTTATAGTAAGTCATGGCTATAAATATAGAAAATGCCATGAAATAACTACAGGATTTTTTTTTCTAATCTATTTTCTCTGCATTCTTTGCCTTCTTTTATATTGTGTCTTCAAACACTTCATCATTTTTCTTTTTTAAGCCCAAGAGAATTAAATTATTACATGAGTCAGTTTAAAATGTCAACAGAAAATCCTTTCCTTCCTCCTCATTGATCCTGGGTCTTTTAAACTTCATCCAAAATATATTTGCATACTTCATTTCTATGGCCTGGAATGAAATAAATTTCTATTGCCTAAAATAAATAAATGGAGTTTGATGCTAACATAGTTTAATTTTCACCCAGAAATAAAGCCTAAACTTCTTAGCATCATCCTGTGAAAACACTAAGCATTGCATTATTGAGATATGTTAATCAGTCAGTTATTTATTAAGCACTCACATGTCAGCCGATCCTGCTTTTGGCCTGCCCAGGGCGAGCACAGCAGGCCGTGGAAGGGTGGCTCGCTCACGGTAAGTCAGAAGTAGACAGGCTGACCACAGTCTCTGTATATGAGAGGACCCAGGAGCTGCGAAGGGGGAGCTAATTTAATAATGCTAATAATAATGAGGGTTGGGTTTCTCAGTATTAGGGAAGGAAGTTACAATATGGAAAGGGAGAAATAGAGAATGAAGCCTGTGTTTGGAATGGAATTGAAGACATCAGTAGAAACTCATGATTTTTAAATACGTAGATTTACAGATACAGTTGAAACATGTTTATGTATGTATTTATGTATGTCTGTGTGTATGGTATATATAAAATACTTGTTTATATTTAAAGTAATATATATATTTCCTAACACAGAGCTACAAAGAACAAGAAGCCTCACCCCTTGGCAGGTCTTGGTTTCTAAATACATGGTTCATTAAAAAGAATGCAGATTGCTTGGAGAAATTATGCTAGGTTTCTGCTCAAAGAATCCCTCCAACTTCTAGATCCTTGTGGCATTTTTGTAAATTCAATGGAAATAATAATGACTTGCTTTGTGTTATGTCTCCATTTACACATCAAGACCTGGGCCATGTCTTTCAGAAAAATTTAGGTCTTTCTGGATGTTCAAAGCTCAGTGTCTCTTACATAACACAGATACTCAATAAATATTAGAGAAAAAAAAGAAAGAAAAAAGAGTTTTCCATATTTGTGTTTTTAAAATATGCATATTTTAAAATATGTATTTAATAAAATGTATTCAAAAAAATCACTTTCATATTTAGGAAATCACAGTAAAAACCAAATATTATTGACAAAAGTACTACATATATATGGCAAGGGTTTCCAACAAGTAAATTAAGATCTTCTGGTTGATCTTTAAGGTTTATCTGGTTTATTTCAAGCCAAGCGCTATTCTCATATTGTGTCATTTTCCAATGGAGTGAACCTACAGTGGAGCCTGCCAAACTACCCTACTCAAGAATGTCACTGCCTACTTTCATATCTGCCCAGTTATTCAGCATTTCTGTTCTTATTTCCCAAAAAGAGATTGCAAATCTTCATGTAAATAAAAATTGTCATTTCTCTGTATCTTAAAAAAATTTTTTTTGAATATTCCTAAAATACATTAGGGATGTACATGCCTCAGGGATGTGAGAAACGGTTGAGAAGCATCAAGGCTAATCATAAATAGGATATTTCTCCCTTCCTCTTTCTGCCCAGTGCTCCTACTGCTTGATTATTACAGTATTTTGTAAGTAAAGTGTTCTCCAAACATTCAGACAAAACTAATAGGCAATTAATGTGTACCATAACTGAACACAGATACCTTCTGTATAGCCAGTCAGTGTTATAAAAAGTTTGTGTCTCTTAACAAAGTGATAAAATACTCTGTGTTGCCCAGACTGTCATTAAAGTATGTAGGAAATATCAGACAAAAAGTAGATTTTGGTTTTTGGCTCACATTGTTGCTGCTACTGTGGGAAGACGTTGTTTACACCTGGGTTTTTACCAAGGGCCTGGAAGATGGCAAACATACATTGTATCCCTGAGCTGTACCTAGCCCAGGCAAGGAGTATAATATGAGCCGTTTATAGGTTAGAACTAAACAAAGGAAAAGTAGGTAGGTCCCATGCAACCAGTTATAATTATACTTTGTGGTTGTTAAGGTTGATACATTGTGTCAACTTGAGAAGTTTAAAAGTTTAACTAAGGGACTCAGTAGGAAGCCAGGATCTTTACTTTGTAAATATCACCACCCTGTGCAGGAAGAAGGCACAGAGGTGGTGTGTGTGCCTGCTTACAATATAAGAGAAGAGAAGAGGCTTGTTCTCTCCCCATTTTGTTCTGGCTGCCTTTGCTGGCTGCTGCTTTGAAGCGTTGCCCCTGTGCCATGCCACCCTGCCTTGGAGCCAGCTGATTATGGGCTGAAAGTTCCACACAGTGAGCTAAATAAACCTTTCCTGCCTTCATTTTGGATGTTGGGTGTTTTGTCTCAGCAGTGAGAGAAAAGTAATAAAGACACTGGTTTTTGCAATATTTATGAAATTATATGTATAAAAAGTCGTCATATATTAAAACTCCACATTTCACTGTTTGCAAAACTAAGATTGAGGAAATTTAACCACCATAAAAAGCTTTGGTATGAAGTTTTAAAATGCGTCAATAGTTCCTTTTACTCCCTAATATACTTCATTTCACACTGACTATGGGTGTGCTCTTTTTAAATTCAGCATATAACAAATCACTTAATTTCATCATAATAGTGATGTCTCAGACAAAAATAGCAAGTTGATAAGCATTAAAAAATAGCAAAAATTTTATTTAGATATTGATCTTAAATACATGGTCACTTGGAAACACTTTCATCATAAAAAACCAGAATTATCTGTATCTAAAGACTACACATTCTTTTATACATAAGATCTTCCATGAATACATATCATTTTGATTACCTGTCTCATTCAAAGCCATTGCTAGTTACCATGTGCACTTGTGCTAGCAAAGTAAAAATTATTTTAAGCATTCGACTTTTAAATCCATTTTTTGTTTTTCTTTCTTTTTTTTTTTTTTTTTGCCAGGAATCAAACTCAGAACCTTGTGCTCGCCAAGCAGGTAGTTGTGCTACTGAGCTATATCCCCAGCATCTAAATCCTTAATGAAATGATTAATGTACTTTTCATGGTAAAATATAAAGGACAATGACAACTTGACTTACCAGTAAACAATTTTATATTTCATTTTAATTATGATTCACAAATCTTTAATTACGAATATAACAAAGAGCTCACAAAATAATTTCTAAGGCTTTCCCTTTGATATTAATGCATCATACACTGATTGTCTTACATAACTTAAAATCGATGCTAATAACTAAATTATACTTATAAATTTAAAACATTTGGGAAGAGACAGGATCAACTATTGTTTTGCAAAAATGTTGTCTTAGTAAGTATTTTGAGATTAGCTGACACTGTTCTCTTCTCTTACACACTTTCATCTGTTTTGCACTGTGAAGTGTTTAATAAATTTATGGAAGCAGCCCGTTTATGCAAACATTTCTATGTATTAAATTACCATAATGACTTGGCTTGGTTAAGACCACAAACATCATACTTAAAACATGAGGTTGTTCTAAGAACTCAAGTGCCTAATGTAAACTAAGTTATCGTTTGATCTTATTAATGAGGAAAATCACACAGATAATTTTGTTAATTATTTATGTCCTGGCCATCTGTAGCTACTCTGTTATATCACTTTCCTGATACATCCTCAAAAATGAATGTGAAGGCTTTTGCCTTTTATTGGTCTATTTTTGTATGCTGCTTCTTAATGGAAAGTGGGTCGGACATTTTCAGTTCTATGCCCATTACTTTAGCCCCAGTTCTGTGACTAGAATAAATATAAAATGGAGTTAACAAAAGAACGTCATATGTTCACCACTGCATTCACAATATTCTTCATTATGTATGTGTAAGTATTATGTATATATAAGTGTTAGAGTTATACAAGATAAAGTCTCAACAATAGGCAAGTAAAGCATGGGTGGCTGGATGAGTTATATGTATCATCCATCTTTAAAACTATATAAGCTATGGGGCTGGGGATACAGTTCTATGGTACAGTACCTACCTATTATATACAAGGTCCTAGGTTCCATCTCCAGTACCATAAAAGGAAAAATATACAAATAAATATATATGTGTATATATATATATATATATATATGTATCAACTGTTTAGCATTTACGTGCAATTAAATACAGTTACTATGAGTTGAGCAATAATTTCTGAACCATCAGCAAATATTCTAAGCTCCAGCTTTCTTATTTCTTATTCTTATTTAAGTAAAATAGCGGTATAATAATGTGTATGAATTTGTGGTGTTCATTGTGCTAGTGTTATGGCTTGTGTCTAGATGTACCTCCAAAGCCTCAGGCAGCCATAGGCAGGGTTTTTCAGATGTGGCTGGATATAGAGCAAGTGATACTGGGATAGATTCAGGGTGCAATGCTAGGATCAAGGGTGCTAGGATTAAAGGGGTAAGTACTACCCATCTTGGGTAAAACACAAAGGATAGAAAGAGCTGTGGTTGTCCCTTGTTGCTTTGCTACCTCCTGCCCATCATGAACTTCTCTGTTTCTTCTCTGCCTTGGAGCTCACCAATTGTGGATGCAAACCTACAAACTGTGAGCTTAATAAACTTTTCTTCTCTTAACTTTTGTGTTGGGTATTTTGTCTCAGCAATGAGAAAAGTAACTAAAACAACTAGCATTTGATTTTGAACCTGACGTATTCATTTATGATTTTAATAGTATGTAGATGTTGAAATGGGAGCATTCACAATATTTTTTTTGAAAAATTCCTAATAGGAAGATGGACTTTGAAATTAGCTTTCATTCCACTGGTAACACCAGATCGCCCTGATTGAAAGGAGTTGTTTTTGTTTTGTTTTTGTTTTTTGTTTTTTGTCTTTATTCAGCTGGATAGAATCATTTTGGGTTGCATGACACCTGAAAAAACTGCATGAGCCTGTTCTATCACTTGATCACAGACTACATTAATATTAATCTAAAGAGTTGAAAATTTTTAAAGAATTCTGATAAAGACAGAAAACCATTTTTAAAAAATATTTTGGTTACAGACAACTGTGACAATTTGGATTTTCTGAGTATTTTAATCTAACATGAGTGTTTTATATTTTAGTCATTTTTATTTACAATATTCTAATATTCATACTGCCTTAGTCAATAGAACATAAATGAATATTATTTGAAATTTCTTTTACTTTTTTGTGTTTCAGGCCATGAAGATTATCTGTCACTATCAGTGACTCTTGGAAAGAATGATTTTATATAGGGAAGATATGGAAGACAGGTGATGACAACAGACAGATCAAGACAGACATTCTGAGCAGATTTTTTAAGTTTAAAACCCTAGAAGGAGCTTTGTTGATTTGATTCTTTCTCAGAGCAAAGTTACATCCTTAAACTTCTATTCATTATGAACTATAGCTAGGTAAAGCAATATTTTATTATTCAAAACTCTATGCATGATTAAATTCGAAATATTTTAGGTGAATTTTACTCAGATAATTTTGAAAAAAAAAAAGCTTAAACAAGAGTGGTTAAGTAGGGACTATAAATATTCCAAAAATGAAAACAAATTTAGTCACAAATATTTCTAAGGCTATAAACAGCTATTCTATGAAAAAAATGCTAATAATCAACCAGCCAAATTCCTCAAAGAGAATTATGTAGTAGAAAATATCATTATTTAGCAAAACATATAGCTAGAGTTCTTTATTATTCAGGGAAGAGCATAACTTTTACCTATGTTAAGATATAACTGGTAAATTCATTTCTTACATTAGAGAAATGGCATTTGGAACCAAAGGCAATACATCTTTCAACATCTCTTAGTCATGCTCTGGATCATATGCATGTTTTCCCATATGTGTACACAAGTCAGCTTGATTTCAAATTCCCTTGAAGCCAATGGCAGTTCAGCATAGTAAGGAATAACCTGGGACTCTGGTTATAATCATTCACTCTCATAACAGAGAAAAACTAAAATGTAGCAGGCTTACAAAGCAGTCAGAGAAAAGAAGATTTTTGAAATCTCAAAAATATATTGAAAAAAGGTGAAACAATGTCCTGATCCTATGTTTGAGTCTTACAGTTGTCACTCTAAGTCATTACTGAAGAATTGCTGAACTCAAAGTATTGAATGGATTTTCACTGTTAATCATACTAAACCACCATGGAGAAAATCCCCAGAATGCTCTCCTTTCCTGCCTGTGCCGGAAATACCTAGACTGAAGAAAAATCAAAGTCATCGTAAGTGTACACATGTTCGTGCCAACAGAAAGGTGGCAAACTTTTAGATTCTCTCAAATCTGCACAAAAACAACAAAGTGTGTGGCATACTGGGCTTCCCAGCAGTCTGCATTCCCACACTGAGGTTCTTTTACTGACAAGAAGCTATGATTTATGTTACCAAAAAATGTCAGCTCCCAATTTGGATGAAGCTGAGATGAATTATACATAAGTCATTGGAAGCAGTGTGGCCTTCATTGAATGAAAGATCTCACCAAATTCAGCCACTGACATGCTGAATGCTTTGAATAAGTCAATCAACATCCCCTGGCTGTAAGCATTCGGGAAACGGGGGTGTGCAGAGAAATCATTATTAGTGTAAGCCTACAAATTATTCTCAGTTACTGGTAGTAGAAATATGGAATAAGAGAAAACATTTCTGTTTGTCTACCACAGCCATTATTTAATTTACTCTGGGACCAAAATATGGTCCTCCTACACTTTTTCTGGCTGTTTGAGTCATTGTCGCACAGCTGCTACTGTCTGATTTATTTCCTAAAATGACAATTTCTCATGATTTGCTTATCATCTCTAGTAGGGTATTATGTACCATTTCCTTTCTAGAGAACTAATAAAAATAAGATGGGATGGGATGTAGAACCTGCATCATCTGACACTAATGCTGAGAAATGGCAAAGCTCCAGTGCAGGAAGGAGGGCCACATTACTTCCTTTTTCAGGGACATCAATGGAAAGTAGTATTCTAGCCCCCTGAGCTCCACTGCAAGTTCTTTGCTACCATACTTATGAAGTTCTGATAAATTTTCCATGTGTCAAATCTTGTAGTGCCACAGACAAATCCAGATACAGGCTAGGGCTAGGGCTAAGAATAAAAGAAAATGACACACGCAATATAAAAGAAATTGACACACACAATATAAAAGCATGACACAGACAAAGATAGGTAATTCAAGTAGAACTCTCAATAGCCAAATGTCAGTCTGTAAACTCTGCGTGAAGGAACGCTGGATTAGAATAACAATTGTCAGCTAAAATCCAAAATCCTGAAAGCAATAAATCCAAAGGCAACTAAGGTCACCTGTAAAAGGAATGACACTGAGAATGGTGCCAGAATTTTAGTCAAAGGCAAATTATCTCACAAATACACTGAGTGGCAGGAGAGAAACAGAACCAGTGAATAAATATTGCTTGTTTTATAAAAATGCATCATCTTCCCTATGAAACAACTAAAAACACATAGCTTACCTTTATGCTATTTAAACCTATGGTAATTGAAAGTTTTGTATCACATATACTATTAAGATTATATATAATACAACTTCCATGTGAAGAAATAGAGCTAAGATGCAGTAACATGAGCCTGCTACCCTTGAAAGGTGACCCTGTATCTGCCGTGCAATGTGTCTTCCTCAGGAAAGTTCAAGAGAATATTGTACAGCAGGGAGAGAAACTACTAGACCTGACATTCCTGAAAAGATTTCACTAGAAATATCTTTTCTTTTTTAAGCCCTAAGTAAAGAAACTTAGTTTGAGCCACAAAAGAACAAACAAAATTTTCGTAATTAAATTTTTGCTTGTTCAGAACATCTTTCCAATGGAAAACATTGCATTATATTGAGTCTTAAATTACATATTTAAGGCCAATTCTTTACATTTTGAGTGCACAGCATTATCATAAACATCAAAACTTTTCCTTCTTTCACATATCAATAGGAAAGCTAAATAAGAAAATTCAAGCTGAGGAAAGAAAGAGAGAGAGAGAGAGAGAGAGAGAGAGAGAGAGAGAGAGAGGAAGGAAGGAAGGAAGGAAGGAAGGAAGGAAGGAAGGAAGGAAGGAAGGAAAGAAGGAAGGAGAAAGATGGAAAGAAAGACAGACAGACCAACCTGGCCAACAACATATAATTTATTGTTGTCCATGTTTCAATATTAAATCCAAGGATTGGCTGGAGGGAGGTGATTAGAAAAGAAGAGATCAAAAAGTGATGAGTACCAATGTACATCTGTTGATGATTGGCCCAAGAACATCCAGAGCTGACCATTCAAGCTGCCACCCATAGCTGAAAACACTGAAGTTGCCCGATGTCAGTATTATCATCCATAGCAAAACCCCATGAAATGCCAGCTGTCATTGTTTTGGCACCAACGGTATTGTTTCTTTCCCTGCCAATCCCATACCTATTCTCCTTTGCCTTCCCTACTTATTCTTACAAGCCAACCAGCCTCCCTACAGCTCTCTCTGGGGTGCAGTCAATCCTTTGGAGAATTCCTACTTAACTTGTCTATGCCTCAGTGAAAATAAGAGAAATATACTGGATATGAGACGATTACCTGTTATTGAATTCTGAAAAAAAGATTCTAAGGCAGGGTTTTCAGCTACAGTCATGTGGGACAGATGCACCCCACACATTACCACACACCCTATGGGGCAATAGTCACGTGAATGTGACATGTACGCTGCCTCCAGGAACTAGACAATGCGGTGTCTCTGTTCTGTGTGTCCCCAGAAGGACAGAGTGAAAACACCACCTGAAATCAGTTCTCTCTTCTCAGACATCTTCCTGCTTTTCTTCTAAATAAAAGAGTTTGCAAGTCACCTTTCTTTTAAGTCATACAAAGTATTTCTTTAGACTACAATTTCTATCTTCTTTCCTGACACATGATTAAAAGGACTAAAGAGGGAGAAAGTCTTAAATATCTAATTACCTTTATCAAAGAGAACATTTCAAAAAGAAGGAAAGGTGTTTAATTTGTTTTATTAGTTTGGGTTTTTTTTTTCCAGCTGCTATGTTCACTCCTGAGCTCAATAAGAGTCATTATTTTTTAGTGTGCAAATGGGAAAATTGCCTTTTGTGAGCACATTTTAATTTCGTGAATACTCTGCACTAGGTTATTATGGCAAGTGGCAATTTTAGTTCATTAGGTTAAATAATTTCAGAGTTCAACTGATTCTATTCACATTTACTAATCCTACAAGGACAGAAAAATGAACGAGCTGTTGCTGAATTTTGTTTGCCCTTTCCCAATCAAATAAAGGTCAATTATTCAGAAGTGCCATTGTAAATTTGAAAATATCTATCCAAATAATCATCCTCTATCACATTTAAGAAAATAAAGGGCCTAGGGGGTAACCCATCTCCTTCTCATACTCCCTCAAGCAGTACTGGGATGAGGAAGAAAGTCATGAACACCTGAAAGAAAAAAATAATCTCACCAAATGCTCCAATCTGAAGGAAGTAATCAGGACAGCAGAAAAGCTGGCCAACAAGTCTGTGGGTATAGAAAGGATTTTCTAAATCTGCAAGTTCTCCTTCTCTCCTTCTGCAGTGGAGACTGTGACACATCAGGAGTCAAAAGAACTCCTTCAGTCACCACTTTGTTTTTCTCTCACTTGAAGGGAAGCAGAAGACTCATGTAATGACTTCCCAAAATAACTGCACCCTACCAAGAACGCTTAATGGAACTGAATAACAAAAGAAAATAGGGTAATGGTGCACACTAAAAGGCTAATTGACTTGGTGAGAGAAAATTATAAATGCCTATGCGAAGATTATCTGCTTCATTGCAATTAAACCGCACCAAAATCTCCTGGAAGAATCCTTAAATTTTGGCTGCTACCCTCAGGAGACCCCAGAAACAAAGGAAAGCAGCGGGAAGTGTAAAGAAGGAAGTGAGTGAGGTGAGGGCTGCTGGAATTGAAAGTAGATCTGAACTAGCGGGCTCGCTCTGATAGGAGGCAGCAACCTGAGCCAGGACTTGGTGCTGCATTTCTCGTGCTCCAGACACAGCCCTGTTAGCCTGAGCCTTGAGCAAACTCAGCCCTAGTTTCCTTCCTATGTCCAGTTGGTCCACAGGGAGAGTGGGGTTTGACTCCTACCAAACTGCAGAATATAAACCGACCAAGTGTTGGCTTTCAAGTCACTGCTTTGCCAGCAGAGGAAACACATTCCCATGACCCTGCCTGTGGCGTCTGCCACACTCTAGGTAAGCACTGGTCCCCTCGTTTGCAAACGGCTTCAATTTTCTGAATGGTTATTTGGAGTTTTCTTCTCCTTATCCCCACCTGCCTGCTGACACACATGTGACTTGAGAAAAAAAGAATGAAACACCCCGCGTCCACCCTTTTTGTCTCCAGTGAATTAGAGGAGGGAAATTACCTAAGAATTGTGTATGCCTAAAATTTCCCTTCAATAAATCTGTTTGATAAATCTTTAATACTCTCATAGATGGTGGTGAGTGACCATCACAGATCTACGAAGATGACATTTGAATGTATGTGGCAAATCTCTTTCAATCGTGAAGTTCTTATCCATTGGCCTCAACTTTGAGGCTTAGCCAAGATAAGGGGAAATAATGTTTATTTTCCATTATATAATATTTGAAATATTTTCTTTTCAACATTTATTGTAAGCATAAATTTTGGATTGATCTAATTCACATTGCTAAACTACAATAGCTGGCTTTTCTTCAAATATTAAGAATAGCAGTTTATTATAAAACAGAGACCATAGATTTGAGTCCTTTGATTTAATAGTTCACTTAAATACCAAACAATAAATGCCCTTATTTTTTCTAGTTAAAACACCCAGTTTTCGCTAACCTTGTTAATTTTTAACATCACATAAACTGATTCTTTTCTCATGATTGCATATTCTTTAAATTTCAAAAGAGGTAAGATTTGATTTGGTCTATTAAATGTTTCTTATAAATGCCATCCATTCAAAAGTAAACAAAAAACCGTTATATCAAGCAGAGTATAGATCCTCATATCTGCAGCCTTGCAAATAACTTTTGAATCAAAAAAAGAAGCAGCACACAATTTTACAGAAAATTCACAATCTGAGCTGTGTGGCTTTTAGCAAAACACTTTCTCTAGACCTCACCTAGTTAAATAGATGGACCAGACGTCCCTCAAAAGTCATTTCTCCTTCTTCTTTCTGGAGAACAGTTAGACTACATTTGCCAATGTCCTTGCAATTACACATGGTTATGTGGCTGACTTCTACTCAAGGGAATGTGAGCAAAAATTAAGCATGGCTTGGAGAGCTAGCCCAGAAAAACCTCTTGTTGGTACTCTTCTGCATTGTCACTTCTTCTGACTGGCTAGAATGGAAATGGTTCACGGAAGACTTTGAAAGTTCTGCTGATTAGACAAAAACCATCTGCCTTCTCACAGTGTCTTTGTTTGTCTTCCTTCCATAGCCACCAAACACTAGCCGAAGCACTCGACTGCTGCCTGTATTGGCAGCCTTGCTGAGTTCCCCAAGTTAGCTGGAAAGTCAGGCGAATCCTAACGCCTTTGTGATCTCCTCATGACATTTTCTGCTCTGAGAGGCTCCACTTTCATGCTTATCATGCTCTACCTTTAGTGTCTGGCTGTCCAGATGGTTACAGCAGGGCAGATCAACTAAACTTGGAGTATGGAAGTGTTGGAGCTTTCGAGGAATAAACTTGGCCACTGGAAAACATGAAATAGGAAGAAGCCAAGAAAGATAACTCCTGTCCTTTCCTCCCTTCCAGGGATGGAGAGCACCAAGGTGTTTCTCACTGTATAGTCTTTGTGGGGAAATCTCATGCTCTCAAGACAAAGCTGTAGTCAGTGAAGCAATGAACTGCATTATCACATCATTCCTGGCTTTCCTGCCTCATTTCTTGAAGAAGTCTGAACCTCTGACAGTCTAATGATCACACTTGTTCCCATAAGTTGTTGTATAAACAAATACAAGTATATGTTGCTTTTGAGCCATTCTTTATTTTTAAAGTTTAGTAGTGTTGTGGTTTAGGTTTAAAATATCTCCCAAAAGTTTTATATGTTTGTAAGATGATTGCATTTGGGGAATGACTAGCTCAGCAGTAGATTCAATCCACTGATCAGTACAATGGCTAAATATCCTGTTTGTAGATGGGAATTTGTTGGAAGTCACTAGAGGTGTGAGCTGGAAGGGTATATTCTTGTCCCTGGTGCCTCCCTTCTGAGTGTTTCACAGCTGCCATGGAATGAGTAACATTCCTCCACCATGTCCTTCCATCATGCAGTTCTGCCTCAGAACCAATCAGCCATGGACTGAACCCTCTCTAAACCATATGCCAAATAAACGTCTCCAAATTGTGAGCTTCAGATATTTTGTCCCAACAATAGGAAACTGACTAACACAAGTAGCTATAGCAATTACTAACACCACAAAAGACTCCATTCCTAAGTAAGAACCCAATGTCTTGACCCAATGTCTCATATGTTGAAAAAAAAAAAACAGTACTAGAATTTATATCTCATTCTACACTTATTTACAGAGTGACCTTAAGAAAATTTGCTTAACATTTGTGACACAGGTTCTTCAACTATAAAATGAAGATTAACAATGGTGTTTGGACTAGGAGTGTAGCTTAGTTGTAGACCCTGGGTTTAATCAGAGAGGAAAATGTGTTGCCAGGGATGGTGTCACGTGTCTATAATCCCAGTACACTAGAGGCCAACATAGGAGGATCGTCATAAATTCAAGGCAGCCTAGTCTACATATTGAGTTCACAGCCAACCTGAACTCATGGTGAAGCCCTGTCATAAAAAGCAAACAAACATAATATGATAATAACTGTACATATTTATAAAGAGCGAGGCTACATATGTACATATTCTATTATAAAGGTTATTAGCAAAATTAAATGAGGTAATACATAAAAAGACTCTAGGAATAATTCCTGACTCATACAGAGTGTATATAATAGCTAATAGCTGTTATTATTATCATCAGTGTTATTCTAAGATTTGTTCCAAATATTTTATTAGTCTATGAAATTTTTATACCACTATTTTTAAAAATACAGTGATTCTCCTGCTTTTGTTTCATGGATTTTCTTCTTCACATCTGCTCCTCAGCAATGTCTTCTGCTAAAGAAACTGCACAGTCATTTGCAGGACGACTTCCATTTCATTAGATAATAGCAATCTTAGAGTAAAAAGTTATATAAATCATGGGTACACAGTCTGAAATTACTTCAACAAGCATTAGCAGAGCAATTTTACTTTTATAAATACTAAAATTCAAGTCATTATGGTTTATTTTAAAGTTGTTAAAAAGAACATCTTTTTATTCTGCATAGAGAAATCCTCTGTGTTCAAATCCTCCAAAACTAAGACCTGTTTTGAGGCCCAGTTTACTCCCTTTATGGTCACTCCATGCCTGGCCAGAGAAATGGCTCCATGTATGGAGATGCCCTCTCTCCTAGGTTTCTTTTCTTCTAAGATGTCTTGCAAATGTTTGAAGGGAATTTCTTGCTCTTGAATCCAGGTGCCTGTTTCCTGCTTATCCATTTTACTTAAGGATGTTTGTTACTCTCTGTTTTGGTTTGGTTTGGTTGTTCTTCAGGCCTGAGTCTTTCTGGCCTGAAGAACTAGAGGAGAATTGTTTAGAATAACTACAAACATGGAAAAGTGGGAAAAAGAAAAATTCTGGAAAAAAAAGAAGGTCTTAAATTCTGTAGGTTCTTCCCCAAATCTCTGGGTAATCCTGAACCATGCATATACTGGAGAAACTCCCCCTGAAGATAGGAGAACTGAATTAAGATTTGAGGTGCTGATGGAAATTTAGTTTATCACTTAATTCAACCAAGTTAACTGACTACTAAAACATAAAAATCAATACTCTTTGAAGGACTATAACAAAGTTTCCACAATATGTTTTATGTCTAAGATAAAAACATGTTACTTAACCAAAAACCTATGATTTCTTGTCAAGAAAAAAATATATAATAAACAGAGATCAACCTAGAATGATCTACTTTTTAGAAGTAACAGATAAAATTTTAAAATCTCAAGTATAGACTTTAAGTAGTGATAGAATTATACTCAAGTACATAAAGGAAAATATGTATACAAAAAAATGAATTTCAGTACAAAAACAGTGTGTTAGAAAATGGAAATTCTAGAACTAGAAAACCAGGTATCAGAAACTTAAAAAAATAAAATGAAATCTGATGAATTTAATAACAAAATGGAAGTGACAGCAGAAAGTCGGCACAATTAAAGTTAGGCCAACAAAAATTACCCTACATAGGGCCTGAGGATTTAGCTCAGTGGCACAAGTGCAAGGTCATGAGTTCGATCCCCAGTACTAGAAAAAGAAAGAAAGAAAGAAAGAAAGAAAGAAAGAAAGAAAGAAAGAAAGAAAGAAAGAAAGAAAGAAATTACACAATATGAAGAACAAAAAGAAAACACAATGAAAAAGAAATTGAGCTTCAATAAGACAATACCTAGGACTGGGGGTTTAGCTCAGTGGCACAAGTGCCTGCCTGGCAAGCGTGAAGTCATAAGTTTGATCCTCAATTCAAAAAAAAAAAAGACAATACCTAACATACCTAACATATATGTAAACAGAGCCAGGCAGCAGAGGATATAAAAGCTGAAAAAAATGGATGAATATTTCCCAAGTGTCTAAACTACATAGTCAGAAATCTCAGGAGTCTCTGTACAAAGCAACCATGAAGAAAGCTATGGCAGGTATATAGCAGTGAAACTGCTGAAAATCAAAGAAGACAAACGAATCTTGAAACCAGTCACGAAGGAAAGGGACACGTTTGTAAAGGGAAACAACAATTTGAACCCCATTAACTACTTCTTATCAAAACTCTGGAGAATGGGAGGGTGGGTAGTCAGACCCACTGGGAACAGGAGAGAGTGATAAAGACATAGAAAATGATCAAGACATGTTATACTTAGGTGCCAATCCCCAAACAGCTGCACCTATTACACACTCACTGCAAACATACACTGATGATATATAGACACATATTACATTAATGATATTATAGTTTAGATCTATAAAACAAAAATTCTGAAGGCTTAAAGATACTGAAACAACACCTTTAAAGTGCTAAAACAGTAAGGTTGTCAAGGAGGCATGATGTAAGATCCAGTGAAAGACATTTTTAGTATGAAGGCAAAATAAGGGCTTTTTAAGCAAAGCAAAAAAATTTTCCAACACAAAAGTTCCTTGGGCAGATGGAAAATATTATCTGATGAAAACTGGACTCTTCATGTAAGAATAAAGAAAATAAGAAATGGTAAACATCTGGGTAAATATAAGAATAGCATTTCCTTTTAACTTTCTTAAAATAAAAATTACAGCATTATCTTGTGGAGATTAAAAGTACAAGCAGGCCTACGTACAACAGTGATAAAAATAAAGCACACAGGAAAATGGACCTATACCACTCAAAAGTGTGTTTATTTCACATGAAATATAACAGTGTTAAACTCTACACAGTAAAAAGTGGAGGATATATGTTTTAAAGCAACATTTAGAAGAAATGATATGAAAAGTTACAACAAAAAAAATGTAAAGGGAAATCTAACATTTCTCAAACAATTCCATAAAAGCAGAGGAAAAGATAAAGAAAAACAAATATTAAAAAGAATGACCAAAAAAACCCACATAATAAAATGCCAATCTTCAACCCAACCCTAACAATAATTTCCCTAAATATTAATATATTGATTACTCTAATAAAAGGAAAAATGTCCAGAAGTGATAAAATAAAGATATGCAGCCTAAGCAAACATATGCTGTACCAAAATATAAATAGTAAAAAGTAAAATGGAAAAGGACTGACAGTGTCATGCAAGCAGTAGGCATGAGAAGGGTGAACTGTCTCTATTATTGTCAGATATAAGTGAAGTCAAGAAAAAATGATTACAAAAGGCAAAGGAGAAAAGAAATTTCATGATGATGAAGGGCTTACTGCATGGAGAAAATCCAAATATGAAAACAAAAATTGAGAAATGAAAAGAGAAATAAAAAATTAGACCACCTTAATGGAGATTCAATACCCCTCATAGCAAATTATAGCACACTTGGACAAAAAAAAATAGAAGAGTGATAGTTAATCTAGTTAACACTATCAAACACCTGAATCTAACTGATACTAATTGACTGGTTTTTTGAGCAATCCAGGCTGGCCTTGAACACCCAAATACAGACATTCATTACCACTGACCATGTCCAGCATTAATATTTAGAGAAACAAGCAGAAACAAAAAAATAAATCCAGAAGAAAATATAGTATTATTTTAAATAAGGTGAGAAAAAATAAATATTAACTGATAATTTTTTATATATAAAATTATTTTGGAATGAGGAAAACAAAACATATCTTGAAACCAAGACTTTGAAAGCATTCCAGTAAAAGAATGATTGAAGTATATACATAACCAAGAGAAATATAAACAACAGACACTGATACAATATTAGCTATTATAGCTGGGCGTGGTGGCACACTCCTGTAATCCCAGGACTCAGGAGGCTGAGGCAGGTGGATCTTTGCAAGTTTGAGACCAGCCTGGGCTACAAAGTGAGCCCAAGGCCAGGCTGAACTGCATAGTGAGACCCTGTCACAATAAAAAATAATAATAATAATAATATATTAGCTATTATAATAAAGGTAAATTTGTTTTAAATGGTAAAGTTTTATAGTTTGATATATGACATTATTGTAAAATAATACTAAGGAAGAATTCACAATGTGTACTTCAAATATACCAATACCTTTCCTTGTTTAGGAAAATTATGGAAAAACTGAAAAATATCTCTAATAGCATGAGCATTAAATATATAAAGTAAAAACTTTTGTTTATATAAGAAATAAACATTAAGAATTTGTCTCTACAGCCATTGAGAAACTGACTTAATATGAGAACTTATATAAAATAGTTAGACTCTTCTCTCTTTATAAAATGATGATACTCATGCTTGTCTTACTAAATTTGCTATTTTTCTTTCTAACATTTTAATAATTAATAACATTTAATAATAAAGCTTAATAAACAGATGCATACCTAAATACATATATATATACACATCTGTGTGAACATATATATTGGTACTAAATAGACACAAAGTGAGAGGAAAAGAAGAAAAGGCAAAAGAAATAATGATCCATTAAAAAAATACAAGTATCATGAGGTGCATAACCCTATACAGAAGGAAACAGATAAATAAGAAGGGGGTTACAGGGAGACAAGGACCCACAGAAATCATGAAAGAGCTACCACAAAGGTCTTGATCCAAGGGGATGCAAATAATAATTTTCCTTGGTACCTTGCATTATTTAAATAAATCAGGAAATAGCAGCATTCTCAATTACTTTAGAAACTAACAGGTTATGAACAGTAAAACTGATACAGTGCTTGACTTTAAAATGTTTCCTAAGAAACACCTCCCTCCACCCCACATAAACAGCAGAAATTTATTTCTGACCATTCTGGAGGCTGAGCTGTCTGAGACTGAGGTGCTGGCAGGGTTGGTGCCTGCCTGGGGCTGCTCTCTGCTTCTGAGAGACACTTTTTTTTAAGAGAAAAAAGAAATAACAGAAAAATGAAGAAGTAAACAAATCAAAAAAGCAACAACAACAAAAGCAAAACAACAACAACAAAGAACAACAATAGCTATATAGGTTTTCAAAACAAGATGATAGGAATTTAACAATGGTTATTATATTGCATATTGTTATCTTCAAAATAGTTGCTCTGGTTACCAGACACAGGACTAAAACAAAACAGTAAAATGGAACAAAACATTCGATTTCAAAAACAAGACAGAAGGAAATCCCCCCCCCCACAGTTGCTATAATGCATATTGTTATCCTCCAAATAGATGCTCAGACTACCAGCTGGAGGCCTGCAAAGTCAAAGTCAAACAATACAAGCTTTTAGTTATTTTTTTATTTCACATGCTGTCATCTCAGCCTGACTTCCTCTGAATCAGCCCATTGCTTATTGCATGGGGATGAGGGGCGGTTGCTCTTCTTGTCTCCCAGGCCTCATGGCTGCCACTGGCTCATGGGAAGGCATGGTTTGGTTTCTGGATTCTCTTCCCATTCCCCAGGGTAGCTGCCAGCCAAACCCTGCCTTCCCCTGAGGCAAGGGCAGCCACCATGGGGAACATGAAGAGCATCAAGAAACTAAGAGACACTTGGTGGCTACCTCCCTTAGGAAGAGAGGAACACTGTCTCCTCCTTACAGGAAACCACAGCAGGGTGAGAGAGCACTTTGGATTCGCTGAGTCCTTTCGTAAGGATGCTACTCCCATTCTGCTCTGCTCCTCTGATACTATGGAAACACGGGGTCAGACATAAATTAGGCATCGAGCAAGCACTCTGTTGTTGAATGGAATTGAATTAAGTACACATAGGAATTTCCAAGGGCTCTGAAATGGAAAAAGAAGCACTAGAAAAGCCACATGTTGCAGAGAACAGTGAACACTTGGGGCTGAATTTTCGGAACATAGATGGTATGCACACTAACTTTGGGGCCAGAGTGGCACTGTGGCAGGCACTAACTGAAGCAAGCATGCGGAGGTTCAAGCTGGTTACTTGTTACTGAACCTGCACCTTGATAACCCCATGTGTAAAACAGTCACAATAACAATTTGTCCATGACTGCTGGGACAATTCAGTTATGTCTGAAACATCCTTATAGGATGCCCAGTTCACAGAAAGCCCCCAATAATTTTAATTTTTTCAATCCCATTCCCAACAAATATTGCCTAACTTGATCAATCATGTTAGAGGTAGTGGAAATAGGATAGAGAGCCATAGAAGAAAAAAAAAAAAAAAAGCAAACCAAATTTAGAAGATATTGTGAATGTAAAAATAACAAAGTTTGGTAAAAGAGGGAAAAGTATAGAAAATTAAATGTAACCTAGAGGATTTAGGGGTATAGGAACAATAGAGGTGATTTCCATCCTGATGTGGAAAATAAGCTCAAACCATTTTATTAGCTTTTTACAATATTCATGTCCCAAGTTCTAACAGTGTAACTCTAATGTAACTACTGTGAACTTGCTTATTAATCAGGTTCTAATCCCTGCTAGAGGCCTTGTCTGCCACTCCAATAAGTCACTGCCCAAATTAGTTGTCAGCATTGATCTAATTGATAAACAATTAACCACTCAAAACATAGGGCAAAAGAAATTTAGCCCATTACCAATGTGATATGGATATTACCTTTTCACTAAGTTTGTATCATTTTCTCACTAATGACCTGAGGTTCCAGGTTCTCCTATAAAATTTCCACTGAAGCCTTATGATAATATGTGCTGACCCAAAACACCAAGAATAGATCTAAACTTCAAAGTGCGGTGGAGGGTGAAACACCATGCAATGCATATACCTGACAGATCAGTGATTGGTGTATCTTAGTTCACCGATCTTACTATGAAAATACCTTTCTATATGGTCAACGAGACTTTTCAACAAAGTTTGAGATGATTTGTAGGTTACAGCATTAACCATATCTCTATTCAATCCACGTAATTCACACATAGAGATTTAGACAGAGTATTGCTTCTTGGCTCCTTGATGGATGGATATTTCTGGAAGGCTAACAATTTTTGAAAGTTGACTTTATAGTTGAACGTACCTGTATTCTTCTGTTTAATTTTCTTGGATGGAATTCTTTCTAAAATAAATCACTTACTTGAGTCTTTAATTTGTTAATTGCTCAGGTTTATCATTATAAATAATAATTATTAAAGCCTTAATATTTGAACTCCTGCTAACTGTATTTTTACTGGAATTTATATCATAAAAATGCCCAAAGATTTTACTACAAGATTAGTTTCCTGAATGATCTACTTAGGTAGTGTATACTCGAGTCATTAAAATAATAGAGACAATTGATGAATAAAATATACATGACTTACAATATTTTACACAATGAAAAATGAACATGCCACGTGTTTCATGTGAGCAGAATGTGAATGTCACTATTAAAATATTGTGATGTTGTCTAGTAGCTCAGCGAGGCCTGTAAGACCTCAGGAACTACTATGGCTCTTTTCAGGTCAGGTGTCTGACTTGAAATGTTTCTGCCTTTCTCCACTGCTGTAGGGCTGTCTGCCCTGCACCCTCAATATTGCACACGCACCAGTCCTCTTTCCTTTTACAGAGTCACAAGATTGAATAGGATGTCAGTGATCATCAAAACCGATCACCTTCTGAACACCCAAGTCACCTGATAGACAACTTGTACCCATTCATTTTTGACAGCTCACTTCTTCTGGCTGCCTATCGCTTCTTTCAACTGTGTGAGTTTCTTATCTATAACAAATCAAAACCTGTCTCCTTATAATGTTCATCTTTTGATTTTAGTGCTAACATTTGAAGATATTTAAATATAAATCTCTTTCCAATTTCTGCTCTCCAAATGCCTGAAAATAACTATCATGCACCAAAAGTCATCTCTTTTCCTTCATTTTTCATTCAGTGGATCATTATTTGAATCCCTTCTTTGAGTTGTGTTATTCTAGATATGGGACTAAAGCAACAAAATGACCAATAAAGTCCCTGCCTTCATCAACTTACATTCTGTTGAAGATAATAAATAAGAAATCAAAGGAACAAACAAGATATAGAGTATCAGCATAATCCAAAATTAACAGAAAGGTTTGTTTCAGAAAAGTCCCTACCCAGGGGAAAAACCAAGAGAAAAAGTGTTCAGGCAGGAAAGAAAGAAAGAAAATTCACTCTCAGGTTGGGAAACTCTCCAAACGATCGAGGAACATTAAAGGGCAAAGATATGGGAGGAATAAAGGTCCTGAGATGATTTGGGAGAGGTAGGCCGCGCAAGACCAGGTAGGGACTTGATTAAAAGACAAGCCTTAAACATGAGAGTGAGCAGGTTATTTAGCTTACAATTCCTAGAAGTCTCAGTCCATAATCAGCTGCCCCCAAGGCAGCTTAGCACATGGAAGAAGGGCAGCAGTTCCCAGCAGTGGAAGACAGCAAAAGCATCAAAAGAGGAGAGAGAGGACAAGCCTCGTTCTGTCCCTTTTCCTGTATGCAGGCTACGCCCCTTGGGCGGGTGCAGCATTCATACCCTTAATCCTAGCATCGCACTCTAAATCAATTACACACTCTAGGCTCAACTACCTTCAAAAAAGTCCCATCTAAAAGTGCATGAGGGCTGGGGATTTAGCTCAGCAGCATAAGCGCCCGCCTTGCAAGCGCGCAGTCGTGAATTCGATCCGGTACCGATAAAAATAAATAAATAAATAAATAAATAAATAAATAAATAAATAAATAAATACATACATACATACATAAAAAAATACATAAATAAAATAAAGTGCATGAGGCTTGGGAAGGGTGGAGATCGCAACACAAACTATAACAGGAGTATTATTAAAATATAAAATCCTTCCCGGGAATGTTGCTCAGCAGCATAAATGTTTGCCTGACAAGCACAGGGTCCTGAGTTCAGTTCTAAGTAAAAAACAAAACAAATAAACAAACAAACAAAAAACCCACACAGAATCCTGGACTTCTCCTTCAGAGATTGTGAGTCAGAAGGTCTGGGCTGAAATCTAAGATTTTGCATTTCTAGCCATTTCTTGGCGACGTAATGTTGTTGGTCCAGAGACCACACTCTGAAATCCAGGGAAGCTACCCGAGGGAGAAAAAGCATGTAAACTGGAGGCTCTCGAGTTTGGAATGCAGACTTTACAATCTGACTTTCATTACACACAAGATTTTTCATCTCTTTTCCTTTCTGCCTAAATTCCATCTAGGTAGACTGTTACTGTATACTCGCCGCAAGATAAGAGTACCTAAATACCATTTTACTTTGGGAAAGAGAAATGTGACAGTGACAGACCAGCAAGTGTGTTTCAGATGAGTAAAAGTAAAATAAACCCAGAATATGAAAGCGAGGGCTGAGATGTCTTATCACTAAGAGGAACTTGTGCTGAATTTTGAATCATCTCTTTTTTTTTTTATAGGTTTTAGCAAGAATCAGTTTTCCTACTTAGTAAAGCCTTTAATGTCTGAAGTCTTTTATTTCCATTGTATGTTGGCCTACCTACTGTCTTGTTTGTTTTGTTCTTAAGCATCTTTATGCCTTTTTCCTATTGCACCACAATGCACGCTAAAAAGAATATATATGCTACTGAAGTGCAGTTGAGTACAACAAATAGAAAATTAAGTGAATTGTCCTTTCCATACCAAGCATTTATCAGTGTTTCTTAAATAATATTTTTCCCTAGAGCTCATATGCATATGAAAAAAGTAACAGGTATATGCCATATTTTACATATTTCTGATGTGACAGTGCTCCTTTTCCTTTTCTGTATATTATTCGAGAACAATGATTTAAATTACTGTATTAAAAAATGTTTAAAGATAAGAGCAGGGGGTCATAGTCAGATAAAGCAGAATCTTCACATAAAGCCCAAGTTCAGTTACCGGCACAAAAAATAAAATGTTTAAAATAACAAGCTGGGAAGTCTCTATTTTTCCTATATATTTATGTATATTGGAGTCAAAATATAACATTGGTAGAATCCTTGCCTAGCATGTGCAAGATCATTGGTTTGATCCCTTGCACCACAAAATAAAAGCTTAATTCTTTAACAAATGATTAGTTCTTTCTGATGTTCAAAATCTCCCAAATAGTGTTTAATAAACTGTCTACTAAGTAGATATTAAAAACTATCCAGGGGATTTAGCTCAGCAGCATAAGCGCCTGCCTTGCGTGCACACAGTCATGAGTTCGATCCCCGGTACCAATAAAAATAAAAATAAAATAAAAAAATAAATAAAAACTATCTAACATTCTTAAGAGTTCATGCAGCTAGGATACAATCAAAGACTCTTCTCTCAAGTATTCCCATCCAATTTACCAAGAAATCCTTCTGATGTAACTTCAAAATGCATCCAGGATACTATCACTTCAAATCAATGCCTATTCTGCCACCATGGTTTGAGTCCCTATCTCTTCTGACATAAGTTAGGGAAAAATAATCACACTGGTCTCTCACCTTCCATCCTTACCTGGCTGTAGTCTGTTCACAACAAAACAACATGAGAGAACTCCTGAAATTCAGATTGTAACATTCCTCCACTTAGTTCTCCAAAGGTCACCACTCTATAGTCCTCAAAATGGTCTCGAAGATGTCTGGCTACCCCACGACCTGACCTCCCCTATCATTCTAGCTTGCTCACTATAACTGACAAAACTCTCCTCTTTTCTTGTCTTTACTGTGCAAAGCATGTGCCACCACAGAAACTTTTCATTAGCTGCTACCTCTGCCTTAAATGTCCTTCTTCCAGATAGCTACCTCTCTTCAAGTGTCTGCTCAAAGGTCACTTTCTGGGGGAAGCCCGCCCTAACCACCCTTGTGAAAATCACACGTCCATAGTCTGTGTACTGTTTTCATGCTCCATTTTTCACAGAGCATTTGATACTTTTTTATATATTATAGAAATCCTTGAGTCTATGATTATTGTATATCTCCCTTCTAGGAGGGAGAAGGGTTTTTATTCATTGATGTATTTCTTAATACCTCTTTTCTCTTCCATTGATGTATCCCTCACACTTGGAAGAATGTCTGGCATATATGTAGTTCAATAAGTATTTACTGGTTGGTCAAATAACTAACTGACTGATTAAATTAGTGAATAATGCAACAAAATTACAGTTTGTTTAAAGTAATAATAAATACTGAAGCTGTACACTGATGGCCTAGATCATTTTTCATTATGGATTCCATTGAACTTTTCCACACCATCACCTCCGATTGTCTTTCCAAGGTCTGAATGTGATAGGAAGCCACTGGTGTGGCGTAGCACCACAGATACCCTGTATGTGTTACCATGGTCACACAGTCTTAAGGAAGTAGAAAATGGCACAAGCTAAATCACAAAGCATTCGAAAGTAAATTCTGAATTCATTAGAAGCTAGAGATTTCCAAACAGGGTAGTTATCAAAACTTTATTCCCTAAACAAATTACTAGGCATTTACTTGAGCCAAAAATATAATCACTTGAGTATTGACAAGTGCTCTGTAATTGATAGAACACAAACTAAGGATATGAAAGACTCTTCAGCTCTCTGAGCATTGAAGAGAGATTCTTTATTTTAGTTAAAAGAAAACCATAGGTTTAATTTAAAGTTTCTCAAAATTATTTTATTTTATTTATTTTTTTGTACCCGGGATCAAATTCATGACCCCATGCTTGCCAGGCAGGCGCTTATGCTGCTGAGCTGAATCAGATTGGCAGAATTTTTTAAAAGTTTATTCTAGTAAACTTTAAAAGTGCACAGCACAGTTTTATTAATTATAAATGCAATGTTGTGCACTTTCTTCAAATGTATTAACATTACTGAACTAAAACCATATACTCACTGATCCATAACTCCCCACTTGTTTTTTCCCTACCCCCTGGAATCCACATTACACTCATTAACTCCATGAATTTGATTATTGTAAATACTTTAGATGAATGGCATCATGCAGTATTTGTACATCTGTGATGGGCTTATTTCTTTATAGCACTAATGTCTTTAAGATTCATCCACATTGTTAAGTGTAGAATTTTCATCTTTTTAAAGCTGAATAATGTGTGTGTGCGCACGTGTGTGTGTATGTGTGTGTGTGTGTGTGTGTGTGTGTGATGTGTTCTTTTATCCATTCACCAGCGGACATTTAGGTTATTTCCACATCTTGGCTATTGTGTATAGTGCTACAATGAAAATGGGAATGCTAATATTACCTCAAAATATGGTTTTAATTCTTTTTGGATAAAAAATCCAGAAGGATACCTGCATCATATGGCAGCTCTATTTTTAATCTTGGGAGGAACTCATATACTACTTTCCACAGCATCTGTATCAGTTTTATCACCATCAACAATGTACAGAGTTTTAAATTTTCCACATCTTAGCCCATATTTGTTGCCTGGTCTTTTTATAACTATCATCCTGACAGACATGAGGTAATACCATAATTTTAATTTACATTGACTTGTGACATTCAGAATCTTCTCACAAAGGCTCAGAGGCCTTTGTGTATCTTCCCTGGAAAAATATCTATTCAGTCTTTAGATCATTTTAATTTCAGGGTGTTAGGAGGTTTTTGTTAGTAAGTTGTAAGTGTACTTTAAATATTTTCAAAATTAATCCCTTAACCTTTTAGAAAATGTGCTCTCCAGTCCCATCACTTGCTTCTTTACTTTCTCCCTTGCTGTGTAGAAGCTTTAGCTTGATTATAACCACTCTCATCTATTGTTGCTTTTGGTGTCTGTGCTTTTTATGTTACATCCATGAAATCATTGCTGATACCAATGTCATGAGGTTTTCTCCTATATTTTCTCCCAGTAATTTTATAGGTTTGAAACTATACTTCTTTGTTTTGAGTGGACTGTGAATGTGGTAGTATGAGATATGGTGCAATTTCACTCTTTGCATATAGATATTCTATTTCCCAACACCATTTATTGAAGAGATTATCCTTTCCCCATTACGTATTTTTAGCCCTCTTTTCAAAGATCAGCTGAGCCTATGTGGGTTTATTTCTAGGCTCCCTTTTCTGTTCCACTGACTGATATGTGTCTTTAAGTCAATAGAGTTTTAAGTCTTTTGACTTGTACCTTAGACATGTTCTGAGAGTTTTTGCAGTTAGATCCTCAAGAGCCATTTCCCAGGTGGAGCTCCTGATAGTAACGAAATAAATGCTGCTTGTTTTCTTTATTTCCACAAGGTTTGGAAACAAAACAAACAAACAAAAACTCTACTGCATTGACATATCCACTGGGAATCCAAGGACTCTGCTTTTCAATTTCTAAAAATTCTCCTGTGTGTGGTACTTGGTGCCCTGTTTTTGTCTGTTCCTTGACTGCCCAAACTTGTTCCTATGCTTAAGACCTTGACCTCAGCAGCCTGGGATCCTTTGCCCCATTTTATTATGTGTCTATAATGTATTCCCACCTCAGTGGCTCCTCTAAAGAGCCCTTTCCCTGAGTGGTGGCTCTTTCTTACCTCTTGTACATCTCTATCACAGTTCTCTTTTCCTGAAACTATGGCATTTTTGAAGTTGTTTATGACTTATTTACCCATTTATGCTTCCACTGCCAGAACGTGCATCCAAAAGAGACTTCTTTCCCTCATTTGCACCAATATCCCCAGTACTTAGAATACTGCCAGGTTCATCAGTGGGTGCTTGAAAATCACTGCTTAATGGGGGAAAAAAAGTAAAAGATTTCTGTAGGAACATGTGTCAGATCCTTTCTTCACAGGGAGGGAACTAGGAAGAAAAATGTTGATAGCTTACATGGGTCCCATCTCCTCTGCCAACCCCCAGCCCCCAAGAAGCAGGGCAAAAGCTAACTTCATCTACAGTATTTCACAGAGATGCCTCTACCAGTCAGGCATTCCTCACATTCTTCAGTGATGGACAGGCCCAGCTGGGACAGCTGAGAGCATATTAACAACTCAGTAGCAAAAGCCCGACCCTGAGAATCCTTGCCTTCTCTCCAAGCTACTTTCTTTTGAAACAATCCCCACTCCAGAATTCAGCCACAGAGCTTTCCTGTGAACTTTTCATGAATACACAGTTTTTATCACTGGGTTTCCTCACAGTTGAGTCCAACCTTGCTTCCTTGACCCTGTGTGACTGTGAGCCTGTGATCCAGACAAACTAGAAAAAAAGTGGAATGATGAGGTATTAGAAGCAGCAGGACAATGTTGAGTATTTTTGCACTTGCAATAATTTGAACACTCATTTCTTTGGTCTTGTTGTTGCTTAGTATATTGAGTTAAGCTAAAATGTATCTTTTTTGAAGTTATCATTACTATTTGGTAAATATATCTGAGGCTGGGGAGTTAGCTCAGCATCATAGATACCTACCTAGCAAGCATAAGGTCATGTGTTCCATCCCCAGTACCAAAACAACCACAAAGTATATTTAATCTGCTTAACAGGATATACGCAATTTTTTTCTTAATTCAAACTTAACTGGTAGCATTTATTATTATAGGTATTCAATTTTCCACTTATCCTAGATTTCATGTTAAAGGATCATAATACATCTGATTTGGCTGCTTTTTTGTAATGTTCTTACTACTCTGTATACAGGTGAATGTGGGGATCGAGATTTTTGTACGTAAAAGAAACTACAAATTATGATAATAGGTCTAAACTGGTTCACAGATAAACGCCTTCCCAGTTATTTACCTCTTTAGAAAGATTCTTTACCAACTTGCTAAAGTCATTTTGATAAAGAAACTATGTAAACATATGAATGTCTTTAAAATATATATTGTCCTTAAAATCTATAATTCTAAAAAAAATAGTGTAAGTGTGCATATAATTACTGCAACTACAAAACACAAACACAATAGGGAAATGAGCATCTTTTGCAGTTTTATATTCTATTGTTTTGTACAGTGCTGAGTAGCTAACAGTAGAATTTTTAAAATTGCATTTTCTTCTGGCACTTCAAGTGGATTATAGTCAATTTTCCTTCTTACTCAAATATTTGTATATGAATACCTACTTTACTAACTTAATATGCACTTATTTACCTATTTTATTGTACACCTATCTATAATACCTATGCAGGAATACTTCAGAATTGCAAAATCTCTCTTGAAAACCAGGCTTTTCTTATTGACAGGATACAGAATTTTCACCTTCTAAATTTTTTAGATTTTTCTTTGTTCACTGGCTGCGTGTTCAGAGGTTTCTTATAAGACATTATATAGACCATAATTCCTTTCCTGAACCATAACATGACATGATGGGTGAAGACATTTGTCTTTTGTCCTTGCAGAGGGGAAAAAAAACAAAGTAAATTCTATTTTAAAGGTAAGATAGGTCTCACATGTTTTCACTTTATTTAAATGCTAATTCTATAAAACAAGAGACTTTGACAGACTTCAGTGAGATTTAACTAAATAAAATACTACATATGTAAAGCCACATTTAAAGTGGTCCTTTCTCCTAGCATTATTTATCAATATTCTATTCCTTGCCAACTGCTAATATTTAGAATATTTGCCAACTGCTAATATTTAGAATAGTGTGATTTATTAGCAATAATAATTCTGAAATATTATAATGAGCTATTAAGGCAATCATCTGTCTAAAACTGGTTTTAAAAAGATTTTCAACAAAACATGCAAGAAAAGCAGAACAAGGAAGACTAGAAAATGGATACGTGTTTCTCAATAACTGAGATGATTCCCACAATTTACAAAAGGAAAAACTTAGAAACATCAAAAGTAAGCAAGTTATGACATTGCCAACTGAAGAGTTCAATGTATACCTTTGCTAAACTTGTTAAAAGCTCAAATTTTGTCACTGTTAAGCAGACGGTCAAAGGATAATACATACCCACGTGGTACCAGCAGAAAGTTTCTTTACACTTAATAGAGAAGTGGTAAATGAATTTTATCAAAAAGTAACCTCTTATCTCTGATATTTCCAGCTTGCATTTGAGTTGGGGTAAGAAAAAAGGTCAAAATTAGATAAGAGAGGAAAATTGTATAACAATTTGCAAGATAAAGAATTTGGAAGAAAAAACAAGCCATGACCTTTTATTAATAGAATATCCAAGGTCTAATTAGACATATAAATGTTTCAGTATATATGAACAGGCACTGGGAGTGTTGCAGTTGATATAGATTAAAGTGAAACACTACTGTACAACAGGGTGACAATGTTACTAACAATACACTGAATTTTTGAAGAACACTGGAAGTGTTCTCACCACAAAACAAGCAAGTATATCAAGACTGCATATGTTAACTTATATACATACACACATTTTGAAACATCATGTCACAACAACATATACAATTTATATTTGACAATTAAAATATTTTTAAATAAAAGCAACAGAATCAAACACGCTCACATTGTTTTTTCACCATTATTAAATAAACTTTTAGTTTCTCAAAGAAAAGATATTTAATGAAATTATGCTGATGTAAAAAGTGTATAGCACACATACATTGAAATATTATCCTGTGCCCCATAAAATGTATGCTTATTGCATGTTAATAAAAAAAAGTTTAAATATTTGAAGAAATATGAATATTGACTACCCTGATTTGATCACTACATGCTGTACTTCTGTATCAAATTATCATACTCTTCCTTACAAATTTATACACTTTAAAAATCTCTTTTTTAAAATATTGTTTTTATTTATTTTGGTACTGGGGATCAAATTCATGACCTCGAACTTGCCAGGCAGATGCTTATGCCACTGAGTTAAATACCCTGGCCTTAAAAATCTCTTTAATGGATAACTTTTTAAGATTTTTTAAAAAAAATTTTATTAGTGCATATTAGTAATGCAGAACACTGAGGTTCACTTGGGAAAGTAGTTCATGCATAAAATATTTTATTTTCAATTCTATTGCTTCTCTCTTTTTTCCTTCCCCTCTCCCTGATCATCACTGTCTCCATCTCTAAAAGTTTACCATCTAGATTTGTCATTTCTTAACAGATAACTTTATTTTTTTCTTTCATGGTAGTAGGGATTGAACCCAGGGCCTTCACACTAATCTACATCTTTGATCCTTTAAAAAATGTTATTGGGTTTGGTTTGGTTTTGAAGACTGGGTTTTATTAAACTGCCCAGGCTAGGCTCCAACTTATGATCTTCCTGCCTCAGCCTCCCACTATGCTGGGACTGCAGGCATGCAACATGGTCCTTTAATAGATCATTTTAAGTGTACATTGCTAATGAAAGCTGAGCAACTGTGACATTTTGTTGTTGAAATGAAAAAAGCAAGGAATTTATAGCTTCAAAACTAATACTTCATTATGAAATTTCACCTTTTCTTTTTGCTGCATTCAGAGAAAGATCTACAAAAAATACAAGACACAGTTGGCCACAGGGAGAACTAGGGATCAAAGTTCCAAAGTGGGCTTGGAGTTCAGAATCCTGAGTATCAGAAAACGAGGTAAAATTAAATGAAGATTTGATGAAGTCATTTACATGATGATTGACAAGTTAACTAACATTCAGGTTCCACCATCCAGTACTTGCTGGCAATACCGGTCAGGAAAAAGGGTTCTGGCAGCGTGAGGCTGCAATCTCTCCAAAGTCCAAAGCAAGCTTAGCAGGGAGTGGGGAAGACTGGGGCTGCATCTGCCAGCAACCTCTAGGCTGACTCTCTGGGCTCGCTTTGAACTCTTTTTCATCATTATTTTATGCAGCAGCTTGTCTTTATGCTGGTACAAGGGAAAGGGAAAACAGGAGACTAGCCTTTAGTTCTAAATCAAAGCTCTGCTTTACTGATTGCTAGAGTGGCTTTTCAAAGGCAAAGCAAGCAGGGACATTAAAATTCCTTGTTTCTGTGGGCCAGGAGATGAGGTTCTTTTTTTATTTGTAATTCTCAGTAGCAAAAAGAGTGTATTTCAACGTATCTTACATTTACCTTGAAAATCATCAGTATTTTTCTTTCAGTGTGATTGATTGACACTTGTGGAAGATAAAGACCGGAAAACACAAAAAGGGGACCGGCAAAGCGCGTGAAGGGAAGATCTACTGTGATAAGTGTCAGAACCAGAAAGATCCAGGCCGCTGCCCCGTCCTTACACACTCTTTTCTGTGTGACCCCAAGGGTCTAAGACCTAAAATCGGTTGCCTATGACCCAGACCCAGAAAGTCAGGGTGCTCCCTAGATTTCCATCGCCGCCTTCCTTCCGCCGTGCGGCCTCTAGCGTTTAGTGGAGAAACTAAAGGAAAAGGTGAGATGGTGGAAGGACTAGACAGGGTCACAGCTGGCTGAGTCAAGATCCTCTGCCTCCACTTAAGAGAAGCAGCTGGTGCTAGGCACCCGGCACACTGGACCGAAGTCTCAGGAACGAAGTTGTGCGCTCTCCTCTCGCCCTCCACACCCTCCAGGCTGATCCAAGCTGCCCTTGGCCCTGCAGCATTTTGTGGACATTTAAAACACTTGCTCGCCTGGGCTTGTGGGGATTCTTTCTACCCTTTTTCCTTTCCGTCTTCCCTTATCTTTATCTGGGGGTACTTAAGCGCGAGTCCTATTGGCACCTCGGGTAGGCAGGAAACAGAGCTGGCTTTAGTTCGCCACAAGTCCAGAAAATCGTTCCCGCCGTCTCCCCCTCTTGGACACACCAGGGAGCCCTCAAGGAGCGCTGCAGGCGGGAAGGGGTGCGCAGCTGCGGCCGGGGGGCCGCGATCTGTCTGCCCTGCGGAGGCGCGGGCACAGTCGCCCCCCGGGAGCCGCTGGTGCAGAGGGTGGGCAGGGCAGGGCAGGGACGGGGCAGCGGCAGCGCGCGGGCTGCAGGGAGGCGCAGAGGGTGGCGCTTGCTGCGTGAAAGGCGTCTTTGTGCGAGACCCGGCGTGGGGCAAGGAGAGAGGAGAGCGCAGAGCTGGGACCTGGTGGCGGGACTCTGGGGCGTCCCCACAAGCTCACTCCCGCCGCGCAGGAGCAACCCCGGGAGCGCCAGGAGGGGGCGGGTTGGCTTGGAGAGGTTGCTGGGCCGGGGGCGCTGAGTGTGTGTGGCGGGGTCTCTCAGACTCTCAGTGAGGCTGGAGTAGGACGAAAGCTGTTTCGAGGAAATTGGGGGTGGGGAGAAGGCTTGAGAGACTTGGCTCCCCGCCGTCTCCCCTTGGTGGCAGAGAGATCGCGCAGGCAGGGAGATCGCAGCCTCGGCCGGGAGCCCGAGCCGGGAGTCGGGGGGCTGGGGAGCGCCCCTGGGCCACGCCAACTCCCGCCCCCGGCCCTGGCGCCCCCCACCTGGGGGAGTGGGGCGGGCCCCACGCGGCCTTCCTCCAGCGCCCTGGCCGCGTGGCTTGCGGCTTATTTTCCCAGCTGGCAAGCGTCTTGCTGCAGACAAGGGAATGCCTGTGGTGAGTTGTTTATTTTGTTGAAGTTTGCGGTGGGCCAGGGGGAACGTGGGGGGACGAGTGGCAGGCAGCGACTGGGACTGTTTGGTTTAGGTCTCCATCCACCTGTGTGGTATAAATCTGCCAGCCTCGGGCGGCGGGGGGCCGGGGTGAGAAAGCCCCGGCGCCCCAAACGCCTTCTCCCCAGCGTGCGCCACTTGGAGACCTAGGGCCCGCATCTGCGTCCCTGCCGCTGGGACCCACTAGATCGTGGCTGTGGACCGTAATGACTCCCCGGGGCGGTCAGCGCCCACGTCCCGGGACCAGCTGGCCGCTAACCTTCCTTACAAGCGCCCTGCCCGGTTCCTGTAGCACAGTGGTGCTGAGGCTCGGGTGGGAAGGGCGCCCATGCAATTAGTGGGAGCTCGTCCTGGAGGCTTCAGGCGAGAAGTTCGCTCAGAGGTGTCCAGTCCGCCTAGTGCTATGCTCTGGGATCCCGGGTCGGCCGGAGTCCCTCAGACTTCAGGCTGAAACGTGGTGGGAGGCTGGTTCCCGGGGGAGCCCAGAGGAACCTCTAGGGTATGCTGTTAGTCTCCCGGTGCGGCTGCGTTTGCCTGGAAGAAAAGCCTAAATACATTAGTGAGCTGGTAAAGCTTTTAAGGCCTTCTTGGGAATGAGTGGCTGGCTAATGAAAGGTTAATTTTGTTTCGAAGGGAAGGCTGCACTGGTTTCCTGAGATAAATGGACAGGAAGCAGATTACCTCCGCGCGCTGGCAAGCGGCTCCCAAATGCTTTTTGCACCTGCCGCTGGGAGCCGTGTGAGCCGCGGCGCAGCCCGCAGGGAGCGCGGGGGCCGGGCGGGTGCGCGTGGCTATGTGCCCCTCGCGCGCCTCGGGCTCGCCGCCTCCGGGGGCTCAGCTCTCACGCAGAGCCCTGGGGCTCTTCTCTCACACCTAGGTCCTGCGCGTTCCGGAGCTCGGGGGCCCCCTGATCCCGACGAACCCCCTACAGGAGCGGAAGGGTTAAGAATGATGTAAGTACAAATCACTCTTTGCTGGCCGCGGGGATGTCAGACTCCGGGCCGTTCAGTCCCTGCTTTGCTTACCTGACTAGGGAGCAGCGGGTGAGCTCTGACTCTACAGTGGGCTGTAATCCCAAACCGGGGTCGGATTCTGCTTTGCAGTGCCCTAGGTGATGTGTTAAGCAGGCAATGATCCTCGTGCGAGATTTCTGGAAACGGAGACATAGTAACTGGGGAACAGTTAAGACATCGCGTAGGGGTTCAGGAAATGAAACTGCATCTTGTTTAGAATCCATTAATGTTTCTGGCAGGTGTTTTAATCCTGTTCACTTGCACCTTCATACGGTGGTGTGCTTTTGCTGGGTCCCTTAAAAGTACTTTTCTGGTCTCTCCTTTGCTTCCTGAAAACAAAGAGGAGGAAAGAAAGAATACAAGTGCCAAGAAGCAGGGTGGGTTGTGAGTTGAACAAGTTGTATCACATCATGATTTTTTTTCCTGATTAAAATGTAAAACCTTTACAAGTTATGGATTTTATGTTTGCATCCCAGCTCCCCTACCAGATTTTTATTTGTAGCGTCCAAAAATCCTCCTTAACTTGTAGCCCTCAAGCTTGAGGAGCGCTGCACAATAAAAGACCATTCGGCACTCTCCCGATTTCAGAGCTGATCCCAGACCCCGCCAACGGTCCAAATTGACCCGCAAGTGTGTCAACTGGCCTAATGTCATGAAAACAGGAACCACCTTGCGGTTTAATTGTGAAAATTAGCATTTTCCTCTAGCGGCTGAACACTTAAGCTGCAATACAAAAGTGAATTGTTAGGCTTATAAATCTTGAGCTTGTCAAATTTTACAACAGCAGAGCAATAAAGCACCTTAGAGGAGATGAAGCTTTTCCTCTGAAGAACAGCTCTGTTTCTTGACACCAGGATTTGCGGTGACTCGAGGACGCCCTCTGTTGATAAAAAAAAAATCTAGAGCACCTCCATTTAAGGAACAGGTTGGGAAGACGGAGGAAAACATAGAAAGTTACCAGCAGAAAGGCCTAAACCACGTTTAATTCATTGATCCTTATCGTGGGGTTATGTTTTGAATATGATGAATAAAGTGGACTGCTTTTGCATAGGGGTCGAAATCGAGCTAGGAGGAAAAGCCCCTATATTTTGCTGTTCTTTGTCACAGAAATATCTTTTTAAAAGCCCAGTGTCATACAGTTACTTTCTTAAAAGACACTAGAATTATATGAATTTTACAAATTACATGTAGTAACTGCAAGAGTACACTTTTGCTTCAGTATTTAGGCCACTGCATTATCTAAAAATATCCGATATCCCCACCCATCCCCACCTTGCCCTCAAAAGTCATTTCTCCAGGCGACGCTGAAGCTGTTATTAAGCTTATTAAAGATAGACCCAAGGCTTGGATTATCTCGTGGATAGTGAAAGGTGTGTTTACCACGTGAGTCATCATAGTGTGAAGTAATGAAAAGTTACAGTAAAAACATAGTGTCCTTCATTAGGGACCCAGCGGTTTGAGCAATTTACAGTGTGTCTAATGAGTAAGCCTGTGAGACCTAAGGTTTGCCTCCAATTATCCTGGTCCATTGATTAGAAGGTTGTAACGTGGGACATTCACGTGTCAGTGGTTGATACGAAAGACCTAACTGGAGGTCCTAACACAATGGAGAGGGCTGTAGGCTGCAGTTTGGACAGAGGAAGTGGATTTAACATGGCAGCGTTGAGCGGTTCGGGCCACTGCAGAGACCAGCAAAGTATGGACTGGCCCTGGCCTCGAGGCGATTCCTAAGAGGAGAGAGCGCTTCACGTCCTGATAACAAATTGCAGCCTCACAACGGCTTCCCCACTGGGTAGCCCTTTCTCTTGAGGACGAAGGTTTTCTCCTCTGTTTTTTGGACCCCTCCAATCTCAAAAGCAGAAAACCATCACTGAATTGACCTAATAGATTGTGGAAACCTGTGGAAACCCCACTGAACAACAAAATCGTGGCATCATTACCCTCCATAAAAGCTCCCCGCTCCCATTACTCTAAGTACACCGCGACCCAACACGCTGAAGTGCGCCCACCCTCGGACCCTCCTCGCCACTTCGAGGCAGGGAGGTGGCAGAAACGCAGACGCCGCCGAGCCTGGGGCAGGGCCGCAGGTGTCCGCAGCCCCTCCGCGTGCTCGGATCCCGGCGGGGCCGCCGGCTTCTGCGGGGTTCGGGCGGCTGCGGCGAGGGCTGCTGAAGCCGGGCGGGACAACGCGGGAGCAGCGCCCGCCTCCTCCCGGGACGGAGTGGAGGGCGACGGCTAAGAAACCCTGGCGGAAGCCGAGCCCGATCGCCCACTCCCGGGGGAGGCTAAAGGCCGGGCCTCTCTCGGAGGGGAGTGAGGTGCCGTCGCCGATTTCCATTGGGTGCGGGGAAACAGTGAACCGCGGAAGGGGGTGGAGGGGAAAGCAGAGGCGGAGGGAGGGAGGAGGAGGAGTCCCGGCCCAGGCGCTGCCAAAGGACCTGCGGCCCGCGACGCCTAACTCGGATTTCAACTCGCAGGCCGGAGGCGGGGAGGCGCGGGGACGCACGCTTTGAGCCCCTTGAGGGGCGGGACGGGCCCCGCGACGCGCGCTCGCAGCCAATGGGAAGTGCTGAAGGGGGTGCGGCCGTGACACCGGCGTCGCCGATTGGCTAGCACAGGAGGGGGCGGGGCATCAGTGCGGGGCTGAGATTGATTGACCGGGAGGCCGCCTCGCAGATATCCGGGCGCCGGCGGCTGCTCACTCCGGCGGCTTCGCTGCTGCGGGTCCTCGCCCGACGAGCCCACGCGGGCCGGGGCCGGGCGTCCGCGCGCTGCGGGCTCCTCTCAGCCCTCGCTCACCGTCTTTGTGTCTTCTCTCCCGCCTGCTCCCCTCCCGCCGCGATGCCTCCGCGCCCCGCGGCCGCTGCCGCCGTCGCCTCGCTCCGCCCGCGGCGCGCCGATCGCTACGGCGGTGGCGGCCGCCCGTGTCCTGCGCTGGCCTGAAGGAGGAAGAAGAGGAAGCGAGGCGCGCCCGTGAGACCTGCATGGACGGGCATGGGCTTGAGAGCAGCACCTTCCTGCGCCGCCACCGCCGCCGCCACCGCCGGGGCTGAGCCGCGCCGCCGCCCCCGGCTCGGCCCGTCGCCGCCGCCGCTGCTCCTGCTGCTGCTCAGCCTCGGGCTTCTCCACGCAGGTACGGCCCGCGCGCAGAGGGCTGCGGGGCTCGGGCTTTGTTCCCAGGGCGGAAGCGCGGTGGGAGAGGCCTCCCGGGGCGGTGACCCGCACCTCGCTCGGTAGCGGCGGCGGGAACGCGCCCCCCCCGCCCCGCCCCGCCCCGCCCCGCCCCGTCCCGTCCTGCCCTCGCGGCGGACCGTTGATAAAGTCCCCCACGGCGGCCGTTTATCAAAGATTACCGGGCGGGGGCCGCGCGCCCGAGACGAATGTTCCGGATGCTTTATTGCTCCTCCTCGGTGTTTACTGAAGGGCGGGGCGCGGATCGGGTTCCCGCCGCCGCCGCCTCGGGGGAGACGGAGCCCTGTCGCTCCCAAGGGAAAGGTTTCTCACCAGGGTATAAACCTGGGGTTCCCCTCGCGGTGACTTTGGAAGCCTGTCAGCGGGGTCCGCTGGGTTGGCCCGGGAGGTTGGGGTGACAGATTGGAGACGAGAGCATTGCAGTCCGGGGTCCGCTTTTCAGGTGAAGCATCGCCTGTGTTTAGGGGTTTACCGAGATGTTCCCACGCTGCGAGAACAGCGAGGTCGTTAGGCGACTTTAAAAAAAAAAAAAACTTGAGGCTGCACTCTGCTGTGTTTACACGACAGCAGTCACAGGCCCTGAGCTGGAGAATCGGAAGTTCAGGGCCACCCAGCGGTGCGAGGCCCTGCGGCGGTGTCAGAACCGAGGAGGCCCCGCAGAGAGACCGTGGCATTTACGGAGACGACTTAATTTAGTTCTCAGGGCTCTGTGATGTATCAGCTGCATCTAACGTTGTCACTTGGACAAGCCACAAAAGGGGTAATAGTTTTGGGATGATTAAAACTTTAAATTAGTAGCTTTAAACCTCAGAAAATAGTCTGTGATGAGTTGAAGGGAACGTTTTTCACTCACAGGTCAAAGGGTATAGTCAACAGTGTCATGTGTTAAGAAGCAGTTGTACTACTTCCAAAGTGTGTTTTTGACGAAATGGAAACTGAAATGCTAAGCTTGAGCGTGTCCCACTTGGCTGGTTGGATATTGTTTCCGCAGGGTTGCCCTAGGGGCCCATGACAAGATTGAAGTGTGGCTCTTGAAGATTTTCTTTGCCAGCCCATGAGAGGTTTAAAGAAATTGGTTTAAAGATTTAGAAAACGGAATTGCTTCAGTTTTAAGAATGTGGAACGTGAAGCTCCTCCCGACATCCTTGTGTCCTTGCTAATGTCACCGTTAGATGCAAGCCAGAGGTGCTATGGAGTTTGATCTGGTTGTAGGAGTGGAGGGATAGATCTCCAAAAGGAAAAGAGGGCTCCTTTGAGAGATTGCTTTGAAGAGTAGGTGCTATTGAGATGCAGAGGTTGTTTCCCGGGGAGGTGAGGCCAGCAAGTGCTCTCTGCAGATGGACTTACCATATGTTTCATGTCTGGATCCATATCATTTCCCTCAGCGCCCCATATGGCCCTGTACTTCACTCAGTTCAGCTTCAGCAGATCTCGTTTCTTTTATTATAAACCAGTATTATAAACCAATGCTGCACATTGGCACATGCAGTTCTGGTGTTGAGGAAACTGTTGGATGTGAGGCCTTTATGTCTGATTAAGTAAGAAATGATAAAGTGAAAGCTCTAGATTCACTAATCCTTCAGCATTTTCAATAACTAGCATGACAATACTATTATTCCTATTATAGATTATGTGACCCTAAAAAACAAATCTGTAACTACGATTTTGAATTCTCCCCTTGAGAAATTTCTTTTGTTTACGTCTTGAGGGTATATTTTAAGCCAACCTCTGCAATTCCTGTGTGAAGAGGTAGTATGGGAGTTATTAATTCATATAATTAATTCATGGCCTTCTTGGCTACATCCTTGAGATTGTTTCTGCACTCCATTGTCTTGGTACTTTGACAGGAGGCTTACTTTACTGTCTATACCAGGCAAAGTGTGCGTTGTCATAAATTCATGAAGCCTGGATATTTCTGGGTGTGTGCTACAAATTAGTTGTCACACAGGAGCCTACCATGGAGCTGAAATTGCTGACCCAAAGCACTTTATCTCTACTTCACCCTCCTCCTCCACCATCTTCATAGCAGAAGGCCTTTAGAAACCCTATGAGAAGCAAAAGGACTCTGTTATGGTTTGTAATTTCTCAAAGCAGTCAGCACCTACCTGCTATGAAAATGGAAAGGTTGGGGGAAGCGGAGGAGGAAGGAAGGAGAAAGGTTAGGAATCTAAATTTTGCTTCCCTGCCTTCTGAGCAGTTGTGTCTGCATTACCATGCTGTTCTTACTTTTGATATATTATATTATTTGGAATAATTATAAATAAATGTATGCTTGGATGGATTTTATAGATCATAAAAAGAACAAGTAGGCACTTCAAGTTTAGCGAAAAGTTCTTGTGCTGTCAGTCTTCGAACTGTGTGGTACCTGTGGTAGAAAAGAAATAAGATTTGAGGAAAGTCACTGTGTCCTGGCTTAAGATACAACCCAGAGGAGACCTCTAATAGCTTTGCTTTGACTTTTCCACCTGTAAAATGGCTTTAAAGCCTTTTGGAATTTTGTGTTTGTTTTGTTTTTTGTTACTTTGCTGTAAAAAAATAAATAACTGGAAATTACTTGCCCTACTTTGGAGACATAGCCTTATAAATATTGGAGTGGCTTTTTGTCAACTCTGTACTAAGCAAGCGTAAAATGTCAAACACATGAAGATGATCTTGTAAGTTTTTTAAAATATGATTTAGTGACTGCTCTAAATTCATAGCTCAAAAACACAAATAATGTTCTCCTTACTCAGGTTAAAGTAAATACATTGTAGCTTACAATGCCTTTCCTCGAAATTTAACAGTGGTAACACAATTGTCATTAGAATTTGTAGCCTCCTATGCTCTTCCCCCATGTAAAGTCATAAACAGAAATTGGAAGTTATTTAGTTCAAATTTAAAAGCAGTTTATTACTAAAAATATGAAACCATCTTTCTAAAAGAATATTAGGGTTAATATCTTATGTTTTTATTAGATGAAGACTAAATCTTGGTATTTCCCTAAAATTTGTTGTGCCCAAATGTTGAAGTAGTTGCATATTTAAGAATAATTAGTCAGATGTGGTGACTCAGGCCTGTAATCCCAGCTCTCTAGAAGCTGAGACAGTGGCATCACAAGTTTGAGCCCAGCCTAGGTGATCAAGTGACTTCATTGAGACAGGGTCTCAAAATTAGACAGAGAGGGTGGGGCTGAGTACAAATCAGACAACCTGCAAAAGTCATCACAAAGCTCATCTTAGAGCAGCTTATTTCTGAAAGGAGAACCCTAAAACTTGGAGTGAAATTTCCTCCGCAGCTCTCACAAACCCATAGAGCTTCGTATAAAGATACGTTACAGCTCATTTCCACAAAATTTGAGATTCACTGTAAGAGTATTTCTCTTTTCAGCAAGTCTTTGTCCTCACTTTATGGAACAGAACCTAGCATTGTCAGTTTTTACAGGGTTGGTGTGTGTGTGTGTATGCTTTAAGAGATTTTGTGAATCATGATTTGAGAAGTGAGTGGCAAAAAAGATAATTTGAAAATTGATTTATTTAAATACAAGGCAGTGATACTTGAGTTTTTGTTACTTCATTTTAGCTTTGTTTAACTTGATTTATATGAATTGTTGGTTCAAGGGGAAAAGTAAGGCCTGGTGTACTCTAAGGAATTCTGTGTTATGGTTCTGATTTTCTTTCTGAAAAGGACACGGTTGGGATCATCTCTCTCTGCAGCATATTTCAGTGTTGTGTGCTTTTTCACTTAGAGCACTTGTCCCTTCTTTCTGTGTGAGAGCTGCGAGCTTCAAAGCAACAGGTGGCTATTAAGGGAGAAGTAAATTCCTTGATTGGTCAGGTACATTAACAGCTTCTACATTTTGTAGAAACCTACTATATTGTATCTTTTTATGTACAGCTTATTAGTAATGTGCCTGAGAAAGGGTAGAATACTTACTACGTGGATGCTTTCGTGACACTGTTACCCCGTAGTCATGCTAAAATCAGGAAGGTGTTTTCACTAATCATGCTATATAATTCTGGATTTTACCCCTGCTAGAGGTATGGAAGCTTTAATCACGGTCTTGTGCACAGTGCTGCTCTTACAGTGCTTTCAAAAACAAATTACTCATGCAGTTTACAAAATCAAAACAAAGTTTATGTCTTTGGCTTTGCTTTAGAGCAGAAGAATCTTTCTCAAAATCTATAACCAAATAGCGACCTTGATAAAATATTTCTCTTACTATTCGCTTATAATTTTGTCATGTTCAGTCACTGTGGCTCATGCTTTGAAGTTTTATGTTAACCAATGGCGCAGTGTCTTCCTAGTGGCTTCATTTGAGAAACATCCGGGAGCATAACACAACCCTATTTCTGAAGGCTTCTTAAAATAGGAGTCTATGAAATAGAGCCAACAGTTCCCAGAGGCGGATGTCCTTTTCTCATTTATCTCAGGAAGTTACGAAGGTTTATTCTTTTGGTCTTATCTTTCCCATAGGTGACTGCCAACAGCCGGCCCAGTGTCGAATCCAGAAATGCACCACGGACTTCGTGGCCCTGACTTCGCACCTGAACTCTGCCATTGACGGCTTTGACTCCGAGTTTTGCAAGGCACTGCGAGCCTATGCTGGCTGCACCCAGCGGACTTCAAAGGCCTGCCGTGGCAACCTGGTGTACCATTCTGCCGTGTTGGGAATCAGTGACCTCATGAGCCAGAGGAACTGCTCCAAGGATGGACCCACATCCTCCACCAACCCGGAAGTGACCCATGACCCTTGTAACTATCACAGCCACGCGGGAGCCAGAGAACACAGGGGCGGGGAGCACAGCCCTCCCAGTTACCTCTTCTGTGGCTTGTTCGGAGATCCTCACCTTAGAACTTTCAAGGATCACTTTCAAACGTGCAAAGTGGAGGGGGCCTGGCCACTCATCGATAATAACTATCTTTCGGTTCAAGTGACGAACGTACCTGTGGTCCCTGGATCCAGTGCTACTGCTACAAATAAGGCAAGTGTATTTTCTTTTTCCCTCTTTCTGCCCATAACTTTTAGAACTGTAATTCTTCCGGCAGTTTTTAAAATGTGGTACAAGAGCTATAGTGTAAAGGAGATTTTTTTTTTTTTTTTGTCTTGGGAAACAATAACAATTGATAGAGTTAAATCAAAATTTATTAGTGAAGTACTTGCTCTGGTATGTAAAATATGAGTTTAAATTTAAATGGGCAATGATCAGAATAGAAAGTAAAGAGTGAAATTGAGTTCTGTAGAAAAGGTAGGCCTGGTGAAGGGAAAAAATGGGTGATTTTTTTCAGCCCTGTCTTGTTGACGGGGGGAGTGTTGAAATCCACATTCAGATTCACCAGATGACGGAAGTGGATGTTCCTAATAAGGCAAGTTGTGAAGTCTAAGACAGTTAACCTATCAGGAAACACACTTTATTGGAGATTTGGAAGCTATTATAAGAATAATGTAGTATGCACTCAGGATGGTACATTAGGTTCTAACCTCTTAGTGACCAAGGAAATTAAGAATTTCACAGAACAATATGTAACCGTATTTTAACATCAGGGTCTCAATTCAGTAGTTTTAAGTTTGAAGCTAAGAGAAAAACTGGCAAAATTAATTCATGCTTACCCTGCCTACCACAGAGTATTGTAGAAGAATTATCCACTGAGTTTCCAATTGCCAAGCCATGCTAATTCAATCATCAGTCATAAAGTCAAAAAAGACTTTAAAACTGTGTCCCAAGTAAACCTCCTCCTTAACTATCATCTCCAACCACAAAACCACACATGCAGCCCACTGCATCTTGCTTTAATTTTCTGTATTTATTATATTTCTTCATAAGTTGGCTTACACTAAAATATAACTGACAGGGGTCAAGCTTTTGAAATACTCATGACTGTTCTTTTGATTCCAGGACAGCCTCCCTTGCCACCAAACATGTGTGACATATTTTAAATGAATTTAAGTTATTTTACTTGGCATTTTGTGGAGGGAATTTTACAGTGCCTTGAGATATCTGGAGACACCCAGGAGTGTCACAAATCTTAAGAGTAGAAATCATTGCTCTGAACAAAGAAGACTATTACACTGGCCCAGACATCTTAGGGGATCTCTGAAATGTTTATACTTCAACTCCCGGTAAAAGCGCAAGCTTGCCTTTTGCCTTACAGAATCCTTCATCTCAAAATAAACATTTCTTCCTCTGGTTTTTATATATATGCAAATTTTCCCCCTGCATGGACCACAGACAGAATATGTGCTTGCTAAGTTAAAATGCGATTGTGAGTCATTGATACAGTCACGTTTCCCCCCATCCCCCCAGCCTGAGGATCATCCTTGACTAGCTGAAAATGCAGCAGAGCGGTCTCCTGGGAGTAGAGAAAGTCAGCATCAGGTACTCCATTATCCAGGACTGAGGAGTCACTTTCACATAAGACCACAGAGATTAAGCAGAAGTGTGGGGGGAGACAGTGGTTTTTTCACAAGCACAAAGTTATCTTTTCTAAGCCTTCCAGCCAACTATATCATTTCTGTTTGTTATTCAACTTTTCAAAATTCCAATAATTTCACTAATTGCGATGAAACTATTAGGGGCATAACCAGTAACCTGATGAGTATTATTATATAAATAGTTACAATGAAGTTCAGATCATTTTATTTGAGTTAATTACTCTATCATAATTTGTGGCAAACAAAAATGCAACTTTGTTTTATCCCTGTTGGGTAAGAACCAAAGGTTTTACCTGCTCTAAGAAGGAAAGGAAGAAAGTCATTCTCTGACATAAATTATGTGGACGGTGAGAGTGTGTGGTTTTTAATTGCACTATTGGAAAGCGTTTTGCCACATCTGGTGACCATGCTGTTCAGCAGCAAATTGCTCTATGGTTTCACAACCTCTCGTTGTTGATAGGGTTTTGTATTCCGCCCCCTCCCCTTTTCCTTTTTGTAACTCTCCAGAGCCCCCATAAGCGTCTGGGAGGTTATTCTTGGTCTGTCACAAGGCTGGTATGATCAAGGCGAGTGAAACCAAGCAGAGGCCTAAAATCTTGCAGTGCAGTATCCTTTCACCCTCCCAGGGCCAGAACAAAACTTTACGCCACCCTAAAAATGAAAAGATGGTAGTAATAAAAATAAAAGCAACATGAGGCAAGAAGTATTCATGAAACAAGTTTCCAAACAAGATCTGATTTTTTTTTTTTTTTCCTTATCCACCATGTTGGTTTCTTTTAAAAAACTAAAAAATAGGTCATGAAATGAGTTCAGCCTCACGGAGAACTTGCACAGTGAGGAGGCCGGCTGGCCAGCTGTGGTACAGAAGCTGCTGGGTTTAAACACACATTCAATTCTCCACCGTCCACTTTGCACTGCAGGGCTAGGTAGGGTTGGCATGTTTTGCCCAGTGAGGTCGCTAAGATGGCTTAGTGCTGGGAACCTGGTTGTTGTAAAAGAAGCTATCTTCATGTCTAACCAGGAAGCCTCTGCCTGCCTGTGAGTGCCCCCTTTTCTCTCATCACAAAAACAGGATGGGGGGGAAAATCTAAACAGAATGAAAGTAAATGAAATCATCCGTACTTGCAGGGCCATTTGTTAGTTGAGCTGCCTTTTTTATGCTAACAAGCGGGTCAGGCAGAGTGACCTGCATTGTGACGTCCCCTCATCTGCCCTGTGCACTGTTCTCTCCCTGCTCCTGGGTAAAGCAGGGCTTATGTTCCACATGTTCCCGGTGTCCACTGGATGCTTCTCAGGGCCTTGCCAGCCTGCTGTGCTCCTGCTCTCTGGAGGAATCCCATGGGCTGGCCAGCTCACAGGTAGATGCACTATTGAAGGGGAGCGAGGGTTGGTTTTTCATCTCTAGCCCAGGGCTGTGGGGGTTTCTGGCACTCCTACACACCTGGGCTGCCATCCACATCAGCTCTGGGCCATCTTCCCCACCTCGAGCTGTGAGGGCAGCTGCAGGCATGCAGGCACTGGGGAGAGATGAGAGGAGCAGCCTTGGAACTGGCAGACTTGGCTACACTGGGAGGAAAAGCAGGTTTTTGTTTTCAGGGGTGGCAGGGAAGGGTTGAGAGAACCCCTGCTAGAGGCTTCAGAAAGGACACAGGACACAATCAGTGACTTCGTCCCCTCTTCCACATTGTCTTTGCCACCTGCCTGTTCTGAACTCGAATTTAGTCTGCATCTCTGTTAAACAAAGGTGTTCAGTAAAGACCTGTATATGCCATGATCACAGAAGGTTTTTTGGAAATACATTTTTCATCTTAGAGAAGCATTCTATGCTTCACCAGTGCATTCCTAGTAGCATATATTTATATTGCCAGTGCTGGGGGTATAGCTTAATGGTAGAGTGTTTACCTAGCATGCACAAGGCCCTTGGGAAGGTCTCCAGTACCACAAGAAAAAAAATCTATGAAATATATTTAAAATGATATACCCTCCAGTATATTTCAGATTGTACACCTAAACATTGGCAGTATTTTTGGTGATTTTTCCAAGCAATTAATGGTTTCATTTTATTTTTTTCTTTAGTTTTGATGTAATCATATCCTTTACTGCCATTCTAGCTTTTTTTACTTTATTTCAGTATCAGTAAAACAAAATAAAAAGTAGAGGGAAGATTGACAATAACAACAGATACTATTGAATATCTTCTGCCCTACATTTTACCATGCTTCATCCTTGAGACAGGCTTTTCCATGGGGCAGTTTACCTTTAGAAACAGAGTGTCCTCTCGCACTAACCCAAACCAGCTGACTGCTGCCGAGGAGCATGGACGTTTGAGGGCCTGTGTGCTCTGGCTCCTGTCCTGGGCCTGCAGCTTCTGTGACTCTGTGGGTTGCACCTGGTGCCTGTCCATAACGCGGAAGGCAGGCCTACCTGTGGTGGGGATGGAGTAGGTATTAGTATTTTTTTAAATTCCATAATCATTCTTAAATCTCAAAGTTTGTAATGACTTTCCAGGAAGTTCCTCAAACTGCTCTAGAAATGTAGAAAATGTTAGTCTTGTCCACTTTTGGTTAATGTCTGCTTCAATCTGTAGAACTCACAGTTTCCCATAGCTGTTCTTTAGTAGGCTCTCGGAGTAGGAGGTGGTTCTGCTGCTTTCCTAAGCCCTCACCATGCAGGAACTTTTTTCCACAGTAGTGCGTGGGCATGTAAACTGATGTTCTGGGTCATTCTCTGTTGGTTCCTAAATCAGAACCAGACAAACTTGCACTGCAAAGACTTTCAGCTGTCATTTTAAGTATATCTATGGATCAAGGTTTGGAAATCCGTTTTGTCTGGTACATTTTTTATAGCCAAGTTTTTGCAACACGTGTTCTTGATATCTACGGAGACCATGTGAGCTACATGGTAGTGATCTTTTTATTTTTATAGGCTGAGAAACATGCTTCTTCCTGCCATTAACAACGTTATGCCTTGACTGTGTTGGGTCCTGTTCTTTCACGTAGTGTGACAGGAGGACACACAGTATTTTCCTTTCAGAGACCACAGACTGTCTTGGAGATATATTGTGGCTAATCCTTAAAATCTGACATTTATCTATGTTATGGAGATAATTCTTGCCGAATCTTTTTTTGAGATTTATTCTTTATCATGATCCTCCATGCTTTACAGAGGTGTTAAAAATTTCTAAGAATGGTTGAGGCATGCTGGGCACAGGTGGGAAAGGAGTTTGTAGTTAAAGCTCCCTGCTCAGTACCATCATTTCTCTGAAGGGATGTGTGATCAATTTGATCATTTGTAGCACTGAGTGTTAAAGGACCCACTCTCTACAATGCATAAACTCGGCTATTTTCAAAATTTCGTTGTAGCATGTTGACGAACTGCATTCATAAGCTGGTCTGAGAGATTACCTGACAAGTTGACACGTGAATAGAAGGGCTGGCAGAGCAGCTGGAGAGATCACCTGCTGGTCCCACACCATCATAAGGCACACCAGCCCTGCCTTGGTTGCTTTCACAAGGTGCAATCTTCCTCCTCAGATTTGGTGCAGTTTTTCCTTCTGTCTCCCACGGTCAAGGCAGATGCTGACCTGTATCTCTATTTTTGTAGTTGCTAGTTTTTTGTTTTTTGTTTTTATCAGTGCCGGGGATCAAACTCATGACCTCATGTTTGCAAGGCAGGCGCTTATGCCACTGAGCTAAATCCCCGGCCCTAGATGCTAGTTCTTAATTAAATTCATTTTTCAGGGTTCCATCTCATCTATAAAACTGTAATGAGATCATGTTAAACACTCTTTCCTGAATTTATTTATCATTGAAATAATTCTAAAACATTTAAAGAATAGGTTTTAGAGGAGCAGAAATGAGCTGAAATTCCAGGTGGTGGTGGCCTTTTCTATGCTGCATAAACTTTGTTTGTACTGGATTAATAAGTTTTTAGGTTTAGGAACTACTCAACTTTAGTTTATACGGTTTCAGTAAAGTCCCTGGAAGTAAAAAAAAAATTTCTAAATACATGTGGAGAAAGACAAGGAAAGGAGACATTATTCACTGTGCTGATAAACCTCTAAGTGTAAAAGCTCCTTTTTATAAGATCATTGGCTCACCTTGGTTATTCTGTATACTTTCCAAACAAGATGGATCTTTATATTTCCCATAAGCATAAAAATAACCTGGGTAGTTTTTCACCATTTTTCTAATCTGCCTAGCTGTTCCACTCCCTCTGCTCCCCATGTGGTTTGCAAGAAGTGAGGGTCAGACCTCCAGAATCCCTCCATTTGTGAGTGAAACTAACACCAGGCCTGTCCTAGGCAGGCGGGATTGAGGCAGGATTTGATTGAGGGTTGTGTGGGCCTCTGCCACTTTAAGGCAAATCCACACTTCATAGTTGAAACCAGAGGCAGGAAGCCAAGTCTGATACACAGCTGAGAGTTAGAACTTGTTTTCCTGTCACATTTCCAAATGTCTCTCTGCCCTGTTAAATTTTCTTTGAGTCAACATTTTGAGGGGAAGGGGCAAGAAGGAAACATTGAATGGTTTTTTGTTTGTTTGTTTGTTTGTTGGCTTCAATTAATGCTAACCAAACAGTTTCTGCCCCTGTGGAATGTGGCATGTAAAAAGAGTTACAGTGTCAAACAATGCAAAATGCGACCTTACCCACTTTGTCTTTGTTTGTTTTGATTGCAGTAGAACTTGCTCTTCCACTGCTCTGAATTCTGTGTTCTGGGTGGGGTGACTTAAGGACTTTCAAACTGCTCAACTTGTCAGCAGCAGGAGTAGCTTCCCCAGCCCTTCCCATAAAGACAGGGTGCTGCTGGGTCTAGGTGGGACTGAAAGGAGAAGGGAGTTCTGGGTGCTCCACCTGGCTGCTTACCTGGAGTTGGAGCCGGAGGAGCCTTCCTTGGCTGGTTCCAGAGGGTGGGGTCCTGTGATGTGGAGTGTGGGACACTGTGGGTAGAACTGATCTGACAGCATTTAAACAGTCGTCTCACGTGCTCTGCGCGGGCTTCTGAGACGGGAGTCGAGTTTACCCGACAGTCACACCACATGAGGTGTGCACATGATGTCCTGGTCCTGGCATTGTTCTCTCCCTGGGTCCTGGTGTCTTTTCCTCTCCCTGTCCAGGGAACGCAGAGTCAGGAGGATGTCTCCTTCCAGATAACTGACTTCTTCAAATCCATGGTCACTTTTTTTTTTTTTTCCTGGTAGCCCTGGGAACTTGAAATTGAACTTTGACTTGAACTCTGTGTTGAGTATATTGGGAAGACTTTCAAGCCATCTTTCTTTTTTTTGCTCACTTCCAAAACAAGAGATTTTCTAGTTCCCTGAGTTCAGGGAAATGCCCAGGCCTGGAGCATTTGCCCAGGGTTCCAGTGCAGGCTCAGGAGGCTGTGCCTGGCCTCAGCCCCCCAGAGGAGCGCCTAAAGGCAGGCCTGCCCAGCTGATTCTGGCCAGCCTACGTTACCCTAGCCTTGTGCTCGCCTTCCATAATGCTTTCAGCCTCTGGTGTGAAACACAGACTAGGCCTATACCTTTGGCGTCTAGAGGCATGGTGTGCTCCTGTGTGTACAGGCCTCCTCCTCACAGTACGAGGTGTGGACACAGGAGCAGCCTGTGACCCTGGCAGTGTTTGGATGAGCTGAGACTTAGGGGCCTGCTCCCCTTTCCTCCTTGTGCTCAGTGTAGCGTTGCCCTGGTGTATAGAAGGAAGCTGGCAGGTTTCCCTGTCTCTGTGCCTGTTTATGTTTCCAGCCTTCCTTGCTTAAAGTGTATGGAAGTTACCTTTTAACAGTCAGTGTTTTTGTGCCTGTCCTGTTCATGTCACATCCCTGGGCCAGCTTCCCTTCCCTGCTCAAGTGCACTTTCCAGCCACTGAACTTGATGCTTCTCCGGACCACCCTAGCAAGCCTCAGCTGTGGGTGTTCTTCCCCCTGGTTTGGCTGCTTCTCTCTCCACGAGCTGCCAAGTACCCCTCCAGCAGCCAAGACAGCCCCGTTCCTGCATGTATTTATTACCTAGGGCAGCACTGAGGGAGAAGTGTGACCCTTTCCATTCCTCTGCACCCTGTAAGTGCTCCAAGCATGCAGTTCTGTGGAAACAGACTAAAGGATGCAGAAACCTGCATTCTAGTGTCCGTTTTTAAGGTAGTAGGTTTCTTAGTTGTATTTGAGTCGGGAGTGAGAGTTTTTAATCTGCCACTCACCTAGTAAACAGGCATACTGTTTTAATGTTACTGTCTTCTCTAGTCCAATAAAATTAGTTAGTAACTTGTCCTTTTCTCTAGTCCAATAAAATTAGTTAGTAACTTGTCCTTTTCTAAGTCCTAAGTTCAGCTTTTTATGTGTAAGATATTTGATATATAGGCTGATTGTAAAATTACATTCCAGTTCATTGAGGTCACAGCTTGCTAGCAGACTGTCTTCCCTAATTTTTGTAGGAAAATTGTCAGTGGCATCACATAGTTCAGGCTCAACTTTTTTTTTTCCCCCTTAAATATAGTATGTATAAAAACACTGCTGGGTTTTCCATAAAATTGTTCAGACAGTAAGTTAAATTACTGTGCTTTGGTGTTTTTGTTACTGTTTGACAAAAGAAGACAGAGCTCTTTCCATGTTTATGAAACTGAAAGACAACTGAAAGTCATGTGTGTGTGTCCCCCCGCCCCAGGGTGGACTCGACTCTAGCTGAGGTCTGTGATCCTGGTTTCCCTGCATGGTGGAGCCAGGCAGGACTGGCATGGCATGTAAGGTGCCTTCAGAGTGCACTGCTTCCCCTTGGCGCTTCAGAGCTTCTGAGGCTCGGACTTCACTGGATCCCTGTGATCCCAGTACTCTGGGAGGCTGGGGCAGGAGGTTCACAATTTCAACCCTGCCTAGGCAGGGAACACCCTGTCTAAAAATGAAAAATAAAAAGTGCTAAGGATGTAGATCTGTACAAAGGGCCTGGGTTCAATCCCCAGTACTGCCAAAGTAATAATAATAATGATAATGATAATTGACTCTCAGAAGTAGAATTTGGCTTTGTTAGGGATGAAGTATGTATATATTTTTTTCTTGTTTGAATCATATGCTGTTGTTGGAATGGTTTCATTTTTCTCTGTAGAGGACTGATCATCCAGGCTGTGTGCTGCTCACATGTGGAACAGTGAAAGGGGCTGTGAGCACGGCTTTCTTGGAATCTGCTGCTTTTTAAACCTGTAATTATACCTAACGGATGTGACAAGGAAGTATATGCCCTAATTATTGTAAATAAAATTTACTTTGTTGCTTTGACTTAAGCAGAATTTTAACATGGCACTTATCAAACTGATATTTCCATATGCTTCACGCTGATTTCTGTGACTACCATTTAATTTCTAGTCCTACCTTAAGCTAAAAGGTATGAATTCTTCCACCAGAAAGTCCAGTTCTGGTATTTGAGAGGTCCAGAAAGAACCTTGTGGCCACTTGATCTAATTGAACCCTGAGGGGTACATAGCCTTGGGGAATTCTGCTGTTTGAGAGTTGAGTTTTTCAGGCTGGTAGCCCTGGAAGATAACCTTCTGCTTCTGGGCTAGGCAGTGCCAGTTTTCCGGGCTGTGGGCCAGTTGCTGTTGGTGGTGGTGGTGGTGGTGTTGTGTGTTTCCTTGTAAAAGGGAGAGACAAATAGCTCTTACTTATTTTTATACTTCATAGCAAGCTATCTTAGATTCTTGACTCCTTTTAGGTGTGGACAGGTTGATTTACAGCTGCTGTCTTTCTCTTCCTAATAGGCCCTGTGGATGGTAAAGATCTTAGGGAGTGAAACATTAAAAATGAATGAGGAGAAGTGGAGTAGTTTGTCTAAGGTGGGGTGGAGAGGGCCTGGGTGGGGGAGGAGGCTTAACAACAGACATCAATGTTTTAAATGCATAGAAATGTCACGCATCAATAATACATGGCACGGCATCCAGCAGCCGCGTCGGAGCGAGTTGCTACAGCAGACAGAGCAGTGCGTGGAAGGGAAGAGGCAGCGAGGCTGCTGTTTCTGATGCTGTGTGAAAGTTTTGGAACACGGTTTTGAATTTCTGTTTGTAAGCTGACAGTTATTCGATTGAGACTTTTTCCCCCTGTTACTCTAGGGATCAAACCCAGAACCTCACACATGCAAGCCAAGTGCTGTACCACTGAGCTGCATCCCCGTCAAAAGTCGGGAATTTCCCAAAACTAATTAAATTGTGAATGGCTTTGAAGGAAGAATTATTAATGATGAAGGAGTTTTTGCTTTTTGGAAGTGGGAGACAATCTGAAAATGAGTTTATTGCCCTTCACAGCTGCCTACTTGCTTTTTAAGAGGTTATAATTGTTCTGAGGGATGAATTGCATTACAAAGCTCAAGTTTTGTGATTACCCAAAGTTTTCTACATTTACATTAATGGTATATCTGAAGTCTGAAAGATGTACAAGCGTACTTCTTTTAAGTATGGAAATCAAAGTCTGTCTATACACTGGAATAGTTCATGGGAATACATACCAAGGAAATCAGACTTTTATTGATCTTTTAGATGTGTGAAGTTAGTGTCATAGTCACAATGAGGAGGTGTCATGCATCATGTTGGGAATGACTTCAGAGGTCCTGAGTTGGAGTTGATGTGCTTAATGAAAAAACAGACTTGCAGGACGTATGGAACCATTCTGTTCCTCTTAATATTGACCCTTGCCTGCTTTTTTGGAAATTTACTTGGAATTGGTTATCTCTGCTTTGTCTTAATACAAGTAATCCCTCTTTGCTTTTCATAATGTGAACAAAAAGATACATAGTTCTTGCATGTAATACCAGTTTGAGGTTTGTTAGGCTGGAAAGACAAATTACTGAACTGTTGTGGAAGTTTGTTTAATCTTAAAGTTTGTGAGTGTTACAGTTGAAAATGAATAGTGATTATATAAAACATCCATTACTAGCTCTTATTTTAGCCATCTGTATTGTTACCCTTCAACTTTTTCAGGTTCAGAATTTACTGAATTGATCTTTCACCTCCGAGGAAGCCTAGCATGCGTTAAAAAAGCACTTGTCACTTGTTAGAGCCACCAAATAAATCTCTTTTATGGTGCTATTAGATACCTCACTCCAAACCCCCACTCACTCTAGAAGGTCCCCTGGCTGGATGCACAGTGCATTTCCTGAAATCATCTCTCGTACACCTCCTGTGGGTTGTTAAGTGAGAAATGAGAGAGGCTTGGTAGTGAAATCAACTTGTGGCTCCAGGTAATTAGGAGGGGAGAAACCCCTGCGTTTTCATGGCACATTGTCTGGCCTTCAGTTGCAGCTGCAAACAACGGATATGAATTTAGCCAGTTGCTATAGCGCAGCTGGTTCAGATCTGGCTTTGTAACTGGCTGAAGTAAAATGAAAATGGCTGGAAAATTCCAGTCAAGTAACACCAGTGGGAGCATGTAGAATTAAATGGTATGAGCAAGTGCTGGCTGAGTTGGGGAAACTCTTCAGACATTAACTTGAGGGTGGTGATGAGGACTTGGGGGCATTTTCTGGCTTTTCTAACAACCGTCTGTTGTCTTTATTAGTTCTCTTGCAGGAACTGGAAGGTCCCTGCATCCGGAACAGCTCTGGGAGTGTTCGCTTGGCTGCCCTCTCTCTTGACTGCAGTCACCTGATGTTTTTTTTTTTTTTTTTTTTTCTCAAAGGAGAAGAAAGAATAAGTTGTTACCTCAGTTCCTAATAATAACACAAATCTCAAAACATAGTCCATTTTTCCTTGAAACAACTTTCTTACCCTGTGTAGCACAAAACCCTGTGTCTCAGTAGTTACCTTTCTTCTTCCACTTTACTGCATGTCAGAGGCCACGGTGTGTGAGGATTCAAGATTGAGACAGAGTTTATATCTATATCTTTATCTATAGCTGTACTTATCTATAGGTATAGATAGATAGATAGATAGATAGATAGATAGATAGATAGATAGATAGATATAAAATGTGGCATGTGTGTGTTCCAATTAAAAGATTCTATAGGGAGAAAATAGCCTTCCTAAATAAAGGAGGCTTTTAGAGTATTCATAGGTATTTTTTCTCCCTGAATTGTATGCTAGAATGGAGAACTGAGAGTTGAGTGGGTAAAGATGTGGGAAGCTCTGCTTTCTTGTCTTAATAAAAGTAATCCCTCTTTGCTTTTTATAATGTGAACAAAAAGATACATAGTGTGTGTGGTGTGGAGAAAGCGTTAGCAGTAACTAGCTGGGGTAGATACTCTTTGCCAGTGCTTGGGACTGTGCTCTCCCAGTGATTTTCCTCCCGTGGGGATTAGCTGATGCTGTATAGCCTTTAGTGGAGACTTAGCTCTTTCCGGGCACATGATTGGTAACTGTGGCTGGGGTTTCCCTCGACTTGCTTTGTCTCTCAGCCCTTGTATTAAGTTTCTAGTGAGAGTCATGAGTTTATGGTGATGGTCCAATGAATCTTTTCAGGTAGCAGAGTTATGATAGATCTGTTATTCATCAGACCCCTAAAAGTTTCTGGATAACTTAGAGAAGAACTTTTCTGTGCCTTCAGGCTGTACCTTGCCTTTTTCCCAAGAGGAGCACCATTCTGTGTTAGGAAAGTTAAGAAGGTTCCTGTAATGCACATTCCCTGCATTTCTAGTAAATCTTACTTCCTAGTGCATGGTACTTTGTTTTCACCATTGGTTTACACAGCAGGAGATGGTGAGTTTGGAGGCTGTCCCAGCCTTTCCACTCCCCCGCTCTGCTCCCTTGCCTTGTCTTGCCCTCGTGTTAAACTGTGGACATGCTGCTTCCCACAGATCACCATCATCTTCAAAGCGCACCATGAGTGTACAGATCAGAAAGTGTACCAAGCTGTGACAGATGACCTGCCAGCTGCTTTTGTGGATGGCACCACTAGCGGCGGGGATGGTGACACCAAGAGCCTGCAAATCGTGGAGAGGGAGAGCGGCCGCTACGTGGAGATGCACGCCCACTACATAGGTACCACGGTGTTTGTGCGCCAGCTGGGTCGCTACCTGACCCTCGCCATCCGCATGCCTGAGGACCTGGCCATGTCCTACGAGGAAAGCCAGGATCTGCAGCTGTGTGTGAACGGCTGCCCCCTGAGCGAACGTATCGACGATGGGCAGGGCCAGGTGTCTGCCATCCTGGGGCACAGCCTGCCTCGTACCTCGTCGGTGCAGGCCTGGCCCGGCTACACACTGGCAGCTGCCAACAGTCAGTGCCATGAGAAGATGCCAGTGAAGGACATTTACTTCCAGTCCTGTGTCTTTGACCTGCTCACCACTGGTGATGCCAACTTCACCACCGCAGCCCACAGCGCCTTGGAGGACGTGGAGGCGCTGCACCCGCGGAAGGAGCGCTGGCACATCTTCCCCAGTGGCAGTGGGGCTGCCCGCCAGGGCAGCACTGCGGCCCTCAGCCTGGGACTCACCTGCCTGAGCCTTGTGTTTTTGTAGGGGTTGTCTTTTGATGTTTTGTTTTGTTTTGTTGTTTTGTTTTGTTTTTTGGGTTTTTTAAAATTTTTTTTGTCTATAACAAAATTTTAAAATATATATTGTCATAATATATTGAGTAAAAGAGTATATCTGTATATACCGTGTATATGACGGGACATCTGTCCTGGGTTACCACCATACTGTACATACTGTGCTCGGCCGTTTCTACATGCATTGGATGTAGTGTTCTTTGATTGTATCAATTTTGTTTTGCAGTTTTGTGAAATGTTTTATAATGTCCCTGCCAGGGACCTGTTAGAAAGCACTTTATTTTTTATATATTAAATATTTATGTGTGTACCTGGTTAATATGTATAGTACATATACACAGACACCATTCGCAATGTCCCCTTTGAAGGTGACCGGTTGTTGTAGCTATTCTTGGCTGTCCCCTTCTGCCCGTTCTGCTGCTGCTGATTTGCTGGGGTGCGGTTCTCACTGGCCGTGTCCTGGTGGAGCTGCCACCTTTGATCACAAGTTATGTCCTCACTTGTCCTCCTGCCCGCACTTATTTTGAGAGCACAGCTAATTTCCCCCCTTACAGGATCTTTTGATTCCCCTAAACACTGATCTAAATAAGAAGCCCTCTGTCTTAACAGCTGTCACTTTTTGCAAAGGTGAGTTCTTATCACTCCTGTTTCCAGTTGTTACATTTGAGCACGTGGTGTGTTAGGTTGGACCTGTGAAATCTACTTTTAGGTAAAAGGGGTCTAGTGGTGGCAGCTTCGTAGATAGATACCAGGCGTCTTGCTAGACCTCAGTAGCGCTCAGACCTCTCATCACATTCCCAGTTTAAATTGTAACTTTTCCTCTTTCAACTCGATTCATTAAAACATGAAACCACAAACTTAGTAATAATCATGACTTGTCCTTTGTGTAATTTGTGGAAGCCCATGTTCGTTCTTAGCTTTTTCTTTCTTGGCTCTTGGGACCCAGACATGCAACTCCCTGTCTCCACTCAGTTGGCTGCCCTGGGCCTCACCTGATGCACCCGAGGGCGGGGCTTGTTACAAGTCTGCAGTGGAGACCCAGGTCCCTCACAGAAGCCCTCCATCCTTCCCTGCCCCCACTCCCTGGTCGCCACAGTCCCTGATGTGTCTTTGTGCACAGTGAAAGGGAGTAGGAGGGGCCGGCCCGGGATTTAGCTCAGCAGCATAAGCGCCTGCCTTGCAAGCGCATGGTCCTGAGTTAGATCCCTGGTACCGATAGAGAAAAAAAAAGGACGGAGGATGTTCATGGCAGGAAAGCTGCTCCGGCCAGATCGGTGAAGCGGCCAGATCGGTGAAGCGCTTCGCTGTGGCTGCTGATGAGTCTAGACCCGGACACCGAGCACTCTGTCTTGTCAATCAGATACACCCCCTCCTAACACCGGTAGTTGAATATTAATTGCTGATGTAACTTGGTGAAGTCTTTGTATAGAAGTGACCTACTGCTTCCATTCCATTGTTGGTGCTCTTTGCAACAGGGAAAACATCTGCAAAAAAAGGGCAGGAGGAGTCATGGGGAAGTTAAGTCCAGGATAGGTCGGATTATATTGTTATATCCAAATAGAAATTTTGGTTCTGAGGATGGATACAAGTTTACATGATTGCAAACAAAAGATAATCAACTTGAAATACCATTGTAATTTAGGCTAAGATACGCTTAGTTTTAGTTGTCCATGTTATATTTTACCATGTCCTCTGGACCAGTGGCACTGCCAGAGACCCAGACTGGCACCAAAAGACAATGTCATTTTGTAAAGTTGTCTCTTAATGAACTGAGGTGCCAGTTAGTTGTAGGGTACAATTGTGAGTTCATTTAGGAGTAGCAAACCTCTGCTTTGGGATTATGGAAGAAGAATCTTGAGCAGTGTAGATTAATAATCAAGGCTCCTTGCTACTTTTATAGGTTCAACTCCAGGATGGAGCCTAATTCCTCATCCCATTGTAGAAGCTGACCTAGGCACCCACCTGCCATCACCTCTGAGCCATGGCTGCTTTGGTTCATCCATGGAGCCATGTGCCAATTTCAGAAGCTATTGTAGTTTTATAATTGAGTCAAACATGAAATAATACTAAGGATACTTTTAACCACTATTTTTGTGCACAGTATAAAAGTAAAAGCAATAATAGAAGTTCCTACAGTACATGGGTTTAGGGTGTATATGATTAATGTACCTTAGTCCTTTTCAAGGAAAGTAAAACGAGCATTCTAAAGAGGCAGGAAAAGAAAACCCAGTGGTTTTACCTCACCTTGTAGCTGGAGCAGATGCTTAAAACACCCAGCGTGTTCACTGACCCTTTTTAATCAGTGTCCCTGTAAAACCTTTACAGATTCTACGGATGACTTATGAACACAGTACAACTATCACCAGGTAATACTTACATTATCTTTAGCAAGGTTTATTCTCGAGGGTTTGTAGAAGAAATGCTTCTTGCACATGTTGGTTCATGAGTCCTTCTTAGACGTTCAGGTCATGCTAACACTGGGTAGGCTGTAGCTGTTCACAGGTCTCCTGGGGGAGCTTGAACTTCGGGAAGAAACACTCGTTTTCACAGATGCTCCACATGGCTGTCTTTAAAAGACTCAGAACATTTGTTGTCCGCTCCTATACTTGGAAATCCCCCCACCCCCATTGTGTTGAGTCTTTGCAAAGAAACCTTTCGATGCGGTTCATAGGTATATGAATAAGTATCTGTGTAAAACAGTGAGTGTGCAGTGTGTAAATATACTTTAAGTTATTCTGCTGGAAAAATAAAAGTTACATACCATGTTGTGGAATGTTTGTTCTGTGATTACAGTGCCACCTGCTGGAAGAGCTGAGAAACAGCTGCAGAAGAGGGAGGGGTTTACTCCGTCCTTAAGGATTACTGAGTCTGTTTTACCACCTGCCCACCAGTTTGCTTTACTACTAGCTTTTCCTCCCAGTCTCGGTGGAATGGTCACAGTGTTGTCCCAAAGGTCCATCTTCCGTAGTATTTTATCCTTTGCAGATATGAAAGCTACCCCCACCCCACCCCCAGGTTCTTTTAAAGCCAGTGCGGTTGGCAGCAGCTTAACTCCTGGTAGGGAGTATGCTAGGGCCCTGGGATTTTCAGGTTTTGGAAACTTGGAAACCCTCACTCCTTTGGTATTCTAAAGAGAGACATCACAAAAATTGTAAGTTGCTCTTTGTTTAGAAAAACATACCAAAAGATAGTAAAGTGTGGGAAAATTAAGCCAAAATTGAAGGTTCAAGAAAACACCGGTGGTGTTACTAGGCAGAATTACCAAGTGGAGTAGATGCTGAGTGCAGAGAAAATACACAGTTTGCAAATAGAAGCCTTGGCCATTGCCTACTGTTAATGTGGAGCAGTTCAGAACAAATAAAGTCTCTTAGTTTGCCTGTGTACTCCTGAGCAGACATACTTGAACCACACAAAATAGGACCCTGTGATGTAGTCACTGTCTATATCACTGAGCTCTGTGCTTCAAAGTCAAAAACAGTTCCTCAACATACTCTATTTCTGCCTAGACCTTCCAGTTTTCAAGGATTGAAACTGGAACCCCTCCAACAATCTAAAAAGACGGTCGTTTTCTTAAACAGCAAATGACATAAACCCTAAGAATCTCCTTAGCATTGTTATTTTTGTTTGTATGCTTGTTTGATTGGTTGGTTTTTGGTAGCCACAGCATTGACAGCATTCTTACTGTCTGAAATCAGCCAGGACAACAGTCTTAGTTTGCCTCTGTACTCCTGAGCAAACGTACCTAGCTGCAGCCTTTCCCTACTTCCATAAACATCTGTGTGCGGAGTGAGCAACATGTCCCTCCCCCACTGAGAACATAACTGACACATTCAAGAGTCACAATTTTTTTAGTTCATGTTGTTTATTTCACCTTCCCACCCTTTTCTGTGTGTCTTCCAAATGGACAAGCCATATCTACAACGTATTATTTAGATGTTTTCCTTTGAACTTAACTGTTCTTCCCCCAAGTACTGTGCTAAGCAAGAGGTTTGACAGTGTCAACTCACTGGTGGAATAAGACACTGGCCTTTGAACCAAACTGAAGTCATGTGCTTGGAGTGGTGATGTCTTTGTACTTTGTCTCTTCTGAAGAGTGAAGATTATAGAGAGACTGGGTCCTCAAAGATCCAGGGCGAGACATTAGCATTCTGCAGAGCCACAGTCTGACGTCAGCCTCATCAGAATGATGTTCAAACCAGGTATGGTGGTGGATGCCTGCACTCTCAGCCTTTAAGAAGCTGAGGCAAGAGGATCAACATGAGTTCAAGGCCAACCTTGGCTCTACAGTGAGTTTAGAGCTAGCCTAAGCTACAGGGACTCTGTCTCAAAGAAACAAAACAACAAAATGATGTTCAAACAATGAACTTAACCATCAACTAGAGTGTATTAAAAAGTAGATCCACCAAATGCTCACAGGAAGAAAGCAATGGGCAGTGTACTTTGAGCATTTCTCATGAGTGGTGTCTTGGTTACCTTTCTCTTGTTACTGACACAAAATCCCTAACCCCAAAATTAAGGAAGGAAAGATTTATTTAGCTTACAGTTTGTGGAGGTTTTGGCCTATGATCAGCTGGCTCCAAGGGAGGGTGGCCTGGCACAGGGTCAACAGCTCAGAGAGGTGGAAGACAGCAAAAACAGCCAGAACAAAAAGGGAGAAAGGGGAGAGCAAGCCTGTTTTCAACCTTATGTTGTAGGCAGGCTACCTGCCCTGGGGCTGGTAAAGCACTTATACCATCAGCTCGCCTTCCTTTTTGCACAGGGTGGAGGTGTTTACAAAGTGAGAGCCCTGGCCCCCCTGTGAGTCACTTAGTTAAACTTCTAAACTTTTCAAGTTCACACTGTGAACATCATAGAACAGCATCTTAGAGAGGTAAGGGCATGTCCTTTACACCTCAGGATGTAGAACTGCTGAGTTACTTAGTTCTACACTTCTGAAGTTGACACAGTGTATCAACCATTCCAGGTGGCATTTCCTGTAATCCAGCTTTTACTTCAATAATGAAAGTGCCAACTCCAGGAAAAAGTAAGTAAATGTTTGCTACCAGATTATTGAATATACAAGACCAACTGCAGATAATTAACCAAACAAAATTGCACCTGTCATAAATAACATTTTCAAATAGGATCATTTCAATCAATAATTAACACTGCCCAGGGAAGCAGCACTATTCTGTTGCTATTCTGACAACCCAGTGGTACCATTCTCCAAAGCCTTCTAACTGGAAGTAGTAAAGTAGAATTATCTTAAGAGGAGAGCAAGTGGGAAAACTTATTTTCCAATGATGCCTGTTGAGCTGCTAGATTCTAATGCCATTAATGCACTAAGGGATATTTATGGATTAGCTAGCTGGCTCTAGTTGCAAAGTTGGGGAGGACCCTCTCTGAACCTCAGTCTTCTCAGGAATATTCATTTTCCTTTTGGTGAAAGAGGGGAAGGTTTTCCTTAGAAGCTTAGAGGAAGGTTGGCAGAAGAAAAGAGTAGCTCACAAACCTGGGAACCAAGTCTGGGAAGTGGTTACAGTTTTCTGACCCGATAAACACTTTCTCACTGCAGGCTGATTTCTCTGTCTCAAAGGTGCTATGGGTGGAACCTGGCCAGGGTCCATCTACCTCAGAGAGTTCATAATCCTTGTGCAGAATCTTCTTGGCTCAGTTTAGGACAGAAAAAACAGTGTAACAAAAAAATCAGCAGGCCTATATATAATATATATATACACCTAATCAAGGAGGTAAAAGACCTGTACACTGAAATTTTCAACAATGAAAAAAATTGAAGACATTAAGAGGTTGAAAAATGAAAACCTGGAGTTATCACAATATTTTATCTAGTTTCAAATGATACTGCAAAACCATAATAAGAAAACAGCATGAGGGAGCCTAGGATTTAATTCAGTGGCTCAAGCGCTTGCCTGGAATAGTGTGAGGTCAAGAGTTCGAACCCTAGTAAAAAACGAACAAACAAAAACCCAGCACAAGATTGACACAAAAAATAGACACCTAGACCAATAGAATAGGGGGACATACAAACAGATTCCACAACTATGGCCACTTGCATATGTATAAAGAGCCAAAAATTTATGTTAGCCTCTTTAACAAATGGAGCTGCAAAAACTGGATCTCCATATGTAGAAACTGAAACTACTTCTCTATTTCTTACCTTTTGTTATGGTTGATACACTGTGTCTACTTGAGAAGTCTAGACGTTTAAGGAACTCAGCAGTGAGCCCGGGTTCTTACTTTGTGAACATCCTCATTCTGTGCAAGAGAAGGGCAGGGAGATTTTGTTGCTGCTCTAGCCCCTGCCGTGGGGGTGGGAGAGTAGGGGGGTGGCCTGTGTACAATATAAACTAGGAAAACAGGCTTGTTCTCCCCCTCTTACCTTTGCTCTTGCTGCTTTGCTGTCTTCTGCCATCTTGAAGTGTTGCTCTGGTGCCATGCCACCCTGCCTTGGAGCCAGCTGATTATGCACTGAAACCTCCACAAACTGTGAGCTAAATAAACCTTTCCTTGCTTCATTTTAGGTGTCCGGTGTTTTGTCCCAAAAGAAAAGAAGCCAACACACTTTGTAAAAGAAAAAAAAATCAAAATGGATCAAAGACTTAAGTATAACATCTGAAGCTTTGAAACTGCTACAACAAATCATAGAGGAGACATTTGAAGCCATATACATAGGACGCCAACATCACAGGAAATCATAGCAAGAATCAACAAATGGAATTGCATTAACTCAAAAATCTTATGCATAGCATAGCAAGGGAAACAACCAACAGTGAAGAGACAGCCTACAGGGTGGGAGCAAACCTTTGCCAGCTACTCTTTCAATGAGGGGTTAAAATCCAGAATATACAAAGAACTCAAAAACTTTAACACCAAAAAAATCAAATATTCCAGTCAATGAACTTGTATATGAATTGAATGGACACTTCTTGAAAGAAGTTTGGCTAATAAGTACATGAAATACTGTTCAACATCTTTAGCCATCAAGGAAATGCAAATTAAAACTACACTGGGTGATTCCATTTCACCCAGTCAGAATGGCTGTCATCAAAAGTGCAGACAAACACACCAATAAATCCTGGCTAGGATGTAAGAGGAAAGGAACCCTTTTATCCTGCTGGTGGGAATGTAAATTAATATAGCCACTGTGGAGATCAGATTGGAGGTGCCTCAAAACACTAAAATCAAACAAGTACATGACCTAGCTATAGCATCCCTTGGCATATACCCCCCAAAATTAAAGTCAGTACACTCTAAGGAAAGCTGCAGACCTGTGTTTACTGTGGCACAATGCACAATGGCCAAAGGAACCAGTCTAAGTTCCCATTAAAAATTAAAGGGTGAAGAAAATATAAAGTATCATTCAGCTGTAAATAAATTATTCAGCTGTAAAGAAAAATAAAATTGTCATTTGCAGAAAAATGGATGGAACTCACAAAATAAGCCAGACTCAGACAGACAAGTTTTGTATATTCTCCTTGATGTGTGGAATCTAAAATATGATAACAGTAAGGAAATAAGGGGAAAGGGAAGGGGTATAAAGGACAGTAATGGGGGAAGGAAGGAAGAGTTATTATATCATTAAAATGTGATGGTTTTCTTGTTTTGAAAGCCTATATTGTCATGGTTTGGGGATTTTTGTTATTTTTCTTATTTGTCTTTTTTTTCTTGTTTTTCTCATAATTTGTTTTGTTTTTCCCTCTAATACAGAAAGGATAGATGTACATGTATAGGCTTATACATGCCTAGAACTTCTCCTAAAGAATTTAAAAGTATTGATTTTATTATGTGTAATGCTATGAATAGCTATTTTGAAGAAAACAAGACATTCTGGTAGCGACTGCTGATTTCCTATCACCTTGTTGTGAAGTCCAGTACAGTAATGCTCTTATTCTTTGTTTTGATTGGTTTTAGTCTGGTTTGTATTATTTAATCTCAGTATGTGTGAAGGTATGGACAGCGATTTTGAAGAGAACAAGAGACGTTACTGTAAGCCATTGTTGATTTTCCTATTATCTGGTTTTGAAGGCCTGTAATGCTTTCATTCTTCTGTTTTGATCAGTTCAGCTTGTTTGAATTCATTGTGTGTGAAGATATGGACAACTATTTCAAAGAAAACAAGAGACATTATGGTAGCCACTGTTGAGTTCCTGTCATCTTGTTTTGAAATCCCGTGTTGATAACATTGTTTTATTCTGATCTGCTTTGTTCTGTTTTGTTTTGTTTTGTTGTCTTCAAAATAAAAAAAAATTTAAAAGACCTAATGATGTTGACATGAACTTATTGAGATGAAAATTTGCCCTACAGTAAGAGAGAAAGAAGGTTATGAAATACTGTATGTCAATTTTTTCGTATTTATACAAAGAGGTATCAAGAAATCATGTTCACTTAACTCTTTAATCTTTCTCTGGATGTGAGGTCTGAGCACATCTTTCTCTTTGACTTATGCTAGTATAAAATGTGTAAACAGATGAAATTAATTCTTATGAGAATATGATGAGATGGATATACTCATTAGCTTGACTAGTAATTATTTCACAACATATATGTAGCTCAAAAACATTGTTTTATATCTTAACGATATGATTTTGTCAGTTATACTAAATAAATCTGGAAAACCCCTACACATTGTTTAACCTGTTTTATGTGTAAGCCTCTGTATACACACCTATGTATGTATATATAATGTTGATAAAGCCTTATGTAAGTTTCAGCATTTTAATCACTTAATAAGAATGTGCCGTAACTTGTCCATTCATCACAACTACGTTCTTTGGCAATCATGAGATAGGTTTCTAAATTCAGCATGTAAAATAACTCACTGAACAGGGATTTCAGTGAGTCAGACTACTGCAATGAGCTTAATAAGAAAAGGAAGAATCATTCCTTAAGCAACTATTTATTGAGTACCTGCCAATTCAATACAGAATGACCACATTTCCGCTTGTGTTTTCCTTTTTATTTTTATTTGTTTGTTTGTTTGTTTTGTATATTGAATCTGGGCTCTCACTGTGTTGCTCTGGCTCTTCTCAAACTTTCCATCCTCCTGACCCTGTTTCCCGAGTAGCTGAGATTACAGGTACCATGTTGTCTGACCTAGAGGAACTTAGACTCTATCAGAAAAGAATATTATGTGCTACCTTCAGTGCACAACTTCAAACTATTTTTAAATTTGCTAATGTAGTTTGCATATATTAAGTATAATTCTTCTGCATAATGTCAACCAACAATTTTAACAAAATAATCTACCTTGTTTCCTGATCTGTGCATGGCTGGGCTCTTGTGAGTGGTTCTTCCATGGGATCTCTCATGCAGTGGTGATCAGAAATTACCTGGGGTGGCAGAAATATGAATGCACAACTGGGCTGGATAGCTAAGATAGCTCACTGCAGTGGCTGTCAGCCTGAACTATGAACTAGGGACCTGCATATTGCTTTTCTGTGTGACTTTGACTTGGGCTTCTCACAGCATAGTGGCTCTGAAATGGGGAAAGCATATCAAGAGTGAGCAGAGAGCAGAAGCAGTTTATTAAGAACGTGGGAAGATAATAAATCGATGGTAGATAAGGGCTTCACCAATAATGAATACTATGATTTTCTTTTTCATTTTTTATTAGTACGTGTTGCAATACATAATTTTTACATTCTTTGAGAGGAGTTGGTATGTGTATATAACACATCCCAATTCTTTTTTTTAATCTTTTCCCTTCCCTTCTTTTCTCCTCTCTCCATCTCTTGAGCTCCTTCCCATTTGAGAAAAGATACAGCTTTCTGCTTCCTACTATCTATCTTTTATTTTGCTATTTATTTATATTTGGGGTTTGTACTATGTTATATTGATTAAAGTGCTCCCAGAGTTTATCCAAAGTCAAAGATAAAGAGATGAGGGGATGTTTTAAAACACAGTTGCAAAAAGCAGTGTACAAGTAGAGATGTGTTTAGATGTCTTTGGAAAACACTACCATCCACAGATTTTTTTAAAAAGTCATTGTTTTGAACAATGCTTGATTTCAAATTATAAACTCATCTAAAACATGTAGATGCAGTAAATCACCTAGCTATCAAACAAGATGATCTTAGGTATACTTTCCTATGGGAAAGAAAAAAATCTTTCAGTCAGAGATGGAAATCTCCTCAAATGGTAGTACAAATACTAGTTCAAGTCCACCCTGTACACAAAACCCCCCCACACCCCTTATAGTACAGAAGCAAGGTTTTAACATCCACTGCAAGATAATAAATCCAATCAGTATTTAGTGTTGAAAAATCTAATCCTTATCTCAGGGTGGTTATATCCTGTCAGTGCATCATCAATTCAACAAAATTAATCTACCAAAAACCATGCAAATGACATTGCTAAGAGTTTTCGGCTATACACAAACCAGAAATCTTGTCTTCCTGTAACTTACAGCCTATGCAATGGCAGAAAAATATTAACCCTTCAGGATTGACAGGTGACACTTTTATTATTGAGTGTCCCCATCCCTTCAAAGTGGCTACCAGAATAAGTTCTGAAAGATAAAAAATTAGCTTTAAGTAGGTTATCTTTTAATCTGCATTTCATTAGATACAGGGTCATGCATCTCTTGTACCTCAATAGAGAAAAAAAATCACTTTGAAAGTCAACATGTTCTCCTTATTACTCCATATAAAAGAGCATTTTGAATAATTTTTATAATAACAAACATATATTAACTTTGGGAAACTTGGTAATTCTTTATGTTTGAATAGGGCCATAAGGTAGGCTTGGAAAACCTGCCAAATATCCTTCCAAGGCCTATAAAAGCCCTGTATTTTTAGTCTTCTGAAAAAGACAACTTACTACCAGGTACAGTGGCTCATGTTTGTAATCTCAGAACTCAGGAGGCTGGGTGTGAGGAGCACAAATCGGAAACAGTCTGGGCTACATAGCAAGACCCTGTCTCAAAACAAAACAAAACTAAACTAAACTAAACTAAACAGAAAGATGACTTATTTAAGCAATCCCAGATGGCAAATAACAGGTCCTGATATAGCAAGAAAAGAACAAAGCCTACTAGAAGTCACAGTGGTCATTTTTCTTTTTTTTTTTTTGTTTTTTTTTTTAAAGAAAAAAATTAAACAGAAAGAGGATAGAAATAATACAAAATTTCAAAACAAAACAAAACAAAAATAGTAACCAGTAAGAAATCACTAGTTGATAATTACATATTTTCTTCCTAGAAGCAGTTGTTCAAGTTACAAAAGTAAAGCCTACAAAGTGGACATTTAAACAGTGAGACTGCAACTGGTTCTGTTCATTATCCAGCAAAAACTTAGTAATATGGTTATCAATCCTACACACTTAAACATACATGCAGTTATATCCTTTAGAGCACTTTCTTTTCCTCACTTTTTTTCTTTACAATAACTATAAACCATTCTCATAAACTGCTTAGAAGTTCTACACATGTATAAGTCTCTACATGTATACCTTGCCTTTCTTATTACAGGGAGAAACAAATCAAAACAAGTCAACAATACAAATTCCTAGAGAAACACAAAAAGGACATATAAAACCACAATACTAGATGATCTATGGTAGTTACTATCATGTCTGTTATTTTCAATAAAATTGTCTGCATCATCAGGCATAGTATAATTAAACTTAGCAGTACATTGTACTATTAAAAAAAACCTAACATTGGAGACATTATAGGACTTCAAAGGCAGTTAATAATCAAAGCAGGGTATCCTATTGAATCTTGTCATCTTCAGAGTAGCTACCTCTACTCTCAGACTTGATACTATCAAGCATAGGAGATTCGAATAAAATCAGTCAAGACAAAACAGTGATATAGCCAATCTTCTCTGCCTCATCTCTGCTATGCTATTTTCCTGTCATTGTTGTTTACTTTTCTCCTTCGTTCCACTGCCTGCTCCTTTCTTTGAGGCCTTTCTGCCATTGTTCCTGGAACCCTAGTGATTTTCTTCTCTCTAAAATGTCCTGCAGTATTCTTTGCAGGGTTGGATTGGTGGTCATGAACTCCCCCAGTTCCTCTTTGTCATGGGAATATCTTGTCTCCATTAATTTTGAGAGACAGTTTTGCAGGGTACATCAATCTGAGTTGGAGGTTATTTTCTTTCAGGGCTTGAAATATTTCACTCCAAGCTCTTCTTGATTTGATAGTTTGCATCAAGAAGTCTGCTGTGATTTTGATGAGTTTTCCTTTATAGGTAATCTGTTTCTTTTCTCTGACCACTTTTAATATTCTGTTCTTGTGATGGATTTCTGGGATCCTGATTATTATATGTTTGGGTGTAGATCTGTTTTGGTTGTAGCTGGCTGAAGTTCTGTATGCCTCGTATATCTGGACATCACTTCTGTTTCCTGTTTGGGAAATTTTCCTTAATTATTACTATGAATAGCCTTTTTATTTCATTTGTAGTTGTCCCTACATCTTTGTTCACATTTTTTATTCTTAGGTTATAAATCCTCTTGTCATCTTCTAGCCTTTGTATCATTACTTCCTGGTTCCTTGTTATTTTTAAGAGATCCTTCCTTTCACAATCATACATTGCAAATCTATCTTCAAGTTTTAAAAGTCTTTTTTTAGTTTTTGTTAAGGAGTTTTGCCACCTTTCAATGGAGTTTGTAATTTCCTGATATTCTCTTTGGATCTGTTTCATGTATTCTAGATTTTGTTTATATTCTTCATCAAAGACTTCTCTCCTTTCTCTGGGTTCCTCCATTCTTCAATTTTCCTCAATTCTTCAATCTTTTTGAGGGGTGCCCAGCATTTCTTTTATTAATCTTCTTATATCTTGCTTCACCTGAGTTAGAATTTCAGATTTAAGTTTATCGATGAGGTCATGGAAGTATTTCTTTATTTCTGATGAGGCTGTGTCTGATATTGCAAGTTTGCTGCCTGCCACCTCCTCCACATTTACCTCTCCTGGACTCACTTTCCCTGGTTCGGCAGTTGGAGGCCTTTTGCTGTTTCTCTGTCTTGTCATATTTCTGGTTTCTTTCAGATGGGTGAGTGGTGGAGGTCTCCGGGACTTTTGTATTGCTTGCGGTTTTTCTGCAGTGCACTGGCTAGGGAAATGTCATCCCCCCAGTCCACTGCTGATCTGCAAGGTGCAGGCAGGGGCATTGTGGGCCAGCCCCTCCCCCTAAGTCAGTCAACCAGTGAGTTCTTCAGCAGGTTTGTGTGTTCTGTGAGGATGTCACAGGTTCAGGACAGCCTCGTTCCTGGCTATTGGGTTCCGACCAGGGGCATGGCCAAGCTCAAGCAGATCCCACCAATCTGCTTTGGGCCAGGAGCCACCGACTGATGCTGCCTCAGTTATTGATTCAAGCCTGTCTTGCCCAACTCCAAAATGTCATCTATCTGTTCATCCCACTCTGGGGAATCCAGTCCCCATCACTCACCAAAGTCTGCACAGCTTGACTCGCTGTTTCCACTCCCTGTTGTAGTGCCTCCTCCCGCCAAGGGTCTCAAGCTCACTAGCCCCTGCCCTCACCAGGGCCATGACCTCAGCTGTATTGTAAGTCGCCTGACTCTAAGACGTGCCCGGTAGAGTGACCAGAGCATGCCCAGCACCAGCCCTCCATCCACACTTCTTTTTTTTTCCTTTTTCTTTTTCCTCAGTTTCTCCCTGGGTCTTGAGAATTCCTCTCCTTTTATTTGGTCTTCTCCTTGGTGTTAGATTCTAGCATCTGAGTTGTTTTTTTCAGAGGCTTTCTATTGTGCTACCTATCAATTGGCCATCCATAGTTGTCATTTTTCCTGACAAGACTTTCTTCCTACCTTGCTTTTTGTTACAGTGGAAAGAAAACTCCCTGCATTTCGCATTGTCTGTTAGCTGAATTGACTCCCCCATCCCAGCTCCCTTCTGCAATGAAGTCCTGCTGCCATTAATCAGCATGGACGAGTCCAAAGACTCCCAAGCTTCCCAAGCAAGGAGGTTACACAGAAAGTATCAGGAGGCTGGTGCAGCAGAGGGCAGTTTGAACTGAATGTTAACCTGTGTTGGGTATTTGGGTCAATGAATCCTGTGCGAAGGCTCAGGTGGCTAAATAAGGAAGGTAACTTTCTAGGGCTGTCTCTGACCTCACTTTAAGCCATTTATTTATAGCTATGATTGTGTACCTCCTGCATGACTATAAAGTAAATTGAATAGACCCAGAGGACATTACAAGGATAACCTAAGTTGAAGTCTCACCCCATCCTGGCAAAAAAAAGTGTTGCATGTAGATTTTTGGTAAAAGTTTAACATGGACCAAGATGACAGACATATGTAAAGAAATTTCAGAAACAAAGACCAATGGTTTGTTCTTTAGAGGAATAAATGGATCAGTGTTCCAAATACTCTACTTCCTTAGTCAGTTTAAGAGCACTATCAACAAGCTCAATTACTAGCAAATGATTTTCTGATTAAAATGAGAAGAATGGACTCCAATGGGAGAGTATGAACCAAACTTTTTAAGATTTAAAAATTTGGTTTTTTAATGGTACATTTTAGATATGCATAATGATAACACTCGTCATAGGGAATCTGTATCTGTACATGATGCACTTTGCTTCTTTTTCCCCCCACTCCCCTCCCTGCAACCCTCTTCTCCTCCTTATTAACAAAAGGTTTGTTCCCATTTTTTTCTTCTGTTCTGTTTTTTTCTTGTCCCTTTCTTCATTTCTCCCTCCCATCCCCTTTGTTCCCCTTCTGATTTAAGTATTTTCTTTCCATTTCCAGTATCTATTATACATTTTGGTCCTTATTTATACTGTCAGTTTCTCACACCAGAGAATAAATACAGTATTTAAACGTGTATCTGGTTTGTTTCACTTAGGAGTGTATGGTCTCAAGGTACATCTATTTACCTAAGAATGTCTCAAACTCATTCTTCTTTGTGGCAGACTAGTACTCTATTGTATTTTTAAAAACACACACACACCTTTATTCACTCCTTGGTTGATGAACATTTGGGCTGTTTCCAACATTTTCTACTACAATCTGTTCTGCTATAAACATGGGTGAGGGGCTGGAGATTTAGCTCAGCAGCATAAGTGCCTGCCTGGCCAACATGAAGTCATAAATTTGATCCTGGTACAAAAAAAAAAAAAAAGGTGAGAGTTTATCCAGCAACTGCAAAGTCGTGAGTTCAATCCCCAGTACAAAAAAAAAAAAAAAAAAAAATGGTTGAGCACATATCACTGTGGCATGATGGTTTTAATTCTTTTGTGAAGATACCAAAAAAATGAATAGCTGGATCAAATGAAAACTCTAGTTTTAGTTTTTTGAAAAATCTCCACATTGATTTCATGGTTGCTACCATTTTCCTAAGCTCCTGTTTTTTTTTTTCTTTTTCTTTTTTTTTATCCATAACTATTCTAAAGTCACTAATCATGTTTTCCATTATGGTCACCATCTCTGTAGTTATCTGAGAAATTGCTTCTGATTTGATTTTTTTTCTAGAGCCTCATTAATATGCTTTGTTATCTCTGCTGTTACCACTTCCAAGAGTCCAGGTGGGTGGCTTTCAAGTTGTTCCACCTCATTGCCTCTTGCCTCTGCTTTTGGTGAGCTAGAAGTCTGGGGAAGCATTTTATTTAAGGGTCTTCTCCTTTTCTGTTACTTTTTTTTAGTATAATTCCTGGTTGATGCTTCTTTTTTAAAAATTTTATTTAAAGAGAAAAAAACAAAACAGAAAAAGGGGTAGAAACAATACAGACTTTCAGAAAAAAATTAAGAAATCACTAGTTGATAAATTACATATTGTCTTCTTAGACATAGTTGCTCAAGTTACAAATTTAAAGCATACAAAGTAGATATTCAGTGAGACTGCAAACAGTTCTGTTCAATGATCCAGTAAAACCTTAGCAACATGGTTATCAATCCTACACACTTAAACATAAATGCAGTTATAACCTTTAGAATGCTTTCTTTCCCTCCTTTTACTTTTTAAGTCCATTACCTGTTTATTTATATCCTGTTTCAGGTTGCTCATTACCTTACTGACTTGTTTTGTTGTTATTTACTTTGTAATCACCTTATATTATTCTGTTGCTTTGTTTTTTAGTTTCTTCTCATCCATGCCCCATGGATCAGCTTTGGTGGAGCTGGGAGTTTTTTGGAGGTATTTTGTTACTTTTTTATCTACTTTTTTTTTTTTGATTGAAGGTAGCAAAATGCAGCAGAACAAGACAGAACAAACCCATGTGAAGCAGTGCAGTGAAACTGGCACAGAACCTCACAGCAAGTCACCAGGACAAGAGCAATAGGCACAATAGTACATCCCGTTCTGTTCACATTAGCTGTTCTTTCAATTAGGTAGAGCAAAATGGAAGGAAATGTCGAACTTATAAAAACAGAATATTGAATAGAGCAGTACCATTAATCAGAAATGAGCAAAACAGTGATAAAAATATTTGCCTTCAAAGAAATGGTAGAAGGAAATCCCCCTTACTTGCCACACTGCATATGTTCATCCTCCCAAGAGATACTCAGACCTCCGGCTCCCACTTGCTAATGGTGGCGGGGATGATGGGTCGATGTCTGATTCTTAGCCCACGCACCGGCAGGCCCCCAGCTGCTTACCTGGGCGGCAAGCAAGCTGCCTGTCTTCCCGCACTCCAAGTTCCAACATGATGCAGAGCTCAGGAAACACAGATAGTTCTCTTAACAGTGTTCTGAAAGAGCATGCAGTAGGAATTGAGTTATTCCCTGGTTGATGCTTATAAACTCACTTATGGTGAGTAGCTTTATTACTTGTATTTAGAACCCTTAGGAAATGACTACTTCTCAGAGATGATTTCTAGGTGTTTATGGCTTTTGAGTTTTGAGTCTGTTGTAAGATCCTACCTCTTCTATTCATTGGTGATGAGGAATTACTGCCTATTTGGCCTAGCCCCCTTGTTCTTTGGCATTGGCCTATAATATTGTTTTTGACCCTTAGACAACCTTAGCCTTGGCATACCAGGAAGAACAGCTGATTAGAACAATTATGTCAGCTTGGCTAAAGAAGTAGGATCAGCAGTAACAATTGCATCAAACACAGCCTAGAAAATGATAAACTGTGGTAACTATTAATCTGCCACCTTTAACCATAGCAACTATATTTGTGGTTTTATAACAAAATCTAAAACAAAACAGAAAATTGCATACAGTAAATGGGCCCTCAATATGATGATCTTACTTTCAAGGGAAAAATTTTAAAACGGTCTGGGGGAAAAATAGAGAATCAGAAAGCTGGAAGATGAAGAGAAAATTATTCAAATTATTGGAAACTGGTGCAGAAGACGAGGGAGAGAAGGAAGAAATAAAATCAAGAACAGAATAAAACTAGAAAAGTAGAAACAATGTTTTCATTCATATACAAACAAGAAAAGTCAAGAAAAAGAAAACAAAGCAAAGCAAAACAAAAAAAGAAGAAAAAATAGTGTCCACTTCCAGTTGTGTTTCTGCTGTCACTGGTAGGAGTGGGCAGACAGAGCCCGGATCTGCGTTTGTTAATCCCAACAAGCCAGCCTTAGTGGGGACCCACTTCCCTCTCTTTTCCCTTCTTCACATTGATTTATTCCAGCCTCTGAACACCAAATCTCAGAGAGGCTGTTCCTTTGCTATTCACCACTCCACCGCCTTCCCAGAAGTCCTCAAAATTGTCTTTCTGCTGATTTTAAAATATTCTTAAAGCATTCTTTTTTAGGCTGTATTGGTATGTTTTCTTTCCAGACAAATAAAACATCAAGGATTTGCTTTTCCTTCACAGACTCTATATTCCTTGGAGAATCTTTCATTATACATCCCAAGCTCAATGAACTAACCTGACACACTTAACCAACTGAAATGACCTGAGTTATCCTTGTCTATGCCTTCTATTCTGCCATTCCCATGTATTCCCAGGTACTTAAAATGTTTGGGATAAGTAACAAAATTACTTAATGAAAATATGAGGTAACATGCCCAAACTGCAGAAAAGAAAGGCAAAGGTACTCTTTTCTCTCTGTTCATGGAACGTGAATATAATAAAGGCTCCGACCTTTATTACCTTTGCTATGAGGACAGGAAGGTGATACTTCAGACAGAGGCCTAAGGGAACCCTAAGACCTGCTGGCTTGGGATCTCCAATGTCTCTGTTATCTGACTTTGGATGACTCATTTCTACAGTCTGCTTTATCTGGTGCCTTCCCAGCTAGCCCTCTTGCTGAACTGGCCTATTATGTATGCTTCTGCAACATCTTTCTCATGGGATATTTTGCAAGAAAGCTCTTCCTTTGATATATATAACTCAGCATATCACATAATGTGTAGATTAATATTCCATTTGTCCCAATATCAGTTTTCTGACAAAATGAACTATCCAGAATATATCCAATAAAAGGAAGATGAAGAGTTATGTGAATCACCAGAGAGATCTTACAGAATACTATAGGAGAATCTTCTTTAGCTATTACTCAGGACTTAGTTTTGTTTTAGATATGTTTACTTGCCTGATTAACTAATTCTTATTCAACCAACTTCCTGCTCTACCAGTGGAAAAACAATAAACATGAGAACAGTAAAAATAGAGGGTGGTAGGAGGAGGAACATTTTGGTTATAGAAGGAATAATAAAAAATAAACCTGACAATGGCTTTGGATTCAGAACAGAGGACTTCAAATGCACATCAGAAAACAAGACACATCATTCTAAAGCCAAAATGCTCGAGATGTGGATCTCACCAACCCCAAGGCTATCAAAGAATTTTCTTATAATAGAATTGTGTCATCAAGAAAAGTTTTAACTATTTTTTGAATTCCCCAAATAAGATGCCAGAAGATGTATTGCCATGCTGAAAAACTTACAATAAAAATGGTTGAAATGAAAATGCCACGTGAATGTAATTAAAATTGTGTTAACACCATATTTGGTAAAAACCATTAGCTCTTACAAAAATTAACTTAGCCACTTACCAGTTCAGTTATTTAAGTACATGATGACCAAAACTTGTATATTTTTCATAAACTTTTATAGGATAATATAACAGGAAATATAAAAACCATGATTTTGTCAAATGTATTCAGTACAAGAATTGACTGGTTGAAATGACATCGCCCTGAGCAACAATCAAGTTACTCAACATGTAAACAAATGTGCTGTCTGAGCAATGCTCAGGGTAAACTGTTAGGTGGTTACCATGCCTTTTGAAAAAAATACTTTTTGATGAAATAGGAAAAAAGTAAATATATCTACATCCACAGCTACTATCCATCTGTATCGTCCTTGATAGAAACAAAAGCTCAAAATATTTGTATTTATATTTATAGAAATAGTGTTTATGTTTATATGAAAGTAAAATTCCAGGGGAAAAATAATTCAAAGTCTAAAGTGGTTGCTTTTGGGAAGTGTTATTCAAATGTAACAGTCAGGAGACCTGCTGTGTCAAGTTTTTAAAAATCTTTTAGTGCTTTAAACTTTTAAAACCAAAAGCATGATTATTTTGAAAAATTTAAAATATGATGAAAACATTCACACAAAAACCTCATTATAAAAGAGAATCCATCTCAAAAAAATTGCTAGACATGTAGCTCAGTGCAAAGAGCTTGTATTCAATCCCAGCAGCACAAAAACAAACAAATAAGCAAACAACAACAACAACAAACCAGGACTATTTTTGGAACAATGGCTACTTTCCCTGAAAGCTTGTGGGAAGTGGGATTAGACATCGTGGGGGATTTTTGGGGCCAGAGTGAAGTTCAAGGTGACAAATGTCAGAATCTAGATCTGGCTACCCTTGAAGTTCTTATTGCTCTTCTGTCCAATTACTTTTCTAAGATTTTTAAAATTCTACTCTGAAACACAGGATGAACAAAATTATGATGCTTGAAAGTAAATACCTTAGGACAGTGTGTTTCAAAACTTCTTCCTAATACCCTGGACTGTCCTCCCCTCGTGGTCTGTAATGGTCCTCCAAAAGTCTGTTTAGCAATTATGAATGTTAAAAAACTTCCAATACAGTTTCACATATATTTCATAAATTAGAAATTTAAGATTAATTATAGTTTTGCTAAGGTTTTATTGTACTCTAATAATTTCTAAGATTTTAGAGGTTGGGCTGCATTGATAGACACTCTTGCTTAGCATTCACCTGAGCTGCAATATGGTCTTGATTAGTGGTACCTTCAAGGTAGTTGAATATCATGACTTACATTGGTTATTGTTGGGAGCCATTAAAACTGAAAATTGAACACACCTGCAGGGCTGCTGCATGGTCCGGGCAGGCAGAGGACACCTGGCTCTGACTCCAGCCAACTAAATAAAGACTAGCTGCAGGCATTTCACTTCTGCAGGGAAATGCAACATGGAGATTTTCTCACAAGATAATTCTGCTAAATTAACATCATTTGTTACTAAGAAAAGTCTTGAACCACTCCCAAGGTCCGTTCAGTTTCCTGCATTTTCCACTCTAACCCCCTAAATAAATACAGGCTATCCAGAGATATCCGCTGTCTTAGCCACCAGAGTCCCTGAACTCGGCAGAGTTTTGATCCTTCTTGGGCCCTAAAATTATAGCACTCATCTCATTTATTTAAGCCTTTGCTGTACCCACATTTGGGAGACTAGGGATCTAGGCCAGGTACCTGATAGGTTATATTTGCATTTTCATTATGTCATCACAGTTCAAATAAAATATATCCACAGTTTAAAAGTACTTCATTAAAGATGAAAAGGAGTGATTAAAGGAGGAATTGAAGCAGACATAAAGAGCAGTTCTTCACATAGATTCCAAACCCGCCTGAGCAGAAGCAAATAAATCTAAATGTGTGATGATTTTGCACAAACAGCCAAAAAGAGAAGTGTGGCTAAGTATGAGATGCATATAAGATAAGATAAATATAATATGAGATAAGTGGACTTCATTGGAAAATAGACCCACTCCCACCAGTCCCGGTACAGTATCTGTTGAAATACTTGTCAGCAGTGACATATGCCCTCGGGGATTCCATCTGCAGTGACTCTTTTGTAAGATCAATCAGTTTTACAAAGCTACACAAAATCATGCCCTCAATACACAATCGTTCAATTATTTTTTGTGAAGACAGATACATGACCAACTAGACTGATACTCAGTTTTACACACTTGCTACACATATTGCTCTGAAGCTTTAAAAAACAAAACAACAAAGTCAATGTTACATTGGAGATAAAGGAGAATATTAAAAAACGTATCCAAACAACACATCTCACCAGGTATCAATAACCTATCTAATGCATAATAATTGAAACAATGTCATATTGCATGGGAATTAGAAAAATAAGCTCGTAGAACATATATTAACAATTGTATCCATAATATGTGTTAACTACTATGTTCACAAAATCTTGATCTATGATGAACTGACTACTAAAATCAGTGGAAAAGAAACTTATTTAATAAAACATGCTTGAACTGTTGCTTATCATACGAAGTTTAACATTGTATTTCTGCCTCACTCTTCATGAACATAAACAGATGTTTTGAAGATATTCCAAAAGGAAACATGTTTAAACATCAGAGGGAAGTATAAATTTATTTGCTTCCATATGACCTTAAATTAAGTAAGGATCTTTTAATCAATACACTAAAACAGAAGTAAACTGTACATGAAGAGCAGTTTGGCATATGTGATCACATCAAAACATGAATGTTATTAATTTAGAAGAGGAAGAAAGGGTATAGATTCCGAGAAGCTATCCAGGAGATTTTAGTTATATATGTGTCTATATGTAATTATACTTACGTAATTGTGTGTATATATATGTGTGTGCATGTCTATATGTAATTATACTAATATTTCTCAAAGTTACATAACATATACAGCAAAATGCTGAGATTTAACAAAGATGGCTTATGGATGTAGATTATATTATTTTCTGTAATTATCCATTTTATGCTTAAAGAAGTTTATAATAAAAAGTTTAAGAATGTTTAAGAGACATGGAAGATAAAAATTTACTGTTGTTCTATAATAGTATCTCCAAAGAGAAATATTAGAACATCAAATAATGATATATTCAAAGAAACAATGGCTATTTTCTACAATAGATGAAAGACATAAATCAAATTTAATAATATATACATATATACATATAATGCCCTGTCATGAATACATATTTCTGAGGGCTGAGGATGTAGCCCAGTGGTAGAGTTCTTGCTTTCCAGGTACAAGACCTAGCTCAATCCCCACCACACACACACACACACACACACACACACAAATGAATAGATATTTCTCTTAAATACATATTTCTCTTAAATAGCAGTTGAGCTCGAACTGGGATCTTGTTTATTGTGACTTTTACAGAAAAAATAAAAGTGTCTAAGTGAGTGTGCAACAAATTCATTGTAAACTTGAATATCACAAGTTAAACATTTTTACTAGCATGCTGATGAACAAATAAAGAAATGTTAAGCCACTAGTCAAATTCTTTCTAATGATTCCAATAGTTACTGTGTAAAATAAGTGACATACAATGTGGAGGAACAGTAATTTTCTCTGTTCTGCCAGGTGACTCCTTTCACTGTTCATCATTGGTGATTTTCTCTGTTCTGGCAGGTGACTCCTTTCACTGTTCATCATTGGTGATTTTAGCATCTAAGCAATACATGTAAGATAAGAGTTCTTTGATGATTTTTGTTTCTTTTATTGTTGAAAACCCAGACCCCAAGGAAAAGGACTTTTCATTTGATTAACTGATTTTCTTTCTGAGGTATAAAATAGGACATAGGTCAGCAAACAATGGCCTGCAATTCAAATCTGGAAAGATACCTGATAGTTCAGTAGTCCACGTTTATATTTTAAATGGTTCGAAAAATAAAATAAAGAGCAATATTTCTGACACATGAAAATTATGTGAAACTGACATTGCAAAGTCTATAAACACATATCTTTAAACACAAGCACATTGTTTACATACTGTTTATGTCTGTTTTCATGTTACAATGGGCAAGTAATTGCAAAAATCCAGAAGGCTAGCAAAGCCTACAACATTAACTCTTTTATCATTTACAGAAAAAGTTTACTAACCCCTGACACAAACTCCAAATAGTTAATTCAAAGTCTTTACCTGGGTATGCAGGAAGAAAAAGACATGAACTGAAAATAAAAAAAGAATTTATATTAATGCTAATTTATACACAGCTCTTATCACAGAGAAGAATCACGTAGAAAATATGACTGCTGATAATGAATGATTCAAATTAAATGAAACTAAAAATTAATATAAATATGCTAGTGAGTATAACTCTTTTCGCATGTTACAGGAAGAAATCATAAGTAAATGGTGACGTTTCTTCCTAATGCACTAACTAGCTTTTGAAAGGAAGTTTCCGAATGACTCTTGAAAAGGAGTCACAAAATTAAAACATTATCTCATGACATTTTAAACGCCAATAAAAAAAATCAATGAAACTCATACTGTGTACTTCTATGGGAATAATAAGAAACCAGTGCTTCAAAACCAAAACTCATATGTTTATGTTGAAATGAACAAAGAACACAAAATCGTGGTTTAAATTTACTACAGCATTGAATTTTCTTCTCATTAAGCACTAGATATTTTTCGTTCTTCAGAGAATGGTATTAGTGATGTTACTGTGCAAACTTTAAATCCTCCCACTCCACCAAGCGCTGAAAGACAATAAACGTTTCAGAGCTAAATGAAACAACGTTCAGCCCAATGCTGTTGGTATTACTGTTTCATTGTATGTACTCATCTATGCGTGGCCAATAGAGGGACAAAAGTCATTCTCAGTAAACAATCTCTGTTTAACTTCCAGGTTCACGATTAATACAAACATGGAAAACTGTATCAAATAGTACTCCCATTCTCAGCGATAAATAAATGTAAGATTTTTTTTTCTAATTCATTTGAAAAAAATCAGGATAAAAGTTACTTACATATGGAACTTCACTGTCCTACATCCAGGAAGACGGCAGATATTATATTCTGTTCTGATTTGAAACAAGAGATGATCACCATTTTAAATATGTGCTTTTAAAAAAATTGCAATGAATTTATGTTTTTTTATCTGCCTAAAATAAGGAGGCTTAACTTTGCATATAATTAGTTTATTAGAATAAACTTTGGAAAAATATTTATTAGAAAGACTACTTTTTTTGTTAGAAGTAAATAGAGAAAATGTCATGAATAAAATAGGAAATCGAACTCATGCCTTCCCGTGAGCCAGCGGCAGCCATGTGGGTTGGGAGCCAAGAACAACACCTGCCCCCCCATCCCGACCAGTAAACACCTGGCTGATTCAGAGGAACTCAGGCTGCGCTGATAGCAGCTGAGGTAAAGTTAATTAAGTAATTAATTAGTGCTTGTACTATTTGATTGACTTTGCAGGCCTACATCTGGTGGTCTCAGCATCTGTTTGGAGGCTAAGGATATGCATTATAGCAAATGTGAGGGATGTCCTTCTGTCTTGTTTTTGAAATCGATGTTTTGTTCTGTCTTATTGTTTTGTTTTATCCTTGTATCTGGTAACCTGGGCAATTATTATGCAGACAAGAATATACAATATAACAACCCCTGTTAAATTCCTATCATCTTGGTTTGAAATCTTACATCACTATTGTTGTTTTTTGTTGTTGTCATTTTGCTTTTGTTGTTGTCTTTTTGGTTTGTTTGATTTTTCTGGTTTTTTCTGTATTTAAAATTTTAAAATTAATTAATTGATAAAAAAAATATGAAATCAATAGGAAACCGGAAGGACAGGCAGTATTTTAACACAGATATATTTTGAACTTGAAAAACTTGACAAGAAGAGATACAGAAGTGTGATAATGAAGTAAATTTGGGAATATCTAAAATATTCCCAAAAGTTTCATGTATTCAGAGGTGGGGTTTTTGGAAGGCAGCTGAGTCATACCATACTTATCGGTGGATGAATTCATGGCTGAATGTGCCATAAGCAGCGGGTCCTGGCTGGTGGTGAGTCACTAGAGGGATGGATGTGTGTGTCACTGGAAGGACGTATTCTTGTTCTTGAGTTCTCTCTTTTATCTCTGTTTCTTGGTTGCCATGAGGTGAACAATTTTCCTCTACCAAGCCCTTCTACCATGTGGTTTCTGCTTGGAGCAAACCAACCATGGACTGGATACCCCCAAGCCATGAGCAATATTAAATCTCTTTCTTTATTTTGGATGTCAAGTATTTTGTCCCAATAAAGCGAGTAACCTAGTTCCTAGGAATAAAAAATAATATACAGGAGGTGGAAATTGACTACAAAGGTAAATGAAAAGGTAATTATTTTTGTTTCCTAAAACACTGATGTATAAAATTACATTTAGTTTATTTTTGAAATTTGAATTTTTAAAAACTCCATTGTTCTACCAAAGGTGAAAGCAGATATCTTAAAGAATTTCCAAACTGGATTGTGAGTACCCAAAAACAGTGGATTTTTTTTTTTTAAAGAAAAAGAATGTTCTAAGAATATGGACAATTGTGGTTAATTGTGTCAACTTGATTGGCTCAGCAGCCATCTAGAAGATTACTAATGTATATTTTTATCACGTTTCTATGGGTCATAGAGGCATGGCCTTGGATCCTATATATACTATCTGGCCCTTTCTCTCTGGTTCTGTTCCCCTGCTCTGCTTTCTGGCATCCATGAACTATGCAGCTTTTCTTCGATACAATTTTCTGCCATGATATTCAACTCTGGGTCCAGCCGGCCATAGACTGAAGCCCCTGAAACCATGAGTCAAATTAAACCTTCTTCCTTTAAATTGTGGGTGTTGGGTATTGTGTCTCAGTATTGTGAAAACTGACTGATATAACAATGATAACATGTTTTCATCAGCACGTTGATTAGATAAAAAGATTAACTATTTCCAACCTAGTATTTTATAGCCTGTTCTTTAATAAATCAAATGGAAGGCTAGGTAACATTTTCAGCTATACATTTACAGAAACTTGATACTATGCATCATTCCTCAAAATGGTATTGGATCATTTCTTAGCCATGTGGCGAAGGTCAATGCTATTGGAAACGATGGTCCACCAAAATAGGGGGATAAAACAAGGGGAATACGTGGGATCTCAGAGCCAAAGGAACCAACACAGGAGGGAAACCAAGGAAGTTCCTGTTACGAGGTAAGGGAAGATCCCAATTCCATGGCTGTGTGGCAAGCATGGGCTTATCAGTCTCAAACAGGAAAGGACTTTGAAAGAGTCTTCTTACGTGATACAAAATTGAAATGGTACCTAGTGTTTGAGAATATTAATTGAGGTTTATACGATTACAGGATAGTGTGCACCAAATTAAGTATATAGTAAGCTAAGCAAATGGAAAATAAGACACAAATTCCAAGGAATAAAAGATATTTGCAGTTGAAAATAAAGGTAGTCACAGTTTACCATATAACCTAGTGGTAATTTTTTTTTAATCTAGTGGTAAAAAAAATGTTTACATAGTTATCATAATGTAAAAGCTGAACATGGTTCTTATTAGAGTTATAATGGTGCCGGAGAGACAGGGACATAGAATGTCAGGAATAGACGGAGACAAAATGGAAGATTTTCATCCTTCATAATGGAGATTTGTTACTAAATAAAACTAATATTGAAAAGTAGCAAATACACATTTTATAGAGATGCATGATGGTTATAACCATAACGATCAGACAAGAGAGTTAAAGGGGAAGTAGGCACTGGTAAGCTGGGAGGCACCAGGGCTTGAGCTCACACCCTCAGGACTGCGAGGTAGGCCCTGTGCCACTGAGCTGTGTCCCCCGCCCTTTCGGACTGCTCTGTTGTGGTTTGTTTAAATGTCCCCCCAAAGCCTTAGCAGTTGTGGGAAGTGGGCCCTCCTAGGGCAGCTGTGTCTAGCAGTTGTGACTGGTTCATTGTCCAGCGCTGGGATTGGCAGTGTGAGCCCTGCACCTGTCCAGGAGCGGGGAATGATAGAAGGGAGAAAAGGAGGTGTGGTTTTCCCTCTTTTGCCTTGCTCCCTCTTGTTGCCTCCAGTAGTCATGAACTGTTGACCCTTGGCCATAGCACCTTGCCTTAGAGCCAGCTGAATATGGGCTGAAACCTCCAAAAACTGTAAGCAAAATAAACCTTCCTTCCCTAATTTTGGATGTCAAGAATTTTGTCTCAGCAATGAAAGAAAAGTAACCAAGACAGAATTAATTTTTGTTGTAGTCAAGGGTTTCAAGGAGAAAAATTACATAAAGACACAGATTTATATTATTTTATGCTGGTCACCCAGCGTTAAATACAAGAAAGTTCAGGAAATATGTCCACAACACGAAAGACCTAGAAAATCCAGCTGAGGGCCTGGATCCCAAAGCAATGTCACACATGAGTCTAGCTAAAGACCTAGAGCCCGTGACAATTCCTCCCACGAGTCCAACTGCAAGCCTGGAGCCCACCACAATGACTCATCCAAGTCCGTTTTATGGATCTGTTCTGGGAAGACCTGAGGGTCAGCAGTGGAAGCTAGAAAATCTGTGCCAGTGGGGTGAAGGAGATGTGCCAGTAGGGTGAGGGTTCTGCACTGGAGCCAGGAAGCAACACTCAAAGTAACAGCCAGGGCTGCCCTGAAAAGTACCAAAGCCATCTTCAGTGACAGTGAGGTCTCAAGTTCCTCTGATGACAACAGCTGAGTTCATATCAGGAAGCCAGCACGACAAGCTTTTCCTGGGGATGGAACACCACATCATTTTCCCTTCCAGAGCCAGGAAGCAATGCTCGGTGTAAGAACCAGAGTTCTTACACCCAAAGTGAGCCACAGCCACTCTCAGTGACAAGGCCCGAGCTCCTCTGATGATAATGGCCGAGTTCATATCAGGAAAGCCAGCCACCACCAGGTCCTCTAGCAGAACCAATAGCTCCAAACAGCAGCACAGGAGAACCCTCAGTGCCCCACTCTTCCTCTCCAGGTCTCCTTTTATGCTGGTAACTTTCCTCAGCTGGGCCACCTACACTCAGCACCATGCTGACTTAATGCAGCTGGTGTTAAAATGACCCTCAGTTTTTAACCATAATGTACTCTTTTTTATGGAAGCATTGCTTTTTGCAGGTATCTCTGTCTTTACGAGTATAAGCAATTTTACTAAAACCAAAAAAACATATTTTCAATCATTAAAATGTAGAATACACAGATGGGGTTTAGCAGTAAGTAAATATGAAAGAACATTTTACATTAATAGAAATATTTTCTTTTTGATGAGAGCATTTTCAAAGAATAGACATTTGTCAAAGCCCCCTCAAACATGTAGACTATCAAGTACTAGCTATTGTAATATGAATAAAAATTAGAAGATATAGACTAATTATATACACTGATTTACAAAAAGAAATTCCTTCCTTGATCAGTAAAATAATGTGTTAATCTAGATAAAAATTGAATTTGCGGCTTATATACTTCTCAGACTTCACATATTCTCAACTCAATTTATTTAAAAGGACCAAAGGCGAGAAAAGTCTTTTAAAAAAAACCTACTTAGTAGTTAGGACAATGATTTTCCAACTGACTAACACTAAGACTGTAGAAAGTTTGTGCCCATTATTTATAGATCTTCATGTTTTTGTCGGTGGTATTTCTCAAAACTCCTCTGCCGGCTGGCTATCTCTAATATTGACGATTACACTGATTTCCTTGCCCGTTCCCCATTCATAATTATTTTACTTCTGGTTTACAAGACAAATATATATTCCAACCTCTTTGCTAGTCTGACCACAGAATGAACAATGTCTTTGACAGCTGAAAAACTTGTGCGGCATTGAGCCATGAGAAAATTTAAAATAATGCAGAAGCAAGGGAAGGACTCTACTGAGTGGATAACTACCATTTTTAAAATCAGTTTTCAGTTCTTTCTTGTTATGAGAAATAGCAAAGAAAATACAAATAGCAAACAAATAAAATATTAGCAAAATCGAATCCAGTTAACAGCTAAAAGATCATTAAAATATTCTTAATGAGCAATGATAATGTGACTTTGGGTATATGAAAAGAGGAGCTCAAGGAATTTTATGTATCTTATGACTGAAACTTCCATTTGGGTCTACATACATTTGTCAGAAATAAAACTGACACTAAATCACACATCATTGTAGAATAAATGTCCATCCACTTAATGTCTATATTTCAAGTACAATTTTACCAGTTTGATTTAGTAACTATCAGTATCTATAGTAAATTTATGCTGTTTTAATTAACTAAATGTTAGTGATAATGTCATAAGTAGAGTCCTATGTTTATCTGAAATTTTTACAAGTACATTTAATGAATACACACGATTTTCTTGCAGAGAATTTTGAGAAAGTGATCCAAAATGCTAAAACTATATTTTGTGGTGGAAATGGAATTTGAACATAAGTTAAAAAGAAAATGAAGGTTTTACAATTGCTGAAGAAAGCTTCTCGGTATGTATTTCTTTTATGTTTAAAAAAGTAGTTAGCTGAGTATGGTGAACATATGTAGGTATTATATTTTAAAACATCAATATTTTAAAAACACCAGAAGTGATATCTTTTCTTATAACAATTTTGTCCTTATCTTGAACAATTTTAGATATAAACCTAGCCTATTTTTTGCAAAACACCGATCAAGTTGACTGCTTTTCTATTCCCTGTAATACATAGAGTCAGACCGCCCTCTAGTGGTTAAAGTGTTCAGGAATGCATGAAGTACAAATTAAGTATGTACCGATTTTGGAAACAGAAATTTCATTTCCTTTTTTTGTATTAAATAAATAGCAAGTTTTACGGACTCTGAATAGAATTAAAAGATTTTGAAATTTAGCCGGGCCTGGTGGCTCACGCCTGTAATCCCAGCACTCGGGAGGCAGAGGCAGGAGGATGGTTGTGAGTTCAAGACCAGCCTGGGCTACAAAGTGAGCTCAAGGCCAGCCTGAACTGCATAGCGAGACTCTGTCTCAAAAAGACAAAAAAAAGAAAAAAAGAAAAAAAAAGATTTTGAAAATTAAGAAAAAGAAAAGAATCAAGAAATGAATGGAGGTGTGAAGGAGGAAAGGGAAAATGTGGGGGAAAAAAGGAACTAAGATGTATTGTGGACATGTACCAACTTCCCCACAAGGAATGCAACCAGTATGTACTATAAATATGCAAAAAATTAATAAATAATAAATTTTTAAAAGATCTGACAACTCAAAAATATTTGTGATCTTGGGTGAACCAAGCAAGATATTTTTTTTTCTTTCCAGAGGCATCCAGACAGTACTCAAGAGTTCAGAAACATAATGCAGAGAGTAATCAGCTGAATATAAAACTGGCCCTTGGGTTCGTGTGTTCTCGGTGTATCTGTGGGGGTGTGGAGGTGCACGCATTCCCCTAGAGCATCTTTTCACCTTGTCACTCTCTGTTACTAGAGACTACACCGGTGGGTACTGTAGGTAACTAGAGTGGACCTGGTGGAGGAAGCGTGGCTCAGTGGAATGAGAAGAGGGTGATTAAACTTACAAAACTAAAATTTATCCCCACATACCAGTGGCTGTGATCTTAGGACAATTAACTTCTCTTGGTCATTTATGAATTGATATTAGTTACCTACATATGAGATTGATTTATTACATGCATAGAAGCACTCTATAGAGGGAGAAGATACTATATATATTAATATATGGATATATAGATGCAATCGGTCTACTGGTTCTGTTCCTCTGGAGAGCTAACTGTATTTGTTTTGTGACTAATAGAGTCACAAGAATAAGCATGTCCATAGCATCTCTACCATGGTGGGAGAGCAGGAAGTGGACAGAGTGGCTCAGGCAGTCTCACGCATGTGACAGCCAGAGAATCTCAACCTTACTTGCAGGTGCTTATGCTCAGCAATGGCACATAGACTACAAGTGACAAATACAGGGGACTGTCTGCATTCTCCTGTCCCCTTACTTTTAGATATGGAAGAGTTTAAGTCAGTAAGTGGCCTTCATTCATGCTACTGGGTGCCTCGCCAAGTTCCCAGCCACAACCAAGAGGAACAGAGCTCAGCCTCAGCCTCCTGGAAGTTCTACAAGTCCTCTTTCAGTTGGGCTGAGCCAAAGAGGAGATTCAGACCCCGACAAAAATACCATCACACGGAGAATATTAGATTGGTTTCTGGTTGTTATTGTTTTTCTTTGCAGGGCTTGGAGATTATTAATTTTTTGAATTTTTTTTCTTTTATGATTTTTCTTTTTATAAGTGCAGGGTGGTGCTTGTATTTGTAACTGCTTGGAAGCACTAGTTATTGCTTCTGCTTCTATAGTGTCTTACCTGTCACATTACGTTCTCCCATGAAAAGAGGTGTTTCAGTTTCTAGGTTGATGCTTATAAATTGTTCATTAGTATTTAGAACCCTTAGGAAGTGACTGCTTCACAGAGGTGGCTTCTGGGTGTAACTGGCTTTTGTGTTTTGTTTCTGTTGCAAGATCCTACTTCTATTTATTGAGGATGAGAAGTTACTGCCTACTTGGTCCAGCACTTGGTCCTCTGACACTGGCCTATAGCATCATTTATGGCCCTTGGGCCATCTCAGTCTTAGCATACCAGGAAGAAAAACTGATTAGAACAGTTATGTCATCTTGGCTAAAGTCATACAACCAGCAACAATGGTAACATCAAACATGACCTAGAAAATGACAAACTGTGCTAACTATTAATTTGCCACCTTTAACCGTATGAACTATATCTGTGGTTATATAACAGTCTAAAACTGAACCAGAAAAATTGTATACAGTAAACAAGCCTTCTCTCTTCCTCAGGGGAAAGACTTAAAAGGGGCTGGGGGGAAACCAGAGAAACAGAAGAGAAAGACATTAGAAATGAGGCTGGGGCAATGGAAGATTATGCAAACTTAGGGAAACTGGTGAGAAGACAGGAAAAAAGAAAAGGAAAAAATAGAAAAAAGAACAGAACATCAGCAGCAACAAAAAAAACCTAGAAATCATGTTCACACTCATATAAAAACAAGGACAATCAAGAAAACAAGATAAAAATAGAAAAGAAAGAAAGAAAAGAAGATATAAAAAATGTCCATTTCAAAGTGTGCCTCTGCTGTCGCTGGTAAAACAACACGAGCAGACAGGGTCCAGAGCCGTGTTGATTAACCCCTGCAAGCCATAGCGTTAGGTCCTGGAGAGTCCCGCTGTGCCCGGTAGCCCTCTCTCCTGGGCGAGGTCTGAAGCCAAATGACTCACCAGCCATGGCAGTCCGCTGCCTCCACTGCTCTGCTCACTGATGTATTATTTCTCCTAGGGGGCTCTGGGGTCACCAGGAGCCACCGTGCATCCGCAGAAAGTAGGCTCAGGGAGAAAGCGCTACCGTCTCCTTTTTCTTCACCAAAGTTTCTCTCTCCCTGTGGGCTTCAATTCTTAAGATCCTTTCTGAGTCCTAAGGATCCACATCGCTCCTTCTCTTCCTCATGCTGCTCTTTTCCAGGGTCTGGATACCAAGTGTCCGAGAGGCTATTTCTCTGTTGCTCACCACTGTCACCTTCCCGGAAGTCAAGAGTTGTCTCAGGGTGTTAGCTAAATTAGTGTTTCATTAATTGGACTCAATCTCTCCTTTCACTTTCCACTTCAACTCTGTACCTACCTCTTCCACCTTTCCTTCCCCACTCCCCATTTCAAGCCTCCCTTGCTGAACCTCTTCTTTTCAATGTATCTAAACATCACCATTAAAACTTCCTTCCTTCTGGAGTATCTGTATGGGAAGAAGATGAGTATGAGAGGCAGTGATTGCTCTGCTCTGTGATGTATTCTGCGCACTTGGGAGGCTGTCCTGCAGCAGTGACGCTCAGGTTTTCTGACACTGTATTTCTGCTAATTAACAGATATTATATATCTCCATGTATCTCCTATTACTTTCCATTTATATTTCCTTCCCTTTTCTCCTTTCTTTCTACCCCCTCACAAAACCTTTTAAGCCTATACCTCATCCCTCCCTCCTTTCTGGGTATAAAAATAATCTCATCAAAACTTACCTTTTTTTGTTTATTTTTTTCTTTGCCCTTAATTGTTCCTTGTTAGTCTGTCCTTCATCATTACTATTCCGTTGCCTTTCTAGGCTGCAGAAAGGGTCAAGAACTTCTTAAACAAACTTTAAAGTATATGTTGATACACAGTTGCTTCTTTGGATATTAGTGTTACTGGCCACTGTTCTTTCCTTGTAACGTAGTGCTAAGGACCGAACCTAGTATTCTGAATAGGCCCACTGGCTGCCTGCATGCTGAATCAAACCCAGAGGCTGGGGTACATCATAAGGAAAAATCTATTTACTAAAGATATCTCCACATTGGTGGGACAGCTTTGTATCTCATTTGATCTACATCCTTCAATAGAAAAACACAAACATTTGAGAAAACAAGGTAACAAGATGACTCAAAGAATTCATAACTCACTGAAAGCAGATCTTACAGAGACTGAAGTGTCAAAGATTTTTTTAAAAACTAAAATTATTAAAAAGAGGAAGAGACAAATAGCTGAATGAATCAAATTACTAAGCTGATCATTACAGAAGATATAAATAAGCAGTTGAATGAATTAAGGAAAACAAGTCAAGATATGGAAGACTACTTCAGAAAAGAATTAGAAACTATAAAAAGAAAATATGTAGAAATCCTGGAGTAAAAAACCCAACTGAAAGTTTCAGCAGCAGACAAGACTAGTCAAAAGAAAGAATATCAGACCTTAAAGACAAGGTGAATATAAAATAATTTAATCAACAATAATAAAAAATAATAAAAAGATTGTCTAAGTACAACTAGATGAATCTAAAAGAATAAACTGATGGATCTATGAATTTGAGGAAGGGACTGAGGTAGAAGCTAATGACACAAAACATTTATTCATTGAAATTATTACAGAAAACTTCCCTTATCTAAGAAATGAAATGAATAGCCAGGTAAAAGAGGCATTTAGAATCCCAACAGCTTAACTGAGTCAAAGAAGACTAATCTAAGATTAATCAGAACTAGTGAAAAATCAGACAACAGCACAAATGGCACAAAAAACCTGTTTATGGAAATAATAGCAGAAAACTATCCAAATATAAGAAAAGAATTATACATACAGCTAAGTGATACACATAAAACCCCAAGAAATCCTGATCAAAACATAACTTCATGGTATATCATAGTCAGAATCCCAGAAGTCCAACACAGGAACAGAATCTTAAAAGTTGTTAGAAAAAAGTGAAATATCATTTATAAATTTCAACTTATTAGAAGTAGACTGGTCAACACAGAAAAAGGCCAGAAGAGCCTGGAATGAATTGCTCCAAACCCTAAAAGAAAACAATTCCCAAAGCATTTTCATGACCTTATCCATGACCACCAAGCCAGCACTTCAAAAAACTCTGAAGAATGTCCTACAGAGACAGAGAAGCAGAGGGCCAACAGGAGCAGAGGGCCAACAGGAGCAGAGGGCCAACAGGAGCAGAGGGCTAACAGAACGAGTACATCTGGAAGCGTGAGCAGTTAAGCAGAAGGGAAAAAGGAAAGGAAATCAACAATAGGAAAGTAATGCAGTGAAGAATAACAACAGTCATTTCAGGAAGCTAATATTACTCTGACTCCATAACCAGGAAAGGACACAATAAAAAAAAAAAAAAGAAAACTACAAATCAAGCTATGGAATAAACACAAAATCATCAATAATAAGCAGGCTGCATCTAAGGGATGCAGGAATGATAAAATATGTGCGACTCAGTATTTTTCAGTAATAACTTTCAATGTGGTTGTTCTCAGTTCTCTACTTGAAAGACACAAACTGCCAGAATGGATCAAGACACAAAGCCCAGTGACTTACTTTATATGCAAAATATGCCTTTAACTCAGAAAGCAAAAGGCTAAATCTCAAAGGATGGAAAACAATGTTCCATGCAACAGGAACCTGAAAGCAAGCAGGAATAGCTATCCTACTTTCAGACAAAGAGGACTTCAAGCCAAAACTGATTAGAAGAGGCAAAGAAGCACGTGGTGCTGGGATTAAGGGTGAAAATCTGGGGTGAAGGGTGCCCACCCTTGTGTGAGTGCTGCCCACCCACCCTACGCATGAATAGCCGGAATGGAATACAGTGGACAGAAAGTGGGCTACTGCCATTGCTTGCTGCCACTTCTGCTGTTTCACTGCTTGTCAGTGGCTAACTCCTGCTTCTCGTGATGCTCCTCTGCCTTGAAGCCAGTGGATTACAGAATGAAACCTCTGCAAACTGTGAACCAAAATAAGCCTTTCTTCCTTCAACTTTGGGCATCAGGTATTTTGTTTCAGCAACCCAAAAAGTAACTAAGACAATGATCTGTGCTCTGCAAAGACATTGTCTGAAGAACGACAAAACAAGCCATAGAAGGGGAGAAAATATTTGCAAATGCCTATTGGATAAGCGTGTTATCCAAAATATACAAAGAATGCTAAAAAATTGAATAAGAATACAATTCAAATTTTAAAAATAGACCAAAGACTTAAACAGACACTTTACCAAATGAGATACACAGATGACAAATAAGTATATATCACCAGGGAAATGCTGATTAAGACAATGGAGAAATACTGCCGCACACCTACCTATTAGAATGGCCCATATCCAAACACAGACACCAAAGGCTAGCAAGGATGGTATCTGGAGCAGGAGAAATTCTCATTCAGTGCAAGTGAGAATGCAAAATGATACAGCCACTCTGGGAAACATTCTGGTAGATTCTTAACAAAACTAAACATATTCTTACCATATTCTCTAGCAAGTGTTCCTTGATATTTATCCAAAGGAATTGCAAATTTGTGTCCATATGAAAACCTATGCACAGATGCTTGTAGCTTGTTCCTGATTGCCAAAACTTGTAGGCAACCAAGACAGCAGTTAGTGTGCGACTGAACACATAGTAACTGTGGCACATTTGGACAAAGGATTATTACATAGTGCTAAGAAGAAATGAGCTCCTGAGTCATGAGATGACAAGGAGGAAACTTAAATACATGCTACTGAGTGAAAGATGCTAGTCTGAAAGTCTTTGTGCGACACAAGTCTAACTATTACACTTTGAAAAACTGAAAGTCAAAACTATAGACGTAGTAAGAGACTCAGTGGTTGTTAGAGGTTAGGGAACACAGAGGGATAAATAAGAGGAATACAGGGAATTGTTAGGGCAGTGGAACTTCTCAGAATGATACTGTAACTGGTGGCTTTATGTCATTATATCTAAAATTCATGGAAAGTGGTATCTCAAGAGTGAACCCTAATGCAATCTGTGGACTTGGGTGGTGATGTTGTATCAGCGCTGGTACATGCGTCACCTGGAACAAATGCACAACTGTGTCCAAAGATGTGGATAATTTGAGAAGCTATGCATGTGTGGTTTATGTCTGTATTTTTTCGTCCTTTGGCTATGAACTTAAAACTGTTCCAAAAATTAAGATATTTTAAAAATAAGGAATAAAGTGTCTTTCTAAAGGACAAGTAACACAAAAAATCAATGAAACAAAAACTCATTTAAAAATAGCAGTAACATTAGTAAACCACAACGGGAAAGGGAAAGCTCACTACAAATCATATAGACATTTAAAAATTACAATAACTACTATGTCCCAACACGTTTGACATCATAAAGGAAATGCATAAATTACTTAAAAATGACAAATTATTTAAAAACCACAAATTATAAAAACTGAAAAAAATAGAGGATATCTGATTAATCCTATATCTTGTAAAACCAAGCCCAAAATGTACTCAGGTATAACCCATGAGGGAGAAGTAATATTTTTACCAAACTCTTTCAGGAAAATAGAGGAAAAGAATAAATTTCTCAACATAATTAATAAGGTCGCATTAATCCCATTGGTGATGCCAGGAAAAGAGAAAACTAAAGACTAATACTGTCATAAACACAGATTTAAAACCATAAAGAAATTATCAAATTGAATCCAAAAATACATGAAAACAGGAATATATTTTTGTAAAATAAGGTTTATCACAGTAATTACAAGTTGGCTTAACATTTAAAAAATCAGTGTAGTCCATGTCAATATACACAATATTATTGTGTTATATGACAATACACATCATCTCAGTAGGAAATATTTATTTATAATGAAAAGGTAATATTTAGGGGCCAGAGGTTTAGCTCAGTGGCCTAAGTGCCTGCTTGGCAAACGTGAGGTCATGAGTTTGATCCCTGGCACCAAAACAAAACAAAACAAAAGGTAATATTTATAATAGAAGGTAAGTTATTTACCTGATGATAGACATCAATTTAAAAAACCTTATGGTTAGCAGAATACTTATCTGGGGCCTGGAGGTCCAGCATTCGACCCACATTATATAGTTCTTGTTTGTCCATTTAATTGATACAGAGCAAGTACTGTGAGAAAATCAATATGGGACAGGCAGGGAGGGTGATCATCTCCAGCCTGTTTCCAAAATTCCAAATTGTGCAGTAAGTCCACATAACCCATAAATACTTAGGGTTAAGAATAAACTGCAAATGTTTTTAATTCTCAGAAAACTAGAAGAGAACTTCCTTAAACAGGTAAAAAGGATTACCAAAAACCCAGGGCTCAGGCAATACATGGTGGTTTAAAATGTCAACATGTACTTTCCAAAACGCAAGCTCTTTTCCTTTCATGCAGGTGTACAGGTGCATTCCTGTGATCAAAGCTCTTGGGAGCCTGCAGCAAAAGAGTCACAAATTTAAGTCCGACCTGAGCAACTTAGTGAAGCCTTGTCCCAAAATAAAAATAATAAGTCTGGGTTATAGTTTTGCAAGAAGACTCTGGGTTCAAACCCTGGTACTGTGTGTGCATGTGTACTGACACACAAAATTCTCAACTGCAATCCTAGGAAATTAAGTCAGGAAAGAAAAAAAGTACCGAGATTGTGCAGATAGAAATAAAGTTTTGCCCCCCAGAGGACTTGACTGTCTAATGTAGAAAATCTCAAAAGAATCTGGAGCAAAGCAATTAGAACAAATTAGTGAGTGTAGTTCGGTCAGGGGACACATCACATTCAGAAAATGAGTAATTAAAAATTTAAAAAATTAAAAATTATTTATAATAGCATAAACTATTAATTATGACTTAGAGATAAATCCAATAATACATGAGCAAGATTTGTACATGAGAATACCCCACACACTGATGAGGGGTTTTTAAAAATGTACACATACATTATATTCATGAGTCAGAAATCTCCACATCAGGGCTGGGGATTTAACTCAGAGTATTAAGCACCTGCCCGGCAAGCACAAGGGCATGAGCTCAATCCCCAGTACCGAGAAAAAAAGAAAAAAGAAATCTCAATATTGTTAACTTTTCAGAACTTTATAATGCAATCTCAGCATGCCTTTTTGTAAAAACTGACAAGTCAATTGTAAAATCTATGGAGAAAAGCAAAGGGATTTACAAGAGCCAAAATAATTTAAAAAGAACAATGGATTCATTTACTTGATTTTATGGCTACTATAAACAGTGACAATCAAAATAAAGTGTTGTTGGCACAAAGACAGAAATAAAATTAGACAGAATAGAAAGCCCAGAAATAGACTCACATATACATGGACAATTGACATTAATAAATTTGAAACTGAAATTCAGTGGGGGAAGACTGGAAAAGACTTTTGCAATTGTCTCTCAGACAAAGGGCTTTTATCTAAAACAAAAAAGAATTGAAAAAAATCAAGCCCTCCCCCCAAATTTAAAGACCCAATCCAAAAAATGGGCATCTAAGATGAATACACAATTCTCGGATGGCAAATAAATATAAGAAAAAATGTTCAACATCATTAGAGAAATGGAAATTAAAACAACACTGAGATATCATCTCACTCTAGAAAGAATGGCCCAGATCAAGAAATTAACTGATAACAAATGCTGGAGGGGCTGTGGGGAGAAAGGAGCTCTTCTCCATTGTTGATGGGAATGCAGACTGGTGCAACCACTGTGGAAATCAGTATGGAGATTCCTTTAAAAACTAGCACTAGAGATTCCATTCGACCCAACTATTTCCTTTCTGGATATCATCCCAGAAGAACTGAAAACATCCTACCACAGTGATATATATGGACCCATGTTTATAGCAGCACAATTTCTAATAGCTAAATCTTGGAAACAACCCAAATGCCCATCAACAGAGGAATGAATAAAAAAGATGAGGTGTTCTTATATAATAGAATACTATTCAGCCATAAAGAATAATAAACTCAAGGCTATTATAGGTAAATGGATGCAACTAGAAACCATACTCATAAGTGAAATAAATGAGACTTACATGTATAAACAACAAATTGTCTCACTAGTGTAAAAACTGAAAGAGTAAATAAGATCCAAAAGTTACAATAGATGTAGTAAAAGGGAAAGAAATTGCTCAAAGGGAATTTATATTGTTTAATCAATCTTGCATGTCTGTATTGATAACTTAAGCAATTACTTTGAGGATAATATAGAATATGACAACATTGTAAATTCTTATCATCTTGTTTTGAAATTCTATAGCACCATTTTGTTGTTGTTATTGTCATTTTGCTTTTGTTTTTTAATTGTTTACTTCTTGATTTTTCTGTTTTTTTCTCTTTAAAGTAAAAATTTAGTGGGAAAAAAAGTCATTTCAACAAATTGTGCTGCAAAAACTGGACATACATATCCAAACAAAACCACAACTTTAATTCACTTTTCACACCATATGCAAAAAGTCAACTCAAAATTTATCAGAAGCTTAAATGCAATTTTTAACTGTATAATCCTTACAAAACAAAACACACAAAACAAACACACAAACAACAACAACAATAACAAAACAGAAGAAAAACTCTTTGAGTGACCTCAGGTTAGGAAAAGATTAGTAAACCAAATAAAAAACTTAAAACTTTCACTTTTGAAGATAATGTTAAAAAATGAAAAAATAAATTACTGAGTATAAGCAAATGCTTACAAAACTTACTGGTATGCTTTTATCAATAATTTTGTCTTATAAAATTGGAAAAAATTTGAAGACACTTCACCAGAGATAAAAATGAAAAACGCAATGATGTTCAATATCATTAGTCATTAGGAAAACATGAATTAAAATCAGTGTGGTACACACACACAATAGATGGCTAAAATGGTTAGAAAACTGACAGAAGCTCTTCATATAGAAAGTATTAAGAACTCATGTACAGCTTTGTAGGAATGTAAAATGGTATATGTACTTGGGAAAATAGTTCTTATCAAACAAAACATACAGACTGGCAACATCACCACAGATATTTATCAGAGAAAAATTAGAATACAGGTTTTTCCAGAGAACTCTACATGAACACTGGTAACATTATCATTCATAACAGGCAAAGCTGGAAACCCAACTTTTCATCCAGTTAATGAATTGATAAATAAATTACAGTACACACTACAAAGGAACACTATTACTGTTGAGCAATAAAAAGGAATGAAGCCAGGTATAGTGACATCCCTGTATCCCAGCACTCGGGAGGCTGAGGCAGGAGGATTACTGTGAGTTCAAGGCCAACTGGGGCTACAAAGTGAAGACAAGGCCAGCCTGAAATGCATAGCAAGACTCTGTCTCAAAAAGACCAAAAATAAAAAAAATTAAAAAAAATAAAAAAAGAGTGAGACCAAAAAAAAAAAAAAAAATTTAAGCGTTGGCAATGTCTCTCAGTGGCAAAACACCTGCCTGGCAAGCATGAGGTTGTGAGTTCAAGTGCCCAAAATAATAAATAAATAAACAAATAAATGAAAGGGAATGAATAACTTGAAAATAAAACAACATGGGCTAACCACGAGAGTATCATACCAAGTGAAAGACAGGCTCAAATACCACACACTGGATGACTGCACTTAGCACATTATGGGCAAAGTGAAAATCTGCAGGTAGAACTCAGTGCTTGCCAGGAGTAGGGTGGGAGGGGTAAGGTCCATAATTTACCTGGGGTAGTTGAAATATTTTATATCTTAAATATGGTGGTAGTCACCATCTGATTTATCAAAACTCACCACATTGTACACCTAGAAAAGTTAACTACATAAATATCATCTAAAATTTTTTCATGGGAAACACTTGTTGGTATCAGGTTGCTAACAAGGAAAATTTTTTTGCTGTTTCATTTAAAAAACATTGGAAATGCAAAATAGTTTCTTTAGCATGCATGGTTCTTTACTACATGGGTTCTTTTAAGTTAAAAAGTATGTCATACCAGTTACAAACATTTATTTTTGAAATGGTAAAGGAATGGACAAAATGTTTTATTTGTTTTCCAGTCTCTGCATACATCTTTACAAAGTATCTTTTCTAAGTAACGCTGTAGTTACACAAACCTTTCATTTATATAAAGTATCATTAATGAGATTAAACTATGTATTAATTATTCAAGTCAACAAAATAAATGTTAAAACACCATTACTTGGAGTTTCTCTCTGCACATTTTAGTTCCTAGAAATGAAACATAAGTATTTCTCAATTTCTCAAGTGTCTCAGTCAAGTTTAAAAAGTGGAAGTCAACAAACAGACTCAATCATGAGATACTTGATGAGGCATACAAATGTTTAATGATACTAATGAGTCAAGTTAACGATGGCAAGACAAAAGTTTGGTAATACTAATCATTTATAGGGCATAGCATGTCTCAGGCACTACAAGGAAATAATGCAATTGAGACAAAATACTATTTCAGGTGATGAGGATACTGCAGTAAACTGACTAAAAATCCCTGTTCTGATAGTTTATTTTCTACTGAGGAGGAAGACCATGGCAAATAAACAAAGTACATAAGACCAGATAGTAGTTCTGTGCTAGAAGAAAAAAACAGGAGAAGGAATGTAAGTAATGATGGTTTCAGATACTAACTGGGATTTTTGAGATGATATTTGATATGAGCTTTGAATGAAATGAAGGAACAAACTTTGTAAAAGACAAATTTTTTTTGTTCCAAGTAGTAGTAAAGCAAGAAGAAAACAGCTAAGGAGAAGTGCTGAAGATAGGTCAGAGATAAATGGGGTAGGTATTTTAATATCATTGAAAGCTGAAAGTTGCTTTTAAGATTCAATATCTACTTGCGATTTAAGTGGAGATGAGGTCAGGATTATTGCTTAAGCTGGATACTCTATATTAAAGAAGAGGAAAACAGAGTGAAATTTCTAAAAAAGACAGAGATCAAAGGTCTTATAATAGTAATGCCATAGAAATTCCAGAAAGTAAAAAGAATTGGGCAAAAGGCAACATTTAAGCAAAGAAAACTGAAAACAATTACAAAAATCTACCATAGTTAGATCGTTTAGTAAAACTGCAGTACAATTCAGTTCCACAGCTCTTTCTACAGTTTAGAAACAACATAGTATGCCATAATGACATCACGATACAGAGCAAAGCAATCGGCCAGCTAAGGCTTGCGTGTCGTTATCACTATCAATATCCTGCCTTAGCTCATTTAATGGAAGCATTGCATTAAAGAATGTTTTAAATTGGGTATGGTGGCACATGTCGGTTAATTCCAGCACTGGAGAGAGGCTGAACCTGGAGGATGCAAGTTCAAATCCTGATTAAGTAACTCAGTGACTCACTGCCTCAAAATAAAAGAGAGCTCCTGAAGTAGCTAGTGGTAGAGCACCTACTAGGTCCTGAAAATACTTAGAAAAAAGTGAGCACAAAGTATTCTACAATATCACTACTTATTTCCAAGGGAAAATACAATTCTAATTGAATTATTTTTTCTTCCAAATAACCTAAACAGAATGTCTAGAAATTTTAGCAAAGTTTTGACAGTCTCAAGATATTGTTGAAATGTTCAACTCCTTCAACATCCTTCTCTCATCATGGATTTTGTATTAAATGCTACAATAGGAAATTTTTTCTGTGCTTTTGAACTCTAAATTTGTTTGATAGCAGTGTCTATATTAATATCCCTTTATATACTACTTCAGAAACATTTAAAAATATTTTTTCATTATTTTCTAAGTATCCCAAATTGCAACACATTCTTGACAATACAATGATACCTCGGTTCACGAACACCTGTTTGCAAAGTTTGGTTCAAAGATGAAAATGTTTGGCAAAGTTTTGCTTCTATTTGCAAACTCTGCATAGGTGATGAATGTGACCACAGCCGTCTTCCCCACACAAACACAAATGAGATCATCTCCAAAATTACAAAACAAACTAAGTTCGTAAACCAAGGTGCCATGTGGTTCATATTCAGATAAAGCTGGGAAAGCCTAAAAATAAAAATCTCCAAATCCTATTTGAGTATTAACTATTTTTCCAAACCCCCAAAGGTAATTTTCTAGTCAGAAAGGGTAATGTGGCACAGAAATAAAAATCATGCATATTTTTGAACAAATCTCATCAATGATCTTTGCATGGATAAAAAAAATCAGTAAATAAACTACTCAGCTTTCATTATAACTCACAGAAACATTACCAAAAGAAAGTCACATATGGAATCTCCATTATATGAACTTGGAATGGTTGTCATGTTATTTTGCCAGCCATTCTAAAATGAAGGAAATCATTCAAATTTGTTTTGCACACTTTCAAACAGTCTGAAAACTAATATCTAACATGCCCTGATGTTTCTTTATGAAGACACAGGTCATAACTCTAACCCTAGACCAGCAGGACCTGGGGTGCAGGTGGGGGTGGCCCAGCAGTGACAGGATACTGTTTCTAGAGGAGCCCTGCTGAGTCAGCAGGTGAATAAATCCACCAAAGGGAAACTCATCACTTTCAAGGTCCTGGTATATGTTGGATTTCATTATCTAACTATAGAGTTTGCTCCTATGGTTAAAGATACAAAATTAAAAGTTAGCACAGCAGGTCAGTTGCTAGATTATGATGAATGTTATTGATACTACTATCATACTACTTTAGCAAACATGTCATATGTGTTGTAATCAGTTTCTCTTCCACCAATGACAACACTGTGATTGCCTGGGGTAATAACCAGCACCACAGTCCAGAACAAAAAGAGAGCAGAGCCAAATAGGTAGCAATCTCCTACCCTTAATAAACTGGAATGGTAGACACAAAGATCAAGAACCTCTTACACCTAGAAGACTTTCTCTGAGGAATAGGAATTTCCCAGGGAAGCCACAATACTAGTGATAAAACTAACATAAGAAATCTACAAGCACCAACATAAGAAATGAAATGTAATAAAAACAGAAAATAATAATATGCAGATGCAAAATGAAAACCCAGAAGTCCAGAGCACAATGAGATTAAAAAACAAAAACCTGAAGCCACACACTGGAACTTTCTGAAATGATAACAGCAGAAGTATAAATAAATAAATAAAATAATAAATAAATAAAGGTGGCTATGGAAAAGTTTCTCAGGTAAAAAAGAAATGACAATTGAAATGAATGCCATGCCCACTGAATCTAGGGTAGACATAGATTAAAAACAACAGATGAGCTTAGGAAAATGATGGAAACCATGAATGACCAATCTAGAAAAGAAATGAAAGTCATGAAGCAGATCCAAATAGATATCCAGAGATCAAAGATTCAGTGAAATGAAACAGACTGAATGAAGGTAAAGATAGAGTATAAAATTTAAAGACAAAATTGCAGTTAAGTCACCATGAATGAAAAGATATCCTAAAACTAGTAAAGGACAATGAAAAATCAATCCAATAGCTAGAAGATGAGGCAAGAAACAATATAAGATTGATCAGAGTTTATCAATGTTTGTGGTGGCATACTCATAAAATCCCAGCACTTGGGAGGCTGAGGCAGGAGGATCACTGTGAATTTGAGACCAGCCTGGGCTACAAAGTGAACACAAGGCCAACTTGACTAAACAAGACCCTGTCTCAAAAAGACAAAAATGAAAACAAAAACAAAAAGAGAGGGAGACAAAGATCACTACATAATGATTAAAGGATAACTGATTAACAGAGACAAAGTTCACTATATAATGTACCTATAAAACAAGTATTAACAGACATGAAAAATCAAACAAGCACTAGCACAAAAGTAATGGGGGACCTCAAAGCCTACTGTCACAAATAGAACACTTAGAAAAAACTCAAGAAACATCAGAACTAAGCCAAACCTGTGAACAAATGAACTCAGATGTCTGCAGAGTTCCACAACGCAATATCAAGTCACATTATTCTCAACTGCACATGGGACATTCTCCAATATACCACATACTAGTCCACAGAACATGCTTAATAAAGGAACTGAAGTTATTCCATGCACATTATCTGACCATAGTGCAGTGAAATTGGAAATCAACAGCAAAAGAAACTAGAATATATACATAAACACCTGGAAATTAAATAACACCCTCCTGAAACAGTATCTACAACTAAATAATGCTGATACAACATACCAGAATTTATGCAGCACAATGAAAGCAGTGCTAAGGGGGAAATTTATAGCAGTGAATCATTACATCAGGAAAACAGAATGAGTTTAAATAACCTAATATTGAACCTCAAACTTCTAGAAAAAGAACAAATCAAACTCAAAGGGAGGAAATTATAAACAGCAGAAATCAATGCAATGGAGACTATGAAAACAATACAAATCAATGAATCAAAAAGTGGATCTATGAAAGACTAAATAAAATTTAAAAACCCTTGGTCAACCTTACCAAAAAGAAGACTCAAATTTATGCAATTATAAATGAAAAAGGGGAAATCACAACAGATCCTATGCAAATCCAGAGATCATCAATACCTTCTTTGAGAAACTATACTCTAAGATGGAAAATACAGAAGAAATGGACAGATTCCTAGACATATATGAATTGCCAAAACTGAAACAAGAAGACATAAAAATTATAAGTAAGCCAGTATCAGTCAATGAAATTGAAATTAAGCAAAAACTTAACAAAGAAAAGCACAAGTCATAGGATTCACAGCTGAATCCTGTGAGAAAATTTGAGATCTAATGCCACTAATGTTGACACTCTTTAATGAAACTGAAATGGAAGCAACATTTCCAAATTCATTCCAGGAAGCAAAGGAAGAAAACACTGCTCCCCCCCAAAACCCCAACAGGTCAATCTCCCTAATGAATACAAGATGCAAAAACCCTCAATAACATACTGGCAAATAGAATGCAGCAGATTATCAAGATTATACAGAATTATCACAAGATTATACACAATTATCAAGATTATACAAGTAGGATTCATCCCAAGAATGCAGGGATGGTTCAACATATGCAAATCAGTAAGGGTAGCACACCATGTCAACAGAGCCAAAGACAAAAATCGTATGATCATCAATAGCTGCAGAAAAAGCATTTGATAAACTCCAACACTTATTCATGATAAAAGCCCTACAGAAAATCAAAATAGATGGCCCTTTATCTCAATCTGATAAAAGCCATTTATGACAAACAACCAACATCATATAAAATGAATAAAAACTGACACCTTCACTTTAAAATCAGAAACAAGACAAGATGTATACAATCACCACTCTCATTTAATGTAGCTCTGGCAATATTAACCAGAACAAGTAGACAAGCAAAAAAAGGAATAAGGACAGGAAAGGAAGTTAAATAGTTTTTTCATTATTTGATACGCTACATAGAAGATCCCCGAAACTTCACCAGAAGACTTTGAGATGTGATAACTAAATCCAGTATTGAGTCTGGATAAAGTCAACACTCAAACATCAACAGTATTACTATGCACAGAGAACTAGTGCACTGAGAAATTAGGGGAACAACACCCTTCACAATAGCACTAAAAAAATACGTAAGAATCTAACAATGGAAGTGAAAGATCTATACACTGAAAATTACAGTACTCCAAAAAAAGGAGATTGAAGATATATGAGAAAATGAAAAGATATCCCTTGCTTTGGGTAGGAAGAACATAGCAAAAATAGCCACTCTCTCAAAATTGCTATACGGATTTAATGCAACCCCCATCAAAATACAGTACTACACCTCACAGAACTAGAGAAAACATTTCTAAAATCATTTGGAAGCAGAAGAGACCTAGGATAGCAAAAAAAATCCTGGGCAACAAAAGCAAAGGAAGGGATATCATCATCCCTCTTGACTATACTACAAAGTCACTATGATAAAAATAGCATGGCAGCACCAAAAAACAAAACAAACAAAAACACCAGTAAAACAAAAAATTAGACCTGAGGATCAATGAAACAGTATAGAAGATCTGGAAACAATTCCAAACACACTCAGGCACCTGGTCTTTGACACAGGGGCCAAGCATTATTACTGAACGCCTCTTTAATAAATGGTGCTGGAAAAACTGGCTTTCCAAGTGCCAAAGTCTAAAACTAGACTTTGCATCATGCACGAATGTCAAAATGGACAGAAGATCTAAATACTAAAACAGAAACACTAAATCTGCTGAGAACAGGTGAAATATTTGAATATGTGTGTAGGCAGATTTCCTAAACAAAACCCCAGTCACACAGAAAATACTACCCAGCATCAACAACTGAGATTGCATCATATTAAAAAGCTTCTGCATAGCAAATTGCCAATAAAGTGCAAAGACATCACACAGAATGGAATAAAATTTAGCTATTGTGCCCTCAAATGACTAATAACTATACATATAAAGATCTGAAAAAACATTAGACGCCCCCCAAATTCAAAACTGGGCATCAGAGATGACTACACAACCACTCCAAGGAAAAAAATACAAACAGCAAAGAATTATATGAAAGTCTGTTCAACATCACTGGTCATTTGAGAGATATAAATTAAAACAATACTGCGATTCCGCCTTACTCCAGAAAGAATGGCATTATTGAAAACTCATCTAGTAACTAATGCTGCTGGGGCTGTGGGGAAAAATGAACCCTTCTCCAATGGTTGGTGGGAGTGTAGACTAGTGCAACCCCTCTGGAAATCAGTGTGGAGATTCTCAAAAAACTAGCATTAGAGGTCACATTTGACCCATCAATTCCCCTCCTGGGTATTTTCCTTGAAGCATTAAAAATATTGCACCACTGTGATATAAACACACCTATGTTTATAGCTGCACAACTTAAATTTCTAAATCCTGGAAACAACCCAAATGCTCATCAACTGCTGAATGGATAAAAAAAAATGTTTTTTTTTAAAATACAACGAAGTACTACTCAACCATAAAGAGCTTGAGACACTCCTAAATACACGCATCTTGAGATCATACTCTTAAGTTAAATAAATCAGACACACGTGTAACTACATTCTTTAGTGTGAAAAACCCAAAGAGTAAATAAGGAGTGTGTTAATAGGAATGTGTTAATAGGCATAGTAAAAGAAAGGGCAGCTAGGGAGGGAGGAGAGGAAAAGTGGGAAAAAAACAATAAAAAGATAAAATGGAAACCAAACTTTGTATGTTAAGAGAGGTAGAATAAATGGGAGGGTATTGAAAAGAAAAAAAAAAAAAAGCAAAACCAGGATACATCTTTCATGGGTACAAATTCTCTATGAATGTGATCATTGTGTATCCAAATTATACCAGTAAATACTTTTTTTAAAAAAAAACTTCCTACAAAAAGAATCATTCAAATGTCAGTTTTTCACAACAACAGTCTGAAAACTAATTTCTAATGTATCCTAATACTTCTTTATAAGCAGACAGGCCATTGATTTTAATAAGAACCATTTATTGTATATTATTAAGGTGGAGGGTTAATTGTACAATGCTATGCATAATTTATCCTTGAAAAAATGAAACATAAATGGATAAAAATAGCAAAGCAGAATGAGCATGTAAAAGACCAAAAATAAGCATTTTATAGACAATGTTTCCTACTATATCTATGTACTAATGTTTCTCTCTATTGTGTCTTCATAAACGTATGGCTTTGATCCTAACTTAACTGATTTCTTACAGTTAACATTTCTTGAGTTACAGATTCCTCATTTAACTCACCTGGCTGACTTAAATATCCAATTAAATGTAGCACTGTTAGAGACTACTCTCTTGTCCCCAAAAATATTCTATGAAATTTTCACAGGATATAATGCAAATGTTTCAGTTATGAAGTGAATCAGAAAATATCAGCTGATTCCACAGTGTTAATATAACTTTATAATTTTTACTCAAATGTGGAATATAGTCATTTATAATAAGTGTATGAAAACTGAAAAGGCTTAAAAATGTGTGCCAACATTGAGTTAATATTTAATTATAAAAGATACTTAAAATTGGGTTATTCCTTTGCATGCTATCTTATATACCAGCAAACAAACACATCATTATTTTTCAGGATATATATTTATATTTATATATATATATATATATATATATATATATATATCCCAGAAAGGTTTTTGTACACACAATATAAAATTTAGACTTAACTAAATGAAAGGAAAATATTCAATAAATCAATCTATGGATGAATTTTGATAGCTTCCTCAGCTGATCAATGGGTCTATGTATGAAAGTATTACTGGAATATATCCACAACTGTCAGAGTAAAATTAAAATTTGCTATGTAACAAGCATATTAAAATTGCAAGTCACATGATTCATATATTCCCACTGAATATAACAAAATAAAAACCTATGAATGCATGGCACCCTAAAATATCTTCAGGAAGCCAAAGGGTCCAAACATTTTAAGGCCTTTTATTTCATAGAAAGATTAATTCAGCTTTCAAAAATAGATTTAGTTGTAGTACTACACTGCCAATATTCAAATGTTTACCAGTATCTTTTTGTCAAACGCTACTTTAAAAAAAAAACAAAAAACACTAAGTACTTGAAGGAGTAAGAATGCAGCAGAAAACTACAGGAGCCCATATATCCTTTTTGTTAAATTTAATTTGTCATATATAAGGTTTTTATATACAATCAGTGTGCATTGTAACAGTTTATATTAAAAGTCAATCAAGTTTGTCTAAAATGTTAACCTGGCTGCATAGCACATTTGACATTATTGCCCACATGAAAAGGGAAAACAAATGGATTTACAGTAACTTTTGGCTGATTTGATTCTGAGTGTCATATACCTACCCTTTTAAACCAAATGCATCTGAAAAAAATGTTTCCAGAGCATGCAGTTTAGACTTTCCGTGTTATGTCACCATTTCTTCTTTTACTACAAACATAATATTGACTTTCAAAAAGGGGGAAGGGGACTAACATGTATCTAATAAAGTATTCAATATAAAAAGGACTAATGGAAATAAGTGGCCCCTTTCCCCATTTTTACATTCTAAACAATGATCCATCAAGACAAATTATTAAAAAGTGTTACTACACTGATTTTTTTGTTTTTGATAAGAAGGCCTGAGTTGGTAGAGAAAGGAACAGTCAAAAAAAGCCTGAGGGGAAGAAGTAAGGAAAGCTCATTTAATACATTTACAATAATTTACAGCCATTTTTTTCTTTTTGTAAAAAGGCATAATAATAAATCACAAACAGGAAATTCCTGGCTATATTACAGATATAAGTACAGAATTTAAATATTCAAGCTTGTGATGAAAAGCGGCAAGGTGGTCGCAGTGTACAATGTAAACAAGTAGCTTTGGAAAGTGAACAAAGTCCTTGAGCCTTTTTTCTTTATTAAGAAAAGAACTCTCTTTCATTCCTTCCTGAAACATGATCACAGGTCAGAGTAAAGTTCATATACAAACATAATTTAAATGGAGGTCAGTCTAAAATAACTGACTTAAAAAACAGTTTTATCCAGCCTACATGGGAGGGCAGTGTTGAGGTCCCTGTTATAGTAAACATTTTCCATTTCTTTAAAAAAGAAAAAAAAAGTACTACAATATTTGTAGTACAGTGCAGCATAATCCTTAAATATAAAAATAGTTTCTCTTCTGTTGGGATAATAGATCTTGCATCCTGGAAAGAAGTAACAATACTGCTACTGATAGAAGATCTGTTTATATCTTTCAAGTCATGTAAGGCAATTACTGTGTTGGTTTATGATATATGGCTAAAAGAGAAGTCCAGAAAGACAAAGCATCAGTTTTTGTTATGTTTTCCGATTACTCCAGGTATGCTCAGGTGTACTTTTGTGTTCTACTGAATGTTCAAATGGCGATCTGGAGCCATATGGAGACCTCTGATCTAGTGGTGACCTAGGGCCACTACTGGAAGCTCTGTGGTCCATTTGCCACTCTGAGTGATATCTATAATCCCTGGAAGATTTATGGTGTGTATATTCAGAACTTGACCAGTGATCTGAATGGGCCCGATGATCTGAATGAGATCGATGATCAGAATGACATCTATCTTTTAAACTTGCTTCCAAATTTGACCTGTGATCTCTACTCCTGTGATCATCCAGTTTTCTGTGTTTCTCTCGGTCACTGTAATATCTAATAAAAGAGAAATTGTGTCTTTTAGTCAACCTAATAATGCAAATTACAATGTTTTCAAATAAAATCTTACCAAAAAGTAAATTAAAAATACCTTTGATTGTATACAAGCTCTTAATTCATCAAATTCCATAAATCAGTTTCAAAATCACTGGAGTATCTTTGGAAAAATAATTTGATTCATAAAACTAAAAAAACCATACAGACTACCTCACACAGCAGCTAATTTCATATGCCAAACTTGGAGAATATGCTACTTTTTGTTCTTTTATTTGCATTCATGCATCTTATCTGTCTGGAAGTCAGAACTGGATAACCACAACCATCCAGGACACCCATAAAAATCAAAGTCTTTCATACAAGAACTTCCAGCCAGCAAAAAATTTAAATTCAACAACAAAGTACAAATGATTTATAAGGGAGGATTTTCATTGACAGATGATGCCTATTAAAAGCTTTCTCAAGTTTGACTTTTAAAATGTCTTCACACAAAAACCATTAATGAAAAATGCTCAATAAAGAAATGTGGCAATTTACTAAAAAAAAGTGGCAAGTATAATAAGAAGTAATGTCTAAAATGTTTGCTTTCTCAAACAAAATACACTGAATGAGGGTTTATTACAAATATAAATGATATTTAACCAGCCTATGAAATAATACATTTATATCATTTACTACAACTTTTTTTAATTGTATGTCCCTTTCTAATCTTACACCATCCTATTAACTGATGTTTTCAAAAGTGACAGAGCTTCTCACAAAAGAAATTAATACTGTAAGCACAACTGAATCAGAAAGAGTATCTTCTCATTTCTCTTTCTGCAATGCTTAGGGTGAAACCGAGGGCCTCAAAATGGGAGGCAACTACTTTAATCCTAGCACTCAGGAGCCTGAGGCAGAAGACGCCACAAATTAGAGGCTGGCGAGGGCTACCTGGGGAGTTCATGGCCGGCCAGCCTGAACTACATAGCGAGACCCTGTCACAAGACAAAACAAAACCAGAACAACATACTCAAAACTTTCAATAGTAACAATTTTAAAAAACAGAGAAAACTTCCCATTTCAGGACTATGCCAAACTGTTAGATTAAAGCTTAATCTCAGCAAGATTGTCCAAACTTTTTATAATAAGGAATGCAAAATCCCCAATCCTTAAATCTAGATTGCTATTCAAGCAAGCTCTTTATTTTATACTATTATATTTTGAAAAGTATATGATTCAGTATTCTTCAAAGCCAATTTAATGAATCCCAAACCAACTTTCAACTCTCATTGTATATCTTAATTTCAATTTTTTTATTCAAAACTCATTTTATAATTACAGGCACTGTGGTGCACACCTGTAATCCCAGCACTCTTGGAGGCTGAAGCAGGAAGACTACCATGGGTTAGAGGTTGGCCTGGTCTACACAGTGAGTTCATGGCCAGCCTGGACAGCAGAATGAGACCCTGTCTCAACAAAACAAAACAGAACAAAACAAAACAAAACCACCACAAAACAACTACCTTATTTTATAAAGCCAGGTATGGTGGCACATGCCTGTAATCCCAGCACTTGGGAGACTGAAGCAGGAGGATCACTGTGAGTTTAAGGCCAGCCTAAACTATATAGCAAGACCCTATCTCAAAAAATCAAACAAAGAAACAAACAAAAAACCAAACACCTCATTTTATAGAGAAACTCAGTTATTACTAGTGATGGAAAATACAATAGACCAATTCAATTCTTTTGTTTATAAATAAACAAAACTTGTTCTGACTGCAGGCCCAATATGGCAAATAAAAGGAAAAAGCTATGAGACAAATTTCAAAATAACTTAAGTTTACCTGCTGTCTTGCTTGTAGTGCTCCCAATCTCGGTGATCTTTACCGTTGCTAAATGAAGAATAGGGTCTCTTTCTGGAATCGCTCTTTTTGTAAGAATCTCCCTGATGTCGGTCTTTATGATGGTCATGATACTGAGATAAATGTCTATCAGAAGAATAACTGTCCCTGCTGCTATCATCATGATTTGTATTCTCTTTTAATCTTTCCACATCTGTTAAGAAAAAATCCATGACTTTTGTTAATGATTTAAAAAGTGTGGTATAAATTCTTTAATGCCAGGAAATAACTCTTGTTTTAACTGCTGCCAAAACAAAATCATCTCTCAAATACAAGTAGTTAAAGCATTTGGAAATGTTTTTAAGAGGTAGTTCTAAGACTTAATAAGAGGTCACTTGGTCATTAAGTTTGAAAAATCATTACTGGAAAATATAAGGTCCAAACCATTCTTAAGACTTTCTTGTACCTGTTATCACAAAACAGAAAGAATGCATTAAGATAAAAGGTAACAATTATCTTATAAGTTCTAGAAATTTGACAATTTAATCCATGCGAACAATAACAATAAACTAAAACATTGAGAATAGATTTTATCTAATAATGTAGGTGTAAGTGAAAATTACAGAATCTTCTCAATAGAAAAGTATTTAAGCAAGAACTTAACCTTTTCATAATTTTATCTAAAATGAAACCAAAAAAGGAAAACAAGTTTTAGATTTATCTTCCAAAATGATTAATAAGGTTTACTTACCTGGATTTCTAATTACATGAGCATTCAAGTTGCTGTTCTGGTCACTGTTTTGCTAAAATAAATACACACATGTAAGAATCTTTTAAGTAGCTTTAAATACTCTCAGACACATAAAACTGGGGAAGGGAGTGCTTTAAAAAATTCTAATATTGACTGAAGTCTGCATATAAGATATTGAAATGTATAACATTTATAAATCATATATTGTTTGCTCCATAGATGTATTTTTAAGCTACTGACTGAAATATTTTTAGACAACAGAAAAGTGGTAACAAAAGCTTCCATATACCATTCCCTGGCTGTCTCCTAATGTAAATATTTTACATAACCACAGTATAATGATCAAAATATCGATATAAGACTAATAACTGACCTCTAGACCTCATTCAGATTTCGCACTTTTCCCATTGTGTTCTTTTTCTGCTCCAGGATCTAATCTGGAGCTCTACACTACATTTAATTGTTATGTTTTCTGTGATAGGTCCTTATTTTGACATGTCTGAAGAGTACCAGTTACTACAGACTATCCCTCAAATGTGATTTATCTGACACGCTCTCAGGATGACACTGAAGTTAGAGTGTTTTTGGCCATAATTCCACAAGTTTTATGTGCCTACCTCAGTGCATTGTTATCAGAGGTATTCATGTGATGTTGTTATGTCTTATTACTATGGTTATTAAGTTAATGTCAAACAAGTGTCTCTTCCATAAACTGTTGCCCTTTTGTAAGAAATCAACAACTCAGAGGGGATCTTTAAGACTGTACTGATATTCCACTCTTGCCCACAAATTTTAGATTCTTTTTATGGATCTTGCCTGCAATAATTATTATAGAAGTGTTACAATGGGGTTTTCTGTTTCATTCTCTATATTCTTCTGTAATAAAGAATGTATCCTGGTTTTAATGAAATAAATTAAGAAATAAAATATAATGCATTAATTTACCTGAGTTTCTTGTCGTTTTTTAATAGCATGCTTATATAACTTATGTAACTTTCTTGCATCAAACTCAGTAAACTTAGATACAAAAATCCATAGGTTTCTAGGGGGGAAAAAAAAGGCAAAGTAGTCTGGTGGAAAATTTACACACACACACACACACACCAGCCCTCTTCAGAACAGAATTTAAAGAGGCTAATCCTTCACATTTACTCTTTCAAATTGTATATAAGGAGTAGAAAGAAAATGCTATGGATTAAACTAGATGGGTTTTTTTTTTGGGGGGGCAGGGAGGATAGGGAAGGTGACATGGATTAAACTAGGACAGAATGTTTTTAGCCAGACATGGTGGTGCATGCCTGTTATCCCCACACTCCAGAAAGCTGAGGCAGAAGGATTCCAAATTCAAGCCTACGCTGGGCTATTTATCTAAACCCCATTTCAAAAATTAAAGAGCTGAGGACACAACTCAGTGTAAAGACCTGAGTTCAATCCTCAGTACTGCAAAGGGTCCTCATGCATTAAAATGTAACTGTCCCTGGGGATTTAGCTCAGCGGCATAAGCACCTGCCTGGCAAGCGCTAGGTCATGAGTTTGATCACCGGTACCGAAAAGAAAAAAAAAAAAAAAGTAACTGTCATTTTATAAATGATGTAATAGTCACAAGACTATTTGATCAGACACTAAGCAGATAAGGGTAGTGTCTCTAGCTTTCTCTTTCTATCCAAAGACAGTTATTATAGACTGTAATTATTTCATAATGTACAAATATATCAAATTATAAGCCATAAATATATATAATTTAAAACTGTCAAATATGTCTCAAAAAATCAGCCAAGTCAGTTGTCATCAGAAGACACAACTACACACTGAAGATATAGTTATCTTGAAACACAAAAGTAAACGTGGTTGAGAAAGCTAACTGATACCTAACTGAATTGAAATTGACTAAGAAAATTTATCTGGCTTTTAAATGAATTTATAAGCTATCTCTAACATATCTATATTCTACAGTTAACCCTCAAGGAGAAAATTAAGCTGCCTTTTTGTTCATAACTGATTATTGTAAAAAATACATTTTTTGTTTGTTTTTGGTTCTGATTTTGATTTTCAGACAGGATTTTGGTGTGTAGCTCAGGCTGGCCTCGAACTCATGGCAATCCTTCTGCCTCAGAGTCCCAAGTGGTGGGATTACAGGTTTCCAGCTAAAAATACCTTTTGTCCTAGAAAAATCTAGTCAGACACTTGGTTGTGGCCCTTTTTCTATCCCGTGCACAATATCTCATCTTGGGCAAAGCACTAGAGCTGGGCTGGTACTAGCACTTGCACAAACCTGAGACAAACACCTTCTGTATAAAGTTCAGGTCTCAGATGTTGCTTTTGTTAACACCTCAGACCCAACTCTGCCCTAGGAAGCTTTTCACCTTAGTCCTTTTTTTCTTTTGTAGCAGTAACTATCCAAACTTTCTGAAAGTAATGCTATTAAAAGTTCTATTAGATTATGGCATATGCAATTACTTTGTTAGACCAAATGAAACACAAATTTTCTATTATTTTGGTTGTTCATCACTTAATTACAGTGATTTTTACATAAAAATTAGTTTTCCACTTCATATGTTTTTATTTGAGTTGGTTAAAAAAAGATGAAAGTAGTATTTGTAAGCAACAAATAAGGCAGATAACCTTATTTATAGTTACTGTAAAATCGTATCAGCTCTTCTGTTACATGTTTATCTAGTTTCATTTTGCAGAATCAACACATTCTTCAGGGACTCAGGAGGTGCTCATTTAAGTGGCATATCCAACACAGTATATTACTCAGCTGTTATTTATTTAGTAGTCATCTTGGTTATCACACTGACTACCTAAGGAAAGCAGTGTTGTGTTCAAGTAACCCTTATTCTAATGTCCCCTGAAGCACATTTACATGACAATAAAAACTCTCAACTTACTAAGGAAACAAAGAAAAATCATATGTCAAGGTTGCTAAAATCTAGAGTAAGAATGAACCTTCTAGTTGTGAAACTGAAGGAAAAAAATCCAGTTTTTTGTAGCACCCCAAACTGCAGAAGTTACAGCTATGGGGTGTGGTTAAGCAGTTATTAATGTGATAGCTCAATTTTCACTTGTGTACCAGACTGGTGACAATAATCAATATTCTAGTTTCTTTTACTAAATGGGTTCTAAACAAATTTTTTAAAAAAGGAGGACAAGTACAGGACTTTTTTAGTATATTCTAATCATTTTTACCCCTCCAGAAATCTCATTATACTTCTTTTGATGTGTACCTCTACACTGCACACAGCTAAAATCAGCAGACTAATGAACCGACATCAGTAACTGCTATGTGACCATTTCATATCTTTCTTCACCTGTCTTGTAGTTTTGCTTAATAATAATCCAGATCTAGTAATTAAGTCTGATCTGATCTGTAAAATATAGCAGCTCAGCTATCAATACCAACCATGTTACTGCTGTTTCTAAATTAAAGAAGAAAATAGAGGTTTGCTTACTATATTCCTTGAAACATATTAATCTTCATAACTTTGTGTGTGTGTGTGTGTATATATATATATATTTTTATACACACACACCCAGAAGATCAGCTGCTAAATTTATGCAAGAATAAATTTTGGGGGGATCATCAACTTCTAAAGATATTACTGAGAGTAATTTGGTGAACTGTAGACACATTTAAAAATCAAGTACAATCTAAATTTTAATGAAATAGCTCCCATTATTTCTCATTTAAAGACAAAGATAATAGTAATGGCTTATCCTGATCAAACCACTCACAAAAAAGCTTTAAAGAAAAAAAATAAAAATACTACTACTCAGGTTATTTCTTAAACACCATGTTGTCACCTGAACTTTAGAATTAGAAAAATAAATTGAGACACACATGCACAAAAAGTCATGTAATTCTAAATTTGAAACTTAGAATTGAAATTTAGTAATAATCCTGAAAGCTTATTACTTACTTTCTCCATTGCTTAATCTGTTCAGGATTTGCATACTCTTTCAGACATTCTGTGATATGGTCTCCAATTTTTATTAAACATTGTCTAGTATGCTCCAGTTGTTCTCTTTCTGAAAGGCCTTTCTCAGGCCTATCAAGTTGTTTCAAAGCTGCTTTGACAGGCCTCATTCTTTCTTTACACTTGAAAATGTGAAAATAAGAACATATATTGAACACATGTAAATACATACGTTAAAAATCTAAAATCAACAAGATTTCTTTCTTTCAGCAATACTTACATGAGTAAATACAACATGGCAACGAATTAAACCATTAAATCTCATGTCAGAGTTGTTACATATTAGTTTTTTCCCATTTGGATATTCCTTAGGAAAGCAAGGCTCTAAAGTCTGGATTTTACTAAGCTGCTACAAAAATAGTTCCTTGTTACACTATAGGGCACCATTGGCTGGGAAACAAAGGAACCCAGCTTCGCACTGAGCTACATCCCCAGACCCGCTCCTCCTCTTCTTAGAATTTTTATTTGTGAGACAGTCTCAATATGCTTCATAAGGTTGGCTTGAAATAGGTTGAAATTGTTGATCTTCTGTCTCAGTCTCTCAGAGTACTAGAATTATTGACATGTACTACCACACCTGGCCTAAATAGACTTAAAATACAAAATACTAATACATTCCAGAGTATCTCATATATCCACTAAAATATACCATAAAATATCAACTAAAAGGAAATTTACAAAGAAAAAAATTAAAGGAGAATCTTCGTATAATAAAAACATTTTTAACTATAGTACTAAAGCAAATATAAGTAAATGTGTAAGTCCTATATTCTTCCAAACCACAAGGACAAAACAAGGTGGCAAATGATGACTTTTGGTCATAGTTTGGTCTGGCAAACTATGGGTCTCCCACCCAGAGGATGGGAGGGGGTTGATACAGTTCAACCCTTTCCTTAATACCTTGCACAGTAATAATGAAATATCAGTAACTGTGTCACTCATCTTTATGGCTGTACTAAAAACATAAAATTATACCCCAATCAGAATTAAGATACTACTAAAAAGGCAGCTTTAGATAAAATTTATGCAAATTTAAATTTCATAAATAAAAAGCAAGAAGCAAGTTGGTTTAGTATCAGGAATGTAGAAATGAGATTGGTCTACATTAAGCAATGTATTTACTGTGTGGGTAGCTGGTTCAAAGCCATTTATTCAAAAAAGAAATCCTTGTACCACCATTCTGGCATGGGTTTGGTTGTATTTTAGTGTTTTACTGGTTTACCTAACCAAACAAGTTAGAAGTTTTCCATTCTTTGTCAAGAATAATTTAGAAACCATTAGAATTATGCATACTTTAGAGGTAAAACTAGCTTTCTGCCAGACCTGATGCCATTTGAAAAAACAAAAAAAGCAAATCTTTAGTTTTCTGATTTTTTGGCAGGGTGGGTATTTATTCCTAGGGGCTCTCCTTGTTTTTTCTTTTATTTTTGGTTTTGAGCAAGTCTCAGTATGTAGCTCAGACTGGTCTTGAACTTGTGGTGATTCTCCTACTTCAGGCTCCTGAGTAGTGGGATTACAGATGTGCACCACCATTCCCTGCTTCCAATTTTTTCTTTTAATTTTGGTAGTTTACATTCTCCTAGGAAATAATTTGTTTAATGTGTGTAAGCTGAGTACATACCATCTTCTTGGCATTATTCCAACCCCAGAACGAAGTGCACTAAGAAAACTGATTTTATGAAAAATAGATTCTTGGTATAAGACAGCCAATAAACAAACAAGAGATAGAGAGTTAGATGGTGACAATGATGACCAAGAAAAACAAAGAGAAGGAAGCTTCCTACCTTATTTAGATTTTAGGGAAGAGCAACATTTAAGAAGATGTATGGAGAAAATGAAGGAACAGGCCGTTCAAAGCAGAAAGGAGAGCAAGTACAATATCCTAAATTTTTTTCTGACATCTTTAAAGAACAATATGAGTGCTAATCTGACTAGAATCAAGTGAGGTAGAAATTAGGCAGGAAATAACAGGAGTTAACCAGACACCATATGACTTTCAGGCTTTGTTATGAAAACTTTTGTCCTAAAGGAGACAGAAACTCAGTTGAGTTCTAGGTACAAACATAACACAGTGTGACTGTCTTTTTCGTGTAACTATCCTAATCTCAAGGGTTGCTGAATGGAGTAAAAACTGAGGCACAAACAAGTCACAGGCTGAGAGATATGAAAGGTGAAATAGTGAGAACAGCTATGATGCTACTGAAATAGTTCAGGAAAGGGATGACTGAGTTAAATCAATGTGGTAGAGCTAGAAGACTTTGCTCCCTAACTTGAATGAGTGGGGAAGAGAAGAAATGATGACAGAAATCTATGTCAAAGCTAAGGCCTCAAGATTGGAATTAGAAACAATAAAGCTTATAAAGTACTAATTAGTTGCTTTCCTTTAAATGTACTTCATCTGACCCTGACAACGGTCCTTTCAACAGCATTTGACCTGTTTTACAAAGAAAAAACTGAAGCACAGAAACAAATGGTATCTGGGCCACGCATTTAGCTCAGTGGCATAAAAGTGCCCGCCAGGCAAACGCAAGGTCATGAGTTCGATCCCCAGTACAAAAAAAAAAAAAAAGGGAGAAACAAATGGTATAGGTCAAACTCAGGTGTAACTGACCTCAAATCCTACGCTCTTTAATTACTGACTTATATTTTAATTATAAAGGTTAATCAGTAAAACATAAGGCAAGTCAAGAGTTGCCAAATAAGGCAAAGATATTAAGGAGAATAAAGAGTGAGCCAAAGCCACTGAGTTTCTTATTAAGAGTTACTTTATGAGTACTGGGGTACAGTGAAATTTAGCACAAGTCCAGAAAAGTCTGGGTCTAGAATCCTGTTTAAAACTATTCTATTCTTCACCTCTAAGATACACAAAGATCACTTATGAAAAGAAATGAAGAAAAAGTGCAAGTACTGGACACAGCAGAAAGTTTTTCATTTTAATGGTTACATGAAAGTCAGAAGGCTTAATGCAGGCTAAAGGGAAATGCAGACAAAGAAAAGAAGCTAGACATACAACTTCACCTTGGTAACGATGCATAAAGGGTAAACTGTTCAAGTGGAAAGGGTAATGGTTTTACATCAAAAAACAAAACAACAACCAATATATCACCACCTTCCCTCTACTCCTGCCCAATATAGTGAATTATAAAAAATAAAAATAAAAAAAGAGAAAATGAGTGAGAAAGCTAGATTAAAACCTAGGCACCAAATAGAAAGGTTACCATCAGAATCAGTGTGTAAACCTGAAGAAGAGATTAAAAGTCAAAGTCCAAAGACAACACTTGTGGTTCAAGCACATAAAACAGAAGATAGGACAAAGTGACAGCTTAGTACTTTGAAGATCCTCTAAATTCTTAGTAACCTGAACAATGCCAACAGTCAACAGTGAGAACAAGAAAAATGGTGTGGACTACTATATTTAAAACTATGAGAAAATACTTGAAGGTTGTTTAAGGCATGCCTTAGAATCAAGAAACAAAAAAAATATTCACTGCATCAACATGTTCTAGTGAAGGTGAAAAAAGATGAGAGAGTGGGACAAGAAGTAAGCTGGAGATCCAATGTCCACTTTTATGCTTTGATTTTGTGATGAGCAACTACTTCTAAGATAACAATATACAATTTACCAACTGGTGATTTCTGTTTTTTTTTTAAATTCTGTATTATTTCTACCCTTTTTGTTTTGTTTTTTTTCTCTAAATAAATAAAAATAAAATAAATAAGTAAATAAAATGACATATATAGTGGGTCAAATATAAATTTAGTTTTAGAAAGGTAAATTTCCATCTTTCAAATCCAGCATGGTACATGAAAGTCTAACATGACTAAAACTAATTGTTCAAACTAGTATAAAATACTCAGATTAGAACAGAAATTTCTAAAGATGAAATACAGATAGAGCAAGCAGTGAGTGAGATACACATAAACATGATACATTTACATGGCAGATTGTTTCCTCTATTTGTTGCCAGTAATATTTTTTGTAGTCCTGATTTAAACTCTGAAAATTAGTTATCTGTCTCACCACTCCAATTATTTCTCCAATTATTACTCCTTCCTGATTTTGTCCTTTGGCTTTACTTTGCATCAATGAATATCACATCTGAATTCAGTATCTCTACCACAATCACTGCTGATTTCTGAGCTTCCTAAATAAGCTTTTTTGAGAGCACTGGTCTGCAAACTTTGCATACACTCAGTCTTCATACTTATCTTCCAAACAGCTGCACTGACTCCAAAGCCAGTAATATCAACCATAAACACACTGCTTCCCCACAATGCAACATTACCACAGCATTTCCCTGCAAATTTTTCTAATAAATAATTTCATAGCTGAGGACATTTATGAGTTCTTGGATTATATTCATTAAACCAACCCTTTAGAAAAACACGAAGATGGATTTTTTTTCCCCTTACATTGGGGAACACAGAAGTTTCACCATGTGTAGAACCAGTGTATTTCAGACAAGTGTTATTAAAACAAATCTGGGAACCTGTGCCAGTTCACAGCCATATAAGCACAGAAAGTAACTGTGTTTAGGAACAATCTGACAGTGCACTTTTATCTGAAATCTAGTAATAAATGGTTAATGCTCAAATTTTTATATTTTTTTCATATTTCATTTTTTACCTTTCAAGAGAAACATTTCCATTTCCAGTTTTATTGTATACTTTAAAAATCTTAGCCTATGAAATGGGGAAAACTGCTCTTTAACTGTAGATAATAAGCACTTCATATACAGAACCTGCTGGTTCAAGAATTGAAAAATTTACAGCCCTAAAGTTAAAGGAAGTTCCCTTTAAGTATTAATTAAATGCTTTACCTTCAATCTTTATTTAGAAGCCTTTCCAAACTGATTTTAAATTTTAACATGTCTTTCATAATTTAAATCTATTGGTTTTATCAATCAAAACTACAGTACCATGAAACTCAAATACTTGAATATTTCCTTGTGTATTTCCAAGTTTACAAAAATAAAATTGCAACTTAAAATGCTGAAGCAATTATCATTAATAATTAGAAAGTCTACTGCTTACAATGCTGAATGTCTTCTGATCCAGCTCTTCAGCTTCTTCAGATATGGGAACTGGTTCACCACTTGCAGTAATGTGAACTGGAGCATCTAACAGCGAAGATTTTTTAGATCTTTCTTTACTCTCAGACTTGGATTCACCCAACTAAAACAAGAGAAAATAAAACAAAAATAAAAACTCAACAACAAAGGTAAAAAGATGAGTACTTTCACAAAACTACTATCTCACTTTATTCTAGGTGTGCTTACTCTCAATGAATTTTCTTACCTATTTTGTTTTCCTCTTCGATTTTATTTGGAGAAATCAAAAATCAAACTTTAGTGTTATTTCCTCAATAAAGCCTTTTTAATAAGTGTTGAAACCTGTTTTTCTCCTCTACTACATACCTAAACACATTTTTAAGAACTCAGATATTGGTTAATAAAAAAATGTAGTCTCCTAAAATGTAAATAAGCTTTTACTTCCTAAATTTTATGTAATGGTTTTCATACTTTTTCTTCTTTTATGTCTTTTCCTTTTTGCATAGCTTCTATTTTGCTTTTTCTTTTTTCTTTAACATTGTTTTTCCTTTATATCTTTCTTATCCTCTTTTTCCTTGATCTCCCTTTTAAGTTCTCTTTTATTCTTTTCTTTTGCTTCCCTCTTTTCTTCTGGTTCCTTCTTTATACAAACATCTGGCTCAGGTTTTTCTTCACTGTCTCTTTCTGTTTTAAATTTTCTACTTGGATGTTTCACAGAAGTGATCTCATCCTGAAAAGTGCAAGTATGGCCAATGTATTACTAACTGAATTCTGACAAGAACTAAAGTTTTTTGCACGACTTTGATCTACATGTATATGGATTCTGAAAAAGATAACCATGAATCCCCTTAATAATGATACATGCCATGTTCACCTTCTTGTCTATTTAATTTCATAATAAAATTAAAGGAGACAAAAGCTTGCTTAATTGGCAAATGTTTGAAAAGGAAGGACCATTTCTCTATACTTCTAAAATAACATGTATGCAGAATCCTGTTTTATAAATGAGACTACCTTGTGAAACATAAGCACTAAAAACAGAAAGCAAATCAGTACATAAAAGATGCTTCACTCAAACATGCCATACTCCTTTTACACAGAAAAGGTTCCTTCTCTAAAAATGCATTATTACCTTATCATCATCTTCATCAGACTTCTCTGAAGGCAGGGGAGAAGAATCACTCTTTATTTCTTCTTTCACTTTTATAGATTTCACTGCTTTGTTCTTCTTAACTCTTCCTTTTCTTCTCTTTAAACCACCCTAAAAATAATTATATTAACCAATTTCACAAGTTTCATTGTAAAAAACTTGAATAATAAATCTAAAGGGTAGATCAAATATTCCTGCCACATTTAGTAATAAACTACATTAACTTTAGTTAACAAAGTAATTCAGTGAATCAATTATAATAATAATATTATAATAAAGTAATTCAGTGAACCAAATATAATATTATTGTCAATATTAAAACACTTCTCAACTGTAAACTACTACTTTAAAATGAGAATGAGAAGCAGAAATACACTTTTTTCACTCCCTCCAATTATCAATACCAATTAAACTCAATAGTAACAAAAACAGACATGATTTTTAATGTTATAAAGGAAGTTACTGACACTGTGGAAGTAAAATACTTGAAAGATTGCTAAAAGGTTTCTAATCACTCGGTCTGGTATCTTTTTCCACTTTGTGGAAGCCCTTGACTCAGTGAAGTTTGACACTCATCCTTTACACCCTCTAATGTCTCCATATAAAACAGTATGCAGGTTTGACTTCTCAAAAAGCATTTACACTATAAGTTTTCTGTCTCCAGTCACTAGAAAAAGCAAGTTCCCATTTCTGAAATATGTGATCAGTTTTGAAATGTAAAGAGAAAATTTAAGGCAAATTATTACCATATTCAAATTAAATTACTAAGTTACAGAGAAACACACAGATTATATTAACTATAGACATCTATCTAGCTTGGTCATTAATTTGGAAAAGTAAGCTGTTTTTAGGCATCTAAATTGCAACTTACTGCACCAGAAAGTCTCAAAGCTTCTTTTTTTGCAAGATCTCTACTAAGTAACTTGATGAGGTAGTCTGCACGTGTCTGCAACTGTTTTGCTTGTGGCTTTTTATCAGGATCATCTGGAAGAATCTGGAAAAGAAATTTTTAATTTTTCATGTTGTCTTTAACAAAATAAATTTTGGCAAAAAAGTGCTTAACCATTTTAAGAAATATATCTAACAAGATTAATTCTTAATGAATACCTCAATACATAATACCTTTTTTATACGTATACCACAAGCAAAAATTCATATTTATGCCTCAAAAAGAGTATGAGATTAGAAACTTATTTGAAATACACAAAAATATATTTGACATCTAGTGTTAACTGCTGCAGTATTGTCAGATTCCCTTTCTCAGTAACAGTTTATTTAATTATACTATATTAAAAATATTCAGTATGTATCTAGAAGATAACTGAGAGTATGCATCATGAGCAAACTTTTACAGTGGGAATCTAGACTATTTAAATTTTGCTGTGTAGTAAGAGATGAGAAAGCACCAACAGTTAAGGTTCCAACCTTTCTGAAGAGATAAAAGATAAAACAAAATTAGGAAACGTTTCCAGTATTTTCTATTTTATAGCAAGAAATTATGTTAGCACAGAAGAACCAATCATCAAAGATTTTAAATCACTGGTATTTTTAAATAATTACAAAAGATTAAGGATCTTTTGTTTTTTAAGTAACAGTTGATGCAAGCTTTACTTTTAATGTAATCAAAGAAAAATACATGCATGACTTAACTAAAATATAATTGCAAAGGTAATCTCGGAGAACACTAATTTATACTCAATCCTTTTCATAAAAAAACAATTTCTAAAGAAGCCAAGATCACACAGCTAAGCAAAACCTTGGTTTCCTTACTTCCAGTTGAATTTATTTTAAAAATAATTTAAAAGCAAAAATTAAAGTACATTAAGTCCAAAATTAATGGTCAATAGAGTCAAAAAACGTAAGTACCTTGTGAGTTAGACTGAGGTCAGGATCCATTTTGATCATTTCCCAGCTCCCATATCCATATTCATAAATACCAATCAGTAAGTTGGAATCATCTTCTTTGCCCCAGTCTATATCGAAATGAGCTGGCTTTGTGTAGCACGGGATTGTATACCTAGCATTCAGATTAACAATTACTGTCAAGTTCATGACTGCCCAGTTAAAAATTGATTGTGAAAAACATAACTCATTAAAAACACTGAATCAAAACACAAGAAAAATGTTATAAAGTAACTCACTGTTTTCTTTCTTCTGGGTCTGAAGGAATGGATTTGTGCAAAGGTATTAATTCTTCTTCATGGGAAATAACTAGTTTGGCATTTACTTGTACTCCTGATATTCGGAATGTTGGCCCCTTCACTTTTCCTAGTCTACTACCTTAATTTTTTAAATAAAAGAGCACATAAAAACACATAAAACACAATTCCACAAAACATATTGTATTACTTATTAAAGAAATTGCTGACAAACCTCAAACTTTACTGTATAAACAGTAGTCATTATAATCAAGGCAGATGCAGATTCACACAAAATATTTTTTAAGCGATGAAATTATCCAAAATAGATTATCTATTAATACTGTCAGCCATAAGAGTCATGACAATTTTTTCAGTACATCTGATAACTAAATCTTACATACATATTCTTCAGGCAGATAAATTGCAAACTAAACATAATGAAGTAATTGTGCCCCAAACTATTCCCACACATGAGCATTTACAGTCTCTTCCCCCAGTTCATACTAAAAAGACAATATAACTAAGAGTAATTCCTGACATTGTACACCCGTCAGAACTTATCATAGACTCTTAATAGACAGAGTCTATCATCTATTTTTTGTATTCCATTTCCTATTACTCATTTGTTTGTAAGAATCTTTTAAGACTAAGAAGATTAAAACATAATACCTAACTCACTGATTTTACTTTGAAACTTTTATTTATTGCGTTTAAATTACTCTAATTACGTTACCTGTTCGCTCTGTTCCTGAAGAACTATCCTTTAAAGCTTTAATGCAACCATTATGTACCAGTTCTCCTAGTCGTCTGAGGTCTGTTTCTGACTTATCAACTAATTCAGCATCTCGAGCAATTGCATCTAATCTGAAACAATACAATTTTCAAGTAAGTATGTTAAATTGTCAATGACGTAGTTCTAATTAAGATAACTAGGTTTCATTCTACTTCAAGATTTAAATATCACTCTACTGCATAACCTATAAATTCTAGTTTACTTAACTGGAATAGAATGCCTAAAAACTAGAAGAATTTGCAGGGAAAGAATTCACTTAACATAGTCAAAGATAAGCTTAAAATAATTTATTACAGAGCAAATGGTAGACTACAAATTTAAAGATCACATACCAATTCTGTAAAACATTTTGATAACTGATCAAATATTAAGAAGTTCAAAAGGAGTGATAAAGCTTTTGGGAATTATAAATGAAGAGGGAAAGTACCATAATTTTTTAATTACTTTATATGAAACAATTTAATGAATAACAGTTAAGACATTTTTTCTACTATCTAAAATTATTATTCAAATATTTTGTTAATTTTAGGCAAGTCATTTCAAATCACATTCTCTTTTAAAAATTAAGAGAAAAAACTAACTTTAAGATTTCTAAGAGAAAATTAATTTTAATCTCTGCTGCTTTATATCAGATTATGGCTTGGTTAACAATAAAAGACAAAGAATATTCAAATCCTAACAACTACTGTGATTAACCTAAAACTTGAAGGGAAAAAAAAAAACCTGTGCTGAGGATTTGAATTTTAATATTTTGTGTTCTCAAAGCATGTAATTAGAGAAAATTAAGAAACTATCCTTAAACAGGTCTGGTCAGAAAGTTAGGTTGACAACTCAGTCCTACATTTATAAATCATGAAAGAAAAAGACTGTAAAAAGTACATTACCATTATATAACTTTTATAATTTTAGAAATGAGAAAAGAAGAATGGTATAAACACATTTTTAAAAAAAATTAACCTGATTTTGGTTCCTCTAGTTTAATTTTATAAATGTCCATTCAAAGAAATTCAACGAAGTAACTAAAGTGAATGTTAATTCAAATAAAGCTGACAATGAGCATTTAAAAATTTCATGAGAATTATAAATTTACCTTTCCAAAGGGCCACCAAATTTCTTATAGCTCTTGATAAACCTAATAGAAAATAAATGTTTGATTTACATGAGTGCTTCATTATCCATTTAAGAAATATAGAAATAAGAAACTCTTGCTGGTGTAAAAATTCAAGGCACTGTTACTAACAAAACAACAAACTAGCTATGTTATAAACAAAATGTAAGACATTAAGCAATACACCAAGATAAGATATACACAAACATCCAGTATGAAGATACCAATGTTAATAAAACAATACAAACTAATTTTAATTTTAAAATTATTTTATTATGTTCACAAGACAAATAAATAAATAAATAAATAAGAAAGCTCCAAAGCTATCACAGAATACTTGTCAATCTAAATTACACCTCCTGATTTTCCAAGTGTTAATAAGCATTTAACAAATGGTTTCAATTCAGATATGTAGCGTTGTATCAACAACAAAAAAAATTTTTACTTCAGGACAAATCTATTCAAGTCATTGACAGATGAGAAGAAAAAATATCCAGGAAAATGGATGAAATGCTTCTTCAAATAAAGACAGAAGGTCCAACAAATCAGATGGTCATGAAAATATCCTTAACAAAAGCTAATAATACATTTAGCTTTCCAGTAGGAAGAATGAGGAAAAGTTATCAGTCAGGTGTATGATTTAAAAGTTACAGCGGATTGAAAGAAACAAACTTAAAATACAAAAATGAACAAGCTCTTCTTAAATTCTATATGCAAAACTATTATGTAAAGTAAGTTGTTAGTCCATCCCCTTAGAATTTGTACAACAGAAAAACATTTCAAGTAGAAGCTACAATTTATCATGCATGTCCAATCCTAATTTCTATTTCGTCATGTTAGGAATAATTTTTTTTTCCTTTATGTGATATAAACTATCTTATGCATGCTAAGAAGGCAAATTACCACTCATCTACATAACCAGCCCCAGAAATGCTTTCAACACAATATTTTCAAAAAGCAGTAACTTCAGTGTTAAGAAACCAGAAAAATATAGAACTAAATTATTCCCACAAAGAATTAATAGTTGAAAACTACAATGCAGTGTTTTTAAAGTATTTGATAAATACATCAAATATATCAAAATATACCTTTATTATTTAGAGGCCATTAAAAACTATAAACTGCACTAATAAAAAAAATTTAGTAACCTAAATAGTCTAACAACATACAAACATTAGATGCTGAACAATTTTTTCAGTTATAATGAACACCCAAAAGCAGAGCCACCCAATTCCTATGTATATATTGGTAACCTATTTGCTTCCTCTAAAACCTTTAATTTATGAAAATGACTGTGTTTCTATATGTTAGTTTGGGTAAGAAAACCAAATTAAAGAAAGCTCTGTATCATCTTACCGCCTAATTTCTGCATCACTAAATCCTTTAATATTCTCCCGAGGGATGGTGCGTGGTCTTCCGCGTTTCTTTGGCCTTTTCCCTTCTGAGACTGAATCACTATCAGACCCAGAGTATCTCCTACTTCTACTGCGCCTCCCTTCACTTCCATTGAAACTAATCTGAAATTTGAAAACAAAAATTTGCATAGATTTTAGGGTAAAGAACATGTTCATCCTAAGATCAAAGAAAACACTGTAAAAATTTTAGACATATTATTCTACACATCAGAAGTACTTCATAAGCAAAAGTAGTAAGCAAACAAAACAGAAAATAGCATATCTTGTTAATGACAAAGAGTTATTTATAGCTTTAATACTACTTATTTTTGCTGCTGGTGGTGGCACTCGCCATTAAACCCAGGTATTTGCACTGAGCTAGATCCCCCAGCCCTTTTTTTTTTTTGGAGACCAGATCTCACTAAGACATCCAGACTGGGCTCAAATTTGCGATCTACTTACCTAAACCCCCCACAGTACTAGGATTATAGGTGTGTGGTACCACAACAGTTTGAAAGACATAACAAAAATACAAGTGTGGTTTTTAAATGAGCAATTAATCAAAAGACAAATACAAAATTATACTACACTTCAGTGGTTTTTTTTTTTTTTTTAAGTACTAGGGATTGAACTCATGACCTCGTGCTTGCCAGGCATGTGCTCATGCCACTGAGCTAAATCCCCAACCCTGACTTCAGTGATTTTTAAAAATGAAAATTAAAGGAATAGAATTCTTTTTTTAAACTCAATCTGACAACACTGAGCAGTAAGTCAATACTGGTAATGGTACTAAAACACAGACATTTATGTAACTCGTGGACATTTAGAGTAGGGTAGAGGGTGATCAGGCAATAATATATCAAAAGTTTTATAAAAGTATCCTGCCAATGCAGCCATAATCAGTTAAAGGGATTTATTCTGAGACCGAAAATGTGAAGTTCCTGACCAAGTCATTTACATGATAATAAAACAAACCATAAGCAACATAATATTCATTAGAGACCTAAAAAAATCTATCCAGTGGAATGTTGAGAAGCCACTAAAATTTTATTGTAGATTAGTATCATTCATGATATACCAAAAGGAAGAAGACTAGTTTCAAATCAACATCATTCTTATTTCACTTGGTAAATTATATGTATTTTTTAACAAGTGGAATGACATATACTACAATCAATTATTTAGCAGGCAGACTATCACTCTCTTCTATTTTTCCTTCTAAATCCCTAATATTTTTAATTAAGCTCATCAGGCATTTGAAAGAACTAAAAATGCCACGTGATCCACATAACTGTCTATTTGAAACATTCATAATTTTAACAGATACATCAAAACACATACTGGATAACTCTTTGGAGTTTTTCCAAAGTCTCTGTACAGATTCTGAATCCTAACTGTGCTGAAGAACTGTATTTAGTTCGTATTTATTTTAACTTCCTCCTACTCTTCCACAAGATCTAATATAATGCTGTATATAACATTTTGGAGTATGGAGAGATAAACATGAGAAATAACATATACAGTGGTATTTTGGTTCATAAACTTAATTCCTTCCACAATTCTGGTTACAACCAAATTGCAAGTACAGTATTGCTTATTACTTTTGCTTACAGTACATATTACAGTACATATATGCTTGCAATTTGGTAACCAGTGTCACTTTCTGGCCAAAAGCATATTTGGTTCTACTTTTGTTCTGTAGAAAGTTGGTTAAGGGCACTGCTTAATCCAACAACTTAATGTACAAAATCATAACTTTTCTTAAAAATATCAGAGCTAAATCACAGGGCACTTTACTCATCTAAAAAAAAATTATTTGCAATGAGAAGAAATGAAGAATGGCTCATTATGAAGAGCACAGATGGCAGAAACCAAGTAACAAGCAGGTAAGAGAAGTAGGCTACAACTTGCTAAAGGCTTAAAGCTAAGGGGAACCTGAGAGCATAAGATGCCTGAGAGCTAAGGATAAAGTGAGAAAGCTTGTACCCAGTCTCTATGTGATTCTCCACAAATCCTTATGAGGTGTTTATGAAAAAAGTAGGGAATAGGGAGAGACTGAAGAAGAGGTTCCTACACAGAGGTGGTAGTTTCTCCAAGACAGGCATAAAGCCTCTCAAGACCCTTCTCACCTTGACCTGAGGGCATAAAGAAGACCTAGTATGGTCATAGGAAAAAAACCATAAAACTCTCTCTTGGGGGATTGGAGCAAGGATGGGCCAGAGTGAGGTCAGTTTTTCACCTGTCTCAGGCTCAATATTAAGAGAGGCACAAAAAACTCAGTATTAAAGACAATCTTATAATCTAAATTGTAAAACTTACTGCAAAAAGAAAAGGTATTACTTTTTTTTGTTTTGTTTTTTGCTGAAGGATCCAAAAAAGTGATAGCATGATTTGTTACTTTGTTCGTTTTAGCCTTAGAATAAGCAAAAAAAAATTTTAAATTCAAATCAAAGATATTTGGAAAACATTCCAAATATTTGAAAATAAAAAAAACATTTCTAAGAAACCTATGGGTTAAAGAAGTCAAAGAAAATTATAAAGGATTCTGAAATGAAAAAAAAATGGGAAAAAACAAAACCCAGAGATTTATAATTTGGAAAATTCAAAGCAGTACTTCTATTCAGTATCAAAGTTTACACGTTGAAAAAAACTTGCAAATTAAACAAAAAGCAAAGCAGGAACAAATGATAAAGAGCAAAAATACATGAATTAAAAACAAAAATGAATGAAACAAAAAGGTAACTATTTAAAAAAAAACTGATCATTATCTAGAAAGATCAAGAAAAATTTCAATGTTATAAAGAAGAGCATTACTAAAGATTCTGCTACCACTAAAGGATAAAAAGATACTATAAATTATGTTCATCAATTCAACGTAAAACACATTCCTCAAAAAGAAACTATCCAACTCAAGAAGAAATGGATATTCTAAACAGTTCTTACCTATAAAAGAAACTGAGAGAGGAGAATCCTTTGCAAGTTTGAGACCAGCATGGGCTACAAAGTGAGCCCAAGGCCAGCCTGAACTGCATAGTGAGACTTTATCTCAAACCCCACCCCCCCACACACACACACAAAAACCCTGAACTTAAAAATCTTTCAGTAGAGAAATCTACAGGGGTTCAGGTAATTTCTGACAAATGTTCCCACCATTTAATAAAGAAACATTTCTAGCTCTATACAAACTATTCCCAAAATACAAAAAAGGAGGTACTTTCAACTCATTTTATACAGCAAACATTATCATATCAAGGACATTAAAAGAAAACAAAATGAATCGACAAACCAGTATCCCTCAGAAGCACAAGGAGATTGGGCCAGGAAGAATAATATATTCGTACATTACAGTACAAGCATAGTTTTTTTAATTACAATGTCACCTGTTTTGCACAGTTTCTCATTCTTGGGAGCATATAAATTTCCTCAAGTTCCTTTTGTCTTTCTTCCTCTTCTAATCGTCTTCTTTGATCTTCTGGAATGATTTCTTCCCAATTCTTTGAATTTCTCTCAGGTTCCAATTCAATATCATCCTCATCCATATTGGAAAAGTTGGCAACCTGAAAAATTACAGAATTTTAACTTCATAGATATTATAGAAAACTTTATCCTTAAATATTACAGAAGGATTAAGGGAAAAGAAGTAGCATGCCAGAATATGACAGTAACCTCCAAAATGTTAGCCAGTGACAGTGGTACATGCCTGCAGTTCCAGCTATTTGGCAGGCTGAGGCAGAAGGAATGTGTAAGCCCAAGAGTCCAAAGGCAGCCTGTGCTACATGAGACCTCTCTCTCAAAAAACTTAGAAGTATCTCAGGATAATACATTCAGTATAATGAATTCAGTATAATGAATATGATTATCATCAGAGATCAAACCAACTATGACTACTAAACTAAGTTTTATTTCTTTAAGCCAAATAGATCAAATGATTTCTAAAAATCTTCCCCACAGGAATAATTCTTTTTGCCCTGCTTTCCAACAAAATTATTACTGTAACAGAACAAAAAGCAGTGAACAAAATAAAAAAAAATTTTATATCATTAGCATAGTATTAACATTATAATCTACAGGAACTCCCAGAACAGTCCAAGAACAACCAAGTGCAGTAGAACAATATTCTTATTTTTATCATAAAGCAGTGCATAACCAGGCAAGATGGCACAGGCCTGTAATCCTTCCACTCTGGGAGGCTGAGATGGGAAGACTAACTTCAAGCCCAGGCTAAGCAACTTAGAGACTACCTCAAAAGAAAAATAAAACCACAAAACAATGGATATCGCTAAGAATGTAATTCAGTGTGAAGCCCCTACACTCAATTTCCAGTACTGGAAATACAACACAATACAACACAGCACAGCACAGCACAACTCAGCCGACCAGAGCACAAAAAGACTATTGATGTAAGACCTTAAATGTATGACAGATCTCCTAAGATCTAGTTTCCTTTTAAATTCTAAGACAATGGATAGGAACAGCAAACTGACATTTCTGAGAATAAAATGTAACTTTTTAAAGTATAGAGCACAGGACTGAAATAGAGTAAGCATTCACTAAAGCTGGCTACCAATACTAGTATATTAAAACTTATAGATAACTGGATGAAGGTAAGAAAACTATGCATATTCTACATAAAGAACACTGCTAAATGTGTTTATTCTCTCTTGTTATTAAAATACGATAACCTTAAAAACAATTATGTATCAACTCACTGTTATAAAAATAACCCATATTTATTTTACTTATCAGGAGTTATTTCAAATTACCAATAAGTCAAACTAATAGCAAACATTTTTATTGTAGGAAAAAAAGTTAATTTAGACCATGCTCAGAGTAAATTCTAGGTCTATACACATTGAGGTATAGACCTTATGAGGATTACTGACACTTCTTAACATCTTCTGGCTCAGTTGTTGCCCCACTACAATCTATCCTCCACACAGCAGTGATTCATTTAAATTACCATTATCAGTTATTAACTTCTGTATCCCTAGTGTGTGGCACACGGTGAAGATGGTCCATATTTACTGACTGAAAAATGTCATGAATTTAATTGATACTCAAGAACTTCATTTCACAGAAAATGGCTGAAATACGGTAGAATTTGTTTCTTTTAACAAATGGCATTTAATTTTCTCCAGGTCAGACAAGAGTTAAATAAGGCTCACAACTCTCTTCAACCTTCACCATACCAGCAATATTTACAATTGATAATAAACAGCAACATTAGTTTGACTGATCTATTTCAACCTTCTTACATGCAATAATTCTTAATCTACATAAAAAACTGAAGCAATAAAGATAAACTGAAAGTCTTCACTCGTGGAAATCTAAGAGATCACAGTCATTATCAAAACCCTTGAGGATGTGATACTAGCTGAGCACTAGTCTAGGTGCTAACTAGGCAACAACAGTCCCCTGCACCCAGCTCAACGTAACTGTTCATAAATGACTTTTTCTCATTCACATCAACTAAAACTGGTTTGTCTGTAAAGTTTTTAAACAATACTTTAAGACAAAAATTATCTTGCTCATTGTGCTTTTTAAGGAAGATTATCAAAACACTAATTTATCCCTTTTAAATTTATAATTATAAAGAAAAATTAAAAAGAAAAGAAACCTACCTTGAACTGGGAAAGCAATTCATCTCCTACAGTTAAAGGGCCTGGTTCATTTTCATGAGTTTCAGCCCTTTTCAAAATTTCATCTATATCCATTTCCTGTAATTAGAAGGACATCTTTATTTTAAATTACTTGTATCCTTCTCTCCTACCCTAGTAAAATATAACAGATTTCAAGGTAATTTTTTTTTTAACCTGGGGCTCTTGTTCTTCTCCTTCAGGTTCCTTAAAAAGTTCCTCGGCACCAAACTTTAAAATAGCTGATAATTCTTCTTTATTGAAAGGAGTGGAACTAAAGCCAGGAAAAATAAAAATATTATTAACTGCAAACATTTACACATCATTTTATTATATTGACAGTCACCATTAGAACAGTTACATGAAGAAGTTAAATGGGCAAAGTTTTAGTATATTTATTCTAAAGTGAACTTGAAACATAAAAAAATTAAAGGGACTTTCTCTCCCTATGATCGCAAATCCATTGTAGTGACACACTAGGTAATGTAACACTTAAAAAAATAAGGGTAGGGTGATTATAAAAGTAACATTTGTTTACAGTAAAATAACCACCTTGATGGAGCAGAACCTGTGTGCAGTACTGTCTTCCCAGTTGTGTCCATTCTCTGAATCACAAGATGATCTAAAACCATCTTCTTTTTGGCCCTTTCAAGAATATCTTCTTCAACAGATCCCTTTGTAACTAGACGATATATGTTCACCTGTAAAAATAGGCATGAAGGAGAAAACTGCTGTGAAAAACCATTTGTCTGAAGCACCCAAATAAGAGTACAGACTTGTTCATCTTACATGAAGTTTTCACTTCAAAAGTAAAACGAAATTTGAAAAGCAAAATGAAAATTAATGAATACTAGTCAGGCATGGTGATGCACACCTGTAATCCCACAACTCTGGAGGCTGAGGATCTTGACTTTAAAAAAACTTTGAATATATATATATATACATACATACAGATAAAGTTTTAGAATTTTAGAGTCTAATTTGAGAATATACATATTATCTTTCCTTCTTATATTCCCTTAGGAGATTCACTCTGCTTATTTTTGTTTTTAAAGTAATACAGTTATTTTTAGATTGCTTTAGCCAAGGAAAAAAAAAGAACTTCTGACAATCTTGCACCAGTTCCATTTTAGCATGCCATCACTGTATATAATACAAAATTCCATGAACTACTCTTCAATTAATAAAGCCCTAGCCATGAATGAAGTTTCCAAAACTTGGAAAGAATTTTGATGCAAAGTAAATTTTCCCTATTTCTCTAGATCAGAGAGAGGTTCTCTAGAAAATAATACCGCCCTAGAGGGGTATTCTGTAACAGAATCACTAGGTAATTGGACAGGTTTATAAAATGGAGCTGGATTTTATTTGCATAATAATCATAAATTTTTTTTTCAAAATGATTCTAAACAAAATATCAGAAATTAAACATACCTGTTTCTTTTGTCCAATTCGATGCGCTCTTGCCTGTGCCTGAAGATCATTTTGTGGATTCCAATCAGAATCAAAAATAACAACTGTGTCAGCAGAAGCTAAATTAATGCCTAAACCTCCAGCTCTTGTAGAAAGTAAAAAGCAGAAATCCTGTAAGGAATTATAAACATGTAAGATTTTTTTAAATTCTCCTAAGCTATGACTGAATAGCCCAATTAAAAATTTGTAACAGATTTTCTGATCCTATATTTTACTAAGAAAACTGAAAGTTTGAACTTTTATAAGACCAATCAACAAGACTCTAAGACACAAATACACATAGTAACAGCAAACACCAAATTGAATACAGTATTTACTTCTGATGAAAAACAAAAGGAAGAGATGAGACAAAAAGAATTTAAATGAAATTGGGCTCATTTATTTTGAAGTAAATGAACTATCATGCGGAAAAAGTACGGGTAAGGAAGGATAAAATTCTTCAGACTTAACACAGATTATCATTTAAAACACCATTTGTGGGCTGAGGATGTAGCTGAGTATAAACTGCTTGTCTAGCATATATAAGGCCCTGTTTTTGATTCCAGGCATCACAAAAAAACCCCAAAACCCTTCATTTGCTAACAGAAACCATAGAATACTCTTTAAAAACAAGCTACAAATATGATTCCTAAGAAAAGCAATACAATAATTATGGAAATGAAATTTACAATTTTAAAAGCATTCATACCTCTGATCCCTCAGCATTAAAATGATCTAGAGCTTGTTTCCTCAGCTCCCCTTTTATTGATCCATCTAATCTCTAGAATAAAATGCACAAAAGAATGCATGTATCAGAATCAAGTTTTTAAAAAAGCTATTGAAATCAACTATGATATTAAGTACAAAGGGCAGTATCCACTCTGCTCAGATGCTATGAGAAGTCACGGCAGTAAAGAAAGGCACAGGCATTCCGTCCTCATTAAGTGATACTCTGCTTGCACTAAGACTTCCCCAAGAATAAGCTGTTTACAAACAACTGAAATAAGTTTCATGACATGATATACTCTCATAATTTATAGCCTATTTTCATCTTCTAAAGTGTGCAACTCATTAAACTGACTTTTAGATCTATTAGTAAGTTAAAACCCACTTTTTAAAACACTGATGAAGTCCAGTGTGATTAATGAACCAATGGTGTTAATATTAACTGACAACACAAATTCTTGAGGGAAGAGTCCAGAGAAAGCCCTCTGGCTAATTCCAAAAATATGCCCTGCAGCAAATTCCATGAATGCCAAGCAATAAAGGTATCACAGGCTCTCTTCAAATAGTCTGCACTAGTATCTTTCTCATAATGTGCCTTAGGCAAGAGATTCTATTTTCTCCATGTCGATTTCTGTCAGTGAAAGGGATATACTGCTGCAGCCTACTGCACAGATTACAGAGCACATAGTGGGAGAAAGTAGAAGGACACTTAGCTCAGTACCTGACATATACTTAGTGCTTATTAAGCATTAGCTATTACTGGTCTAGGCGCGTAGCTCAGTAGTGGAGCACTTTACCTAAACATTTGCCAAATCTAGGTTTGCCCTCTAGCGCAGGGGGAAAATATAGCTATTATTTTCAGTTAAATTATGATTTATAATTTATAATGAGAAACTGCTGATCAACTAGAAATAACTTGCCTATATATTTAGCTAATCAGTTAACTAATATTTTGAGAAGCTGTATGTCAACTGTTATTATTACATGTCAGTGATTGATAACATTTAGTAACTATTTTTTGATACAAATTATCAGTAGACAAGTTATAAAAAGAAATTTCTTTGAACCTGAAATACATACAGAAATTATTCCAAATATTATCATCAGTGGTGAACCATTCTAATCACTCCTTGTATTGCCATTCACCACTAGGCTAAAAATTATAGCAAGTATAATAAGAAAAAAGATCTTTAAGAAAAACTGTAAGGGTTGGAAAGACAGCAAATTATCACAGCTAACAAGTGTCTATTAAGTAGAAAACCTGAAGGAATTTTGCTCAACTTATTAAAATCATAACCACTCAGAAAAAAAATGAAATAACACTAGCAAAGTTTTAGCAAAACTACCAGTTACAAGATTAACAACCCCCGCCCAAAAGATTAACCACCAAAATCAGTGGCATTTTTGTAAACTAGCAAAAACAGCTAGAAAATTAAAATGTAAAAGATACTGTTTGCATTAGTAAAAACAAAATCCGAGGAAGAGTATAATAGAAACTATGTAAAGACATGTGTTGGGTTGGTTGGTTGCCGAGTGTCACTTTTGAGTTTATTCCTGAAAACAAAAAGAAACCTTACACTTTTTTTTTTTTTAACCTTATGCTTTCATTTTCAAGGCGTTTTAGAAGAGAACTGAGGTAAAAACTGATCCTTTTTAAGACTTTTCTGGGTTCACTTATATCCCAATTACAAATTACTTAACCAACAATCTTTTGACTCTCTGCAATACAGATTCATTGCTTCTGAACTTTTCACAGTGGTTGATAATTATTTTGCTTTCTCTAAAATTTAATTTGTTACCACACAGCTACCATTTTAGATTCTACTTTCTTTTTTCTTGTCCCTGTATTCTGGACAGTTTGTACTCCCAGACTATCATTTTATTACTGGTTCCAGAAGACTTTTTGGAAGAACTAAGACTAAACTCTAATACATAAAGCTCCCTTTCTCAATCATCTTCTCATCTGCTGAATGTACTTCTTTAAAAATCTAAAGCAAGCACAAAAGAGAAAAGGAAAAGAAAATAAAAATTGCTCTGTTCTTAAACTTAAAACAATATTAAATATTAAAGAAGTTTTATTTCTTTAAAGAAAAAACATAAAAATCTGCATATAATTTCAAAACTAATTCTGTAAAATAAGGTCAGGAATTAAGTGAAACAACAAAAACAATGAAATACTTACTTGAAAGGGAAATTGACGGTATTTCAAATATTCTGCAAGTATATCTAACATCCGCACCATTTGAGAAAAAATGAGAACTCGGTTGCCTCTTTCTCTTAGGCGAATTAACAGCTTGTCAAGCAGAATTAATTTTCCACTACTACGGATTAAGTGCTAAGGAAACAATAAATTAAAACTGGTAAAATATATAAATGATACAAATATTCCACCTAATACTTCAAATGCTTTCATTATTTTCAATTGAGATTTTAATACTGAAGCACAATTTGTCTTAAAATTTTCTATGACTTTTTACAGTTTGTTATGTTACTGCCATTTAGCATCTAAGTTCTTGTCTTTTTAGGAGAAATAAGAAGTACTATTTCATTTTACTTGTTAGTTTTTACTGTTTCTCAAAAAATCTTAGCCAAAAAAACAAAAACCAAAACGAACAAAAAGCCTCCATGAAAATCCCACATAAGCAGCAACAATCAGATAAACAAAGGTTTTAAAATAAGCAGGTATATATTAGTTACTGATCCTAGCTGGTGTGATTTCATTTTTGGGATTTATCTTGCAGAAGTAATGGAGAAGGGAGACTTTGAGATCAAGATGTCCTCTTTTAGATTACCATTTGCCAAATCACACACTCAACATAATCTCTATTTGTGAAGTTTTTTATAATTATGAACACAGTAGTAGATTTTTGCTATATACTAGAGACGATAGAAAACGAACGTCAGGTATAGTGGTGCAGGCCTGTAATCCCAACACTTGGGAGGCTGAGGCAAGAAGACTATCATGAGTTCAAGGCCAGCCTGGGTCAGCTTGTATTACATATCAAGATCCCCCAAAAAAGTATTACAACTAAAGACACTGCCATGAATCCCTCTCAAAATAACTCCCTTCACTTTAAACACGATGATCACATCATTCTTGCTACTTTCTGAAACAGTTCTAAAAGTGCTCTTTGCTGAGTGTCTTTAGTTTTGTTCTTATGGCTACCTCAAAGTCCTGAACATTCAACTTCCATGGTTCTCTTGACTTCATGGAAAAGCTAGAAGCTGTACAGTACCAGCTCCAGTGAATAACACAGATAAGGACACAAAGGCACACTAATGTTTTTTTTACAAGGCTGTCTCTCTGTTGGATGGCATGCAACAGCATTCACCGTGTGTTTGATTATCCCTCATCTAAGACAGATAGTGTGCCAAGAAAGGGGAAATGACAGCAATGTGTCTATCACTGCAATAATTTAAGTATTCACTGTACATTTTGACCACACCTAAGAAATTGCTGTAACCTACAATTTGACATTGGCTTTTAGGAAATTGATCAAAATTTAAAAACTAAAAATATAAAAGTTCTTTTATTTTTAGGCAAAATAAAGCTATATTCAAGACCAGTAAATGAAACAGTAGCCAAACAGAATTTCTAATACAGTAAAGCACTATGTGCTTCTCAGTTAAAACAGAAGTAAACATTTCAAGGATTTTGCTTTACAAAAATAAAACGAGTTTTTCTTACAACAAAGTAGCAATATTTAAAACTTCTTACTTGTAAGGCCTCCTGTTTATTGTAGAATTCGTTATTATCTGGTGGTTTAATGAGGTAGCAATGGTTACAACATTTCTTTAGCTCCATCATAATGTTCAAAAAGCCTGAGGTACTGCCCTTGGAACCTTTGCTGAGGGCTTTGTAATTTCTAGTTAAAATCCACCTTATAAAAGAAATAAAATTGTAAAAATGATGTTTAGCAAAACAATTACAATAAATTCTGAATCCATAAAGAAGAAATCCAGTGCCCAGCAAAACCACACTATTATGCAGTTCACAACTAGACACACACTGGACTGGGCTTCATGCATAACTCACAGGAACACATAACTTCTTATCTGAAGCACCAAGTACACACAGGAAAAGGTTTGATGTTACATAGTGAGTACAATATATTAATTCTTTACCCCATGAATCTGGTAAAAAGACGGTCAACTGTATCGTCTACTTTAACATTTTTACAAATTTCACTTCATTAGACAAAGACTGAAAATTAACCTTTTCCAAGATTAAAAGAAATACCATGAAGATTCCTGTTTTTAACTATACTGTGTTTTCTAAATTACAATTACACAACTTTACAGTAAATTTGGTGCTATTTTACTACACACTCCAAACTACACATAGAATTTCCTCTTATCAGGAGCTAATTTCTGTTCCAATATGTTTTATTTCTTTCCTTCATACAAGTTAAGTCTTAAAAAGGATTTTATAATCCACAAATACTTGGTGTATTCTCTTACTACCATTCTTTATCACCAAGTTATTCAGTATCTGCCTAAATCTACAGAACAAAGTAGAACCTTCATGCTCAACAGCATGAAGAGGTAATAAAGGCTAGATTATTTTTCCCTCTCCAAAAATAGCTTCTTCTGACTTTCTCTATAGGTGACGTTTTAAAACCTTTTACACAAAGTTAGTGTAGTTTTTCATTACCTTAGTTTCCAAAAATAACTGTAAGAGTCTAAACCCTAAAGTCAATGACACATGACCAACAAATACTGATAGAACCACAGGAAACTGTGTCAATTTCAACACTGCTCTTCTTTTTAAAAGAACCCCATACCAAAATTAGAATACTGTACCATCATTTTGCATTAAAAACCAAACTATGGCCATAAATTAAAATGTAAATATAAACAAGCACCTGATCTATCAACCAATCTATAGAAAGTATAGGGGATGTGTTAAAACTTTTCCCAAAAAGACCTAATATGCATACTACAGATTATGGAAAAATTCTACACCATAGTTGCTCTCCCCATCAAATTTTTAAAGAGGAACCTACAGATTAAAGAGTAAAATCACCTGCCACCAACAGACTTTATTTCAATCTTGATTCTTTCAAAAGTCTTACTATATAGATTTTGACATATAAAATAGAAAGCTCAAGAGTACAAAGAATATCTGAACATTAATATTAAAAACTTTTGATAGCATGAAAATATTGTTAGCATTTTAAAATGGGACACTAGTATTTTAAAAAATCATTAGAAATAATGAAAAAATACTTGTGAATAAAACACTTATCTCTGCTGTGCCTCAAGAAATGAGCCGGGCATGGTGGCACATGCCTGTAATCCTAGCACTTGGCAAGGCTGAGGTAGGACTGCTGCAAGTTCAAGGCCTGGGCTATAAAGTGAGTTCAAGGCCAGCCTGAACTGTATAGTGGTCAAAAGGACCAAAAACAAAAAATAAAAAGAAGTGAAAGAAATGGAGGTGGCTAGAAGATAAAGAGTGGCTATAAATTAAAAATTAAGCCAAGTGATTAAATTATAAAACATGAGTTTTAAAATATAATCCTATTTTTGCATGTGTCTGAAATGTTCTGTAATAAAAACTTAAAAAATTATGCGATAACTGTATACTGAAATAAACAGCACTTACAGATTTTTAACATAAAATGTAAGTGTTCCTGAAACTCCAAATACATGTAGCAAGTTACCTCATTTTATGCAATTAAACATTCAAATAGATGTTATGACACACTGTCGATTCTTTTCCCGTTTTTTTTTTTTTTTTTTGATGCAGGGATCAAACTCACAATCTTACATTTGCCAGGCAGTGGTACACCACTGAGCTAAATCATTGGCCTTCTTTTGATTCTTTCAAAAGTCTTACTATATAGATTTTGACATATAAAACTACACACAATACAATTTGTTCATAATTCTTCAAAAAGCAGAGAGGCTTAAGTCTCTTGTCAATTATAATTACATAGTATCTCACTATCATGGAAATGAGAAAGGATCAGAAAACTTAAAAAGTCTTTACAGGCTAAGACTGAAATCTAGGAAAGAGATTAATCATGCATTAGAAGATGATTTAGTCCTGTCATCCCCAAATCATGAACTTGCCATTAAATCCCTCTGCTCCATTATGCCACAGACTAAAGCAACTCTAAAAGTTCACAATTGCTACTGCTCTAAGACTTATTTTTGGGGAAGGTAGGTACCAGAATGAGGATAGAATATGGAGGTTATTCAAAATTAAATGCTTAGAATATGTATTCTATATACAATATTAGATCTTACTTGTAATATTGTTTCTGTAAAGCACTCATTTCCATTCTTAAAATCTGTTCAACCTTGGCAGGAAGAGATTTTTCTACATCTTTTTTAACTCGGCGTAACAGAAACGGCTCAAGCTCCTTGTGGAGGCTTGCATAACCATATTCTCTCCCTTTGCCATGTTCTTCTTCAAAATCTTCCCAGGAAGAAAACCTTTAAAATTTGAGACAACGGAACAATCACTAAAAAAAAAGCCAAAAATGTACATGACACTTGCCAGGGTAGTTATATAAAACACAGAGATTTAGTGGGGAAAGAAGAGCTAAATTTATTCAAATGGAAAAACCTGTCTCCCATAAATCCCATTTTATTTACATAAGTATATATGAAAAATATGAACATATACATGAAAAATATAAATATAAAAATAAATACTTTTATAAGTTAAAGTATGTTCAATTAAAAAGTAATTTTCACTACTATTTCTCAGACATATATATTTAAGGTTATGGTTCTTTTAAAAAAATGTAACCTTTGATATGTCATTTAACCTTTTCAAATGTATTTTTTTTTCATTTATATAATTGGGTTACTTGTACAAAGTACAGTTTCAAATTTCCAAGGAATGTATTCTGAACTAGTGTAAAATCAATTATTGCAATTTATTACACATAGCTTAACTGTATGTACAAAAATTTAAAAACTTGAACATAAATCCCAAATACACCTTTCCTGTTCTCATTAATCTGTGCCCTAGTGCTTTAGGGCAATAAAACCACTTAATGACCTTACTAGCTAAACTAATTTTGTTCTCATTAAAAACCTACTCACAAAACTATGATTAAAAATGTACAATACAAATTTTTCTTACTTTTCTGGCATAATGAAATGGAGCAGTGACCAGAGCTCTTTGAGGGAGTTTTGTAAAGGAGTTCCAGTAATAAGGAGGCGGTGATTGGATTTAAAATCTATTAATGTTTTATACAGAAGGGAATCATCATTTTTTAAGCGATGTGCTTCATCCACACCTATGAATGCCCAATTCAGACCACCAAGGAAAGCCTTAGAAGACACAAAGCAACAGAGTTAAATATTTGGATAGAAAAATAGAATTCAATGTCAACTTTCTCATTTGTTCTGAAATAAGGTTATTAAAATGAGAAAACTAAAAAAAAATTTTAACATTTAAATAAATATTTCAGGTTTTATTAGAATTTTCAAATCAAGTAAGTCAGCATACAAAATAAAGTTTCTTCTAGGGCTACTTTAACCCCTAGGAAATGACACATCAACTCAGTTTTTACTAGCTTGCATACTGCAAAGGAGAAAAAAAAACTAGACATTTTTAATAAAAGATTTTTAATTTAGTACAATAAGCCTATTAATGTCAACCTGAAATAGAATGTACTGCAGGTGTACTTCATGACTGATGAACTAATGGTCTTTAACACATAAACTTAGGTCTCCGACTTAAGACAGAAGGTCTGATCCTTCTGTGTGATCCTTGGCAAGTTCATTAAAGTCTTTAAGACTTGATTTTTCTTTTGAATACAAATAGAAATAGCAAATATCTTTAAAGCAGATGGGGAAATTAAATGAGATAGTAGCTATTAATACATTTCACATAGTGGGAGCTTAAACTAGGCAACAGCTTCTTTAAAAAGCTTATCAATCAACAGATAATATCAAACTGGTTTCACTTAAGTCAGGAGTTGGCCATTTTTTTCTGTAGAGTCACATGGTAAATATTTTAGTCTGCAGACATATGTGGTCTGTTATATATTCTTTCAGCACGACCCTCTTAAATGTAATTCTTTGAAACCTTTTAAAATATAAAACCATTTTCAGTTTAAGGATCATAAAAAAAACCCATAGGCTACAATTTGTTGACCCATGCCATGACTTAAGTGATGCTTTTATCCTGTCCACATATGGTAAAGAAAAAAACTAACACAGAAAACCAGAAAATATCACAGGTAGTACATACCTTATCCTTCAATAAAATTTCGTAAGTCGTTAGAAGTATATTAAATTTTAACCGTTTGGTCTGGGGATGCATCCATTCATGAGTTCGTATCTATTAAGAAATTTAAGGATAATTCTATGACAAATATTAAGTAAGTTATATTTTTACTTAAATATCTAAAAGTAAATTAAAAGCTACTCTATACAAAAACCTATGCTGATGTAAAGAAGTTAATTCTTTAGTCTGGTATGCTACACTGATCTTACAAAATATAAATACCACAGCATATCAAAATTTTATTAAAAATAATTTGATGTACACCTTTCATTGAAGAAAGCTTTCAATCAATAAATGATAACTGATTCATTTAATAATATGTAAGGATGAAGTATGAGATCTAGGGTTTGCTGCATCTTAACTGGGGAAAGTACAACGTGAGAGGTACACACTAGACTGGTAATGAGTTAAAACTGTGAGACTAGAAATGAGGAAGTGGATGTTCATGTGCTATTTTGCTTTTGTGTATACAGTCAGTCCTCAATCTACATACATTTGAGTTGTAAACTTACACAAATACAAAAGGACCTAGCATTATATTTGTAGATGCAAACATTTGTGGAAAGAATTTGTGGAAAGAGCTCCCATGTCTACTGGACGCGGTCACAGTCCTGTTGCTGTGTGCTTACTGTACTTACAGTAGTCAGGGATTTACTGCATTTCTGTGTGTGGTGGGTTTTTTAATGCTTTATTCTGTGTATCTGTGTCAAAGGTGTATTAAGACTAACTCTGTTGAATTTAAGAATGAATCTGACTTACAGACATTCTCTTGGAACATGAGGTCAGGTGCTTAGTATGTTTGAAATTTTCTGTGAGAGTTATAAAGCATATATATATATATATAATATATATATGCATGTTAAACCAAAATTCATTTATTATAGCTAATGTATATTAACAATTGTTAAACCAAAATTCATTTATTATAGCTAATGTATATTAAACAATTATTTGTGGAGAGTTCTGTTACAGGTAAGACAGCAGAGGAAAAAAAAAAAAAAACAAATACCAGATACTCATCCCCTAAAACAAGATTTCTAAGTTTGTAGAGAAACAACTTACCATGTTTCTGCTGTTAATGTCACCTAAATAAACCACAGCATTCATCTGAGAAGCCCACGTCTGAATTTCCCTTTGCCAGGAAGTGAGAGTGGAGAGTGGTACTACTAATAGAAAAGGTCCATATAATTGATGTTCATGAAACAAATAATTCAAAAATGAGATCGTCTGTATTGTTTTTCCAAGGCCCATTTCATCAGCAAGTATGCAACTATTTCCTCTACAAAGTTAAAAACAAACAAAACACAATGTATGCAATAAAGATTCAAATATACAAGGTAATTTATTTTATATTATGCATATACATTATATAAAGTTATTAAAAAAACAGTGTTAGGTAATACATATAGCGCCATTTTTTAACGAGCTACACTTAATAAATGAAAAGGGTGTGAAGTACATAAGAGTAATCCCAGATATTCTAAATCCTCAGGAAAAAAAATCAAAAGTTCGAGGCCAGCCTGGGCAACTTAGTAAGGTCTTGTCTCAAAATAAAATATAAAAAAGGTTGGGATGCAGTTAAATGATATAGCATTTGCCTAGCAAATGTATGAGAGCCTGGACTAAATCCCAAGCAATGCCATGCCTCCACCCTCAATAAGTTAATATTATGTGGAGAAAGTACTATAAGAACAGTAAAGAGAACTGGATTTGGTATCCCAAACCTGTGATCCCATCACTCTGGGAGTATGAGGCAAGAGGATGATGAGTTCTACCCTAGCCTAGGCAACCTGACGACATACTGAGGGTCCTCTCAAAAATAAAAATGATAGGTACACAAAAAAATATCCACAAAGGTAACAGGTGAAAAAAATCATATGTCAATTTGTGTTGGGTCCACAGGTCAAAAACAGAGGACTAAATGATTATTAGATATAACCAGGGGAAGGAAGAGGATACAGCTCACTGGGAGAGTACTGCCCTGGGTTTAATCCTGCTATCCCATCAGTGGGGGTGGGGTGGAGTGGGGGAATTAGAGGAGGAATATTCTAGGAATAATATAGGATGGAACTACATATGATTTTTTAAAAACTGAATTATAACACATTTACAAACTACATCAATCATAGCCAGGCATGATGGGACACATCTATAAGGTCAGAACTCAGGATGCTGAGACAAAATTGTTTGAAGCCAACCTAGGATACACAGTGAATTTAAGACCAGCAAGGCCTTCTCAAAAAAACAAGAGGAGGGGACACAGGAGACCACATATACCAAAAAAAGAACTTTTAACAATCAAACTCCAGTTCCACTGGATTTCTTCCTAGCATATAAGCATTGCTTATGCCAAGTAGGAAATACAAAGACCTGCATATAAAACATTGAAGAGGCTTATCCTTTATGTTCAGGGAAATAGTTTCTGAATCCTGTATCTGCATGCAAATTAAGATGATTCAAAATATACTTACTTGCACCAAGAGTGAGCAAGCCAATTTAAACCATTGAGTTGATAATCTCTCAATTCTAAACCCTCATGTCCTCCAATATAAGATGGTTGCTTCTTCAGGGCTACAAATCTTGGTCTTTGTTTTAATACCTTTAGTGGAAATAAGTGTTAATATGTAGACTTATCTAACGAATTACACTGAAAACTGAACACCTAAGCTTTCACTATAAATTTTAAAATCACATCTCAACTCATCAATTTCAGGTACTCCACGACTCAATATACCTAAGGATTTACAAAGAATACTATTTCCTATGACTCTAGCAAGAATGTGCAGCCAACCCAGGCGTGGTGGCACACACCTGCAACCCCAGCACTTGGGAGGTTGAGGCAGGAAGATCTTTGTGAGTTTAAGGCCAGCATGGGCTACATAAGAAAGTTTAAAGCCAGGCTAGGCTAAATAGTGAGATTCTATTAAAAAAAAAAAAAAAGCACAGTGAACATTGTGTTCTTTTTTTAAACAGATTTAAGTTCTGCCAAAATACATGAGTCTCATGTATTTCATAAGCAAAACCTATGTTAGATTCATTCATAATCACTACTGTAGTACTGAACTAAAAATAAAACATAAGAACAGATTAGCTTTCCATGCATTATCTGATTTATACAATACTGTTACACACAACTCAACTTTGTAAGAGCTAAGAGTTTTAGCAGCACCTACCTTAAAATTATCACTAATAATTTACATAAACTGAAGACTTCAAAAGTATCAGCAGCAAGGTAATCTTGATACTTTATTATGAGTATGATCCTTCTTGTCCTTCCTTAACTTCAAAGAAAAGTATCCTCTCTACCTTTCTAACATAGCATATACTTCTAGTTTCCAAGGAAATCGATCTCACCAGCCCACTCCTCACAAATACAAGCATCATACCATCTTCAATTTATCATCTCTGGGTCATAATACCACCTACCAAGGATAAGTTAACTACATCAAAGATCACATAGGAATTGCAGGAACCTCGCTTCCTATAAGACCTACAAAGCAAGCACTCTTGAAATCAAGATCCAGCTCATATTTAGGTTTGTATTTATGATACATAAATATGTATTTTTATTAATTGAAAATGCCAAACAATACTCACTTTGCAATCTTTAAAAGGAGTAGTTTTTGATTGGTTCCTGCTGAAATACTCATCAATGCATGCCTGAAACTTTTTGGAAATGAGAGCTCCATCTTCCCAGCTGCATTCTGAGTAAGGAAGGCCCTGCCATTTGCAATAATAGTCAGGGTAACCTGCTGCTGACTTCTGGTTGGAATGAGCTGTGAGATAAACCAGATTATTTGTTTTGTTTACATTTAATCTCAGGAAACTACTTCTTAGTAAACACTACATGAGAAAACAACATGTACTTTATAATACTATAGTTTAATAAGAGCAAGATAATGTATTTAATATGCAGTATATTTATGATCCTTCCAGAAAATCTGAAAATAAATCTAAAAAGATAAAAGTTTTACTCAAATCATTTATAACTAACCAATTATACGCTCCACTATTTGATACTGTTTATGTAGATCGTCTGTAAGTTCTTGCTGGCAATTATAATACTCCACATCTTCTGGGGAAGCATTTTTCAACCTGAAAAAAGTTAACCAGAACAGACTTCAAAATCTCCTCTAAATAACTTATCCCACTAAATATTATCCACAGCACAAGAGCTCCCATTTTGCCACTTAATCTTAAAGAGAAGCTTGAACAATCAAGAAACTGAGGCAGAAATAGATCACGATTAATTTTTCATTTTACAAATTTGAAATTTGTAATGTATGACAGACATTTCTATGTGACTGTTATCAAGGAAAGGTTTGGATGGCTGCCCTTGAGATGGAGTATAACTAATGAGAAATAGCTATTTTAGGCTGTCATTTAGTTCTTGGTTATGTATCTAATTACCAAGAGTTTAGTAATAATCTTTAACAACAAAAACAAAAAAAGATATATAGCATATTTACCATCTTTTTGTTTCTTGATCTTTTTTCTTGTAATTATCTAATTTTTTCATTCCTCTAACATTCTGCTGTTTAAGGGTTTCTTCTGTCTCCCAAGTGTTGTGGATATGGGACCATCCTTTCCATTTAATTAAATACTGGATCTCTCCTGACTCCTTGTTTTTTTCAAATCCTGCATTTGGATCACCATCTGCTTCAACTGCATAGATGGTGGTAGTAGCACCAGTAGCTAAAAACAAACATAGAAGATGATGTTTCCTTCCATTTAGGATTGTTTCCTTTTAACTCAAAATTATTAAGAGTATGAATATAAAAACACTCTTGAAGTAAACAATTAGGTACAGAAATTTATAGGAAATTATGTTATACATAAATAAAACAGACTAAGAATTTTAGAGCTGAAGAATTAGCTAATTTAACACCTTAGTTTTAAAATGAGGGAAAAAGGGTCAAGAGAGTGGAAAATATAACATTACACATCAATTTACAATAACTGATAACTGGAAAGTTGATAGTTTTAAATTACTTTAATTTCCAGCTATCTTTAAAAACTATCTCCAGATAAAAAATAACCTACTTGTTTCTGTAAGAAAAGTTTTTTCAAAAAACGAATGTGTTGAGAAATTTCAAAAAACGAATGTGTTGAGAAATTTGAACAACAACTAATTACTTAGGTATAGCAGGCCAAAAAATCAAATTCACAAGTTAGAAATTTTCTATGTATCTACAATATATGACAGGATGTCAAGTGGGTATTTTCTGGGAAGAAGCTATTTAGGCCAAGAACCAAATACGGCTTCACAGAAAACAGGTAAAACAAAAGAAAATTCATCCTCTTAGCATTTAAAATATTTAAAGAGCTATTTTGACTCATGCTATTTAAAAGCCAAACAATAAAGTGTTTTTTTAAAAAATACCTCCTTTTCTCCCAATACGACAATCCATAAACCTTTCTATTGTTTCAAATTCCTCTTCCTCAGGTTGAGGAACATCTTCTCCACAGACTTCTAGTAGGTCATCGGAATCTGTCTTCATTTCCTCATCTTCCTTATAGCTCACATTGACAGTCGCCTGGCGACGAGAACTTCTTTTATCATTATCATAGTCTTCCTCATCGTCATCTTCCTCAGATGAATCAATTTGTCTCTTTTTTTGCCCAAGTATCTTTTTCCCATTTTTTGACTTGGATCTAGAGAAAGATAAGAAAAAATATGGGGGTTGGGGATTTAGCTCAGCAGTGTAAGGACTACATGGCAAGCACAAGGTCATCAGTTCGATCCCCGGTACCAAAAAGAAAAAAAATACAGTGTCTTAATAAAAGCAAGATCTGAGAAACTATATTCAAAAAGAATGAATATGCTCCATAACCAACAATTTTTAGCAACAAGTCATGAACGTTTACCTGTTTTGAGGTTTTCTGCTTTTTACTTTGTTTTTTGGCTCATAATCTGATTCTGTTTCATCACAGCTGCTTTTATCTCTCTCTTCTTCAGATTCTGAATCTGAACCAGACTGAGATGGAGATCCCGATCCAGACATTTGCCAGTCTTCACTGTATATAAAATTTATGAAGTGTTTTTATTTACACATACATAAATAACTTCTGTCACTAGTAAAATACAGAGATGATCAAACCAACTAAATCTCATTCCAGCTAATATCAAGACTCTCATTATGGATGCAAATATATTATACTAACTTAAAGAGTCACAGGTTTAATTTTGAAAATTTTGAGTATTAGCCCTCTCCAAAAATAATATTATACTCACTTTCATATTTGCTGTCTAGAGGCTGATACTTCAAGAACATGTCTTTTTAATTACAGCACGTATTAAGTTTAAAATGTAAAGAAAAGTAAAAAAACAAAAAAACAAAAACTACCATCAGCATTATCTCAACCAAGGTTCAACAATTACCTCAGCTTTTTTATTTTTAAATCCATATAATCTATTTGTTTTTTCCAGTCAACAGATGGAGAAAAAATACTGCGTAAACACATTAATATTTCACTTTTATATAAAGTTTAAAGGAAATATATATATATTAAATTCTTAGGTTTACAGACTGAATAGCCCCAATTAAAAATCTGAAAATTTATGAGCATTTCCAGAGCACAGGAAAGCTCAGCTAGGCTCTGAAATACTTCTGATCCTGAGCATTTCAGGTAAGGAATGTTCAGTCTGTGTCCTCGCCTGTCTTCAGCTACTGCTTTGCTCCACTGCTCTCCACGTCCTGTATCAATTATGACAATGCTGAAGTACAAACAAAACGTGTAAAATCTGATTTTGAAAACAAAAATAATACAAAATAAATTGTTTTTATATTAACTTTTTAGGGCTTGGATAATGAAAGCAGCAATATGCAGGATATGTGGGGGGAAATCTCCCTTTTTATATTTTTAAAATATAAATCATAATTTTTACATTCAAACAAATATATTCATCATCTCAAATTAATTGTTTTTTAAAATATTCTGCTTCTACTCATGTTAAATTGAGAGATTAACAACTCAGTGTGAAATTTACATAGTTGACAAGGCATAGCAGTTGAAAATGCAATAGTGTTGCATTGAAAACTAGACTTACAACAGCCTAACTCTCCAACAGAGCACTAACTTGTGTGAAGCCTTGGGTCTGATCCCTAAGCAGTTCCTAGACAGGCAGAGAGGGAAGGGGGGTGGGAGAGAAAGGGAGAAAGGGGAGAAGAGAAGGAGCAGGGGAGGGGAAGAGGAGTGGAGGGGGATAAGAAGCAAGGGCAGAGAGGAGACAGAAAGGAGGGGAGGTAAGAAACAGAGAGAGAACAAGGACAGAAAAGGAAAGGGAAAGAAACAAGGAGGCAGTGAGGCAAGGGGCACACACTGTGACCCTAACTATCTGAAATTCAACAGCAGCCTAGGTGAGCGAGGACCTCTCTCAAAAACGGGCTGAGAGAAGAGCTGAGTAGCAGGGCACCCCTAGTCAATCCCCGGTTTTTACAATAGAGAGAGAAACTACAGAAAACTGTAAGGCAGGTCTACAAAAACAGCCATAATAGGGCATTATCAATAAAGGGGTTAAAAACATAATACCAGAAGATTCAGAGGGGGAAAAAAAATACTGAGGCTGGGATAAAGCTCAGCAACACAAGCACCTGCCTGGCAAGCACAAAGTCCTGAATCCAATTCCTGGTATCAAAAAAATTTGTTGAGGATAATCTGAATGATCCAATACATATCTACTAATAGGATTATAGAAGCAAGTTACAGAATAAGAAAATACTAATGACTAAATTTCCGAAAAGACACGAATCTTCACATTAAAGATACATAGATCCTGTGGAGAAACAGTATCAAATCCAAAAGACACACCAAAGTGAATGTGCCAAATACCAAAGACAAACAGAAAAATGAAACAAAATGGAATGTTTCTAAAAAATAAGAGAAAAATCCTAAACCTTTTAAATGTATGTAAATTGAGAGTTTGAAACAATATTTTCTGTCAAAGTTCCCAGGCAATTATGTTTCTAAATTATTTTTGAAGATGAAAGAAGTTTCGTGTGTGAATAAGGACTATTAATATAAATTTAAATATCGTCAATAATCCTGTGGTTCCTAAAATTCTATTTCCCAAGATACTAAAATTTTAGAACTAAGTAATCTTTAAAATTTATAAATAGGGGAGGGGGCTTTAGGAGATAAAGGGTTACATTATAAAGACAAATGTTAAGGGCTTATGATTTACATTATCTCAAAAATGACATGAATAAAGAGTCTAATTTGGGACGACAATTTTCATAAAGTAATAAAGTCATCAGTATTTTCCTGATTATGAAAGTAGTCCAGTGAACAAAATGCCATACTCTTTATGCTTTTTCCTTTTGATGTCACTTGAGTCATCGGAGTCATCACTGCTAGAAGAATCCTGTAGGAAAAATAAAGGTCAGTGTCATTCACTAATGACTACAATTTAACAATGTTATCAAATTTTGCCGTACTTATTGCTTTGCTCATAATTGCATCTGTAAAGTCTTTTTGTGTTCCATAGTTACATTTGTATTGGCTTAAAATAGTAACATTTTTACTGTAAATTAACAGTCAGAAAAATCAGGTAAATATATCACCATTTTGTGCAAAACCAAAAAACTACTATCTCCGGTGACCATCACTGGTGTACTAGATAATCAGATGGAATAGTAGCTGTTTATAAGTTAAATTTCATGCTAACACTTTTCTTCACCATGAGACAGTTGTGTTTTGTTTTGCTTTGATTTTGGTATGGTACTGGCGATTGCTGTGGCCATTATACTGAGCTACATTCCTACCTTTTAACTTTTTGGGACAGGGCCTGAGAAGTTATTAAGTTGCCCAGGCTGGGCTCAAACTGTGGTCTTCCTGCCTCAGCCAACCAGAGTGCTGGGATTACAAGTATGCACATTTGGCTCTATGTAAATTTTTCTTGAATTATGCATTATGCAAACATATACACATGTTGCTCGCACATGCAATTTATAGATGCAATCTATTCTTTAAAAACTACTATGGCAATAATTTTGCATTTTTTGAGAGCTATGATAGACACCCACTGATAGGTGAATAATGAAAATGTGGTATATATACACAACTACTAGTCAACAATAAAAAAAGAATCAGAATGTATTTATCATTTGAAGCAATATGGATGGAACGAGGGAACACTGTGTAAATGAAGTGAGCCAGGTACAAAAAGACATATAGCCCACCTCATTTATGTGTGGGTACTAAAAAGCTCATCTTGCTAAAAAGCACAGAATAGAACAGTGGTTTTCAGGCCTCAAAGGATGTGTCAGAAGGAGGGATGGAGAGAACAGTTAAAGAAAGAGTATATATAGATGGATAAGAAGATCAACCTCTATGGTTCTACAGAACAGCAGGGTAACTAAGGTTGACACAATGAATTGTTTCAAAAGAATACAGATGATACTGAATTTTCCAAACACAAACATGATGAAAATGTCTTAAGTGACAGATGCACCAAGTACCTTGGATCTGATCATTTCACATCGTATACATGTATTGAAATATCATACTGTAACCCCACAAAAATGTGTAACAATGTGTTAGCTAAAAACAAAAATATGTTTAAAACAATTTTATTTTAATATTCTGTACAAACAGCAAAATTCATTCATTGTGTATATATGTATATGCACCCAATATACATATTTCCTTCATATGTTGTGTTTAGCTTATCTTGTTTTGCTATAAGCAAATGCACATGAATTTCCCCTTAATTATTTTTGATTAATCCTCAAGGGCAGAAATAAATCATGCGTCTACATTTTTAAAACTTTCACAAATATTTTTAAATGCACGTATCCCAGACTCAGGCTTGGAAAGCCAAGGGTTTTTAATAGTTTCATAAATATTAAATGATTAAGAAACATGCCAATTTTAAAAATAGCTCCTTATGAAAACACACCTCTTCTGACCCACTATTAGACGAAGCCAGATGTTGCTGTTGCTGCTGCTGTTGCTGTTGCTGCTGCTGTTGCTGCTGCTGCTGCTTCTTGAGCATTGCAGATCTCTGAACAGCGAGAATACTAGGGCTAGACTTCCAAAACTGTTAAAGAAAACAAGAACGAGGGGAAGATGAAATGTTTGAAATACCAAAAATCAACAAATAAAACCAGTTTAGTAACAATTCCAGCATTTTTACTCCTACCAAAAAATAAATGAGTATTTTCTTCACACGTCACATATAATGCAGTGTCACTGCAATACAGTTAAAACAAAATGCTGGGCCTTAACTGTACAAAATTTTGGATACTTCAAGTTCTACAGACTAATGATAAATTATGTGGGGGTGGTGGTGAGAGCATTATTTTAAAAAAGCAAACTAACACTATGCTACTACTAATGCTACTCCCTGTGCAGTTATCTGTTTTATCCATGTGAGGTAAAGATGAAGAGCCTGAGTCAGAATATAAATCAACTATGTCACTGTGACATTAGCTCAGCCCATTTTTCTTTGGGTGGGGTGACAAGAATTTCTCCATGAAGCAGTGTGCATGTTGACTTATATTCTCCACCTAAGCATCTTATCTCATCATGGAGTGATAGTTTTGCATGCACTGCATGAAGGATAGACAGGTTTTAGCTTTATCTTCTAGCTTTTTCCAAACAAAATGGCTCTTATTTTCTATCAGTTACCTATGAGGAAGCAGAGCATTAATAAACCTTCCTGTTAACTGTGAAATGCCACCTTTGAAAGCAGATCTCATGAAGCCTTCTTTATCCACAAGAGTAAACACTTATGAAATTTAACTTCTGCCTCAATAGGAGGCAGAAAAACTTTTATTTATATGAATGTGCATTTATAACTGTAGACTGCTCTAAGCTTTTATTCTACAGATACAGTCACCAGTTTGAGAATCACTAAAAGTAACTTTCAGTGTTTAAATTTTATTTTTCTAAATCTACTTAAGAACAACATGAGCCAATCCTATAAACTCGCCCAAATTAATACAAGAAATTAACTTTTCACGGGACATTTCATTACCTCTGCTCCATCCACTTTTGGTGGTTTTGCTTGAACTTTGTTTGGTCGGGACGCGTCTGACTCTGATTCTGACTGACTGCCTGAGTCAGATGCAGACTCAGAGTCACTGCTGCCTGACTGGCCGCTGCTCCCATCACTGCTGCTCCCAGTACTCGAACCAGATCCAGAGTGTGAAGCTGACCCAGAATCATCATCCGACTGGCTACAAATTGAAAATAAACAAGTTTTAAATAAAATCCATTAGGAATTTAATTTTTGTTAGTTTGGTTGTTTTTTGAAACTAGGTTTCACTTTGTAGTTCGGGCTGGCCCTGAGCTCTTCATGTAGTCTGGCCTGGCCTCCAACTCATGGCAATCCTCCTTCCTCAGTCTCCCAAGTGCTGAGATTACAGGCATGTGTCACCATGCCATGCAGTTATTTTTCTTAAAAGTCAATAGAAACTCCCAAATGATTAAACATTTCATGCGCTGGCCAAATAGAGAAAACAATTAATCTTCAGTCATTTATAGTAACTGACATATTTAGTACAGCTTTGGCCAAAGCCTAAGCAGTAAGATCAAGATAATGAGCAAAACCTACCAAGTACAAGTCCCTAGGCTAGCTATAAGCAATTATAAAGTAGGAACTTTGAAAAGAAAAGGTTAAATTATTGAAATTTTTATAAATCAGGCAAAAAAAGGAATTTACTTCTAATTTCTAGTTGATTTCAAGGCTACATCTCTGTTCTATAATTCCAGCAGAATGCAATTATAATCAAGCTATTATAAAACATATTTTACTTTTAAAAATTAGTAATAATTCTGAGAAAAACTTTAAACTTCTCATGGATCCATATATAAGTGTGAAATAATAAATTCTAGTAATTCCTAACCTCTATACACACAGAAAGTAACACCTTACTAAGCAGCTTTTTTTCCCCATTTCTAATTCTTGGTCCAAGGTACCAGAGAAATGGTCTGGACCAACCAGTATATTATACAAAACTTTTTATCTCCAGGCTATTTGTTTACATGGTTTTAAAATCTGAATTGTTCATAACTTGAACATTAAATTTCTGGTACATAAGGTAGACCCAGCTTTTGACATTATTTCATTTGGCTTCATGAGAAACCACAGGTAACAGAATTTATGTATATATGGCAAAGCGAAAGCCATATACTATTCTGTCATTTTTAAAAAACATTCCACCAGATGGCAGAACTGCTTTAAGAAAATAGATCACAAAAGTAGCTAAGGACTTAAAGACTTTTGACATAGTTAAACAGAAGTTTACAAGGATTTTGATTCTGAGTTAACATTAAAATATTTAAACCATGAACAAGAATACCCATGTTTCCAAACCTACTGGAATATAAGGTTTTCTTCATAGAAACAGTAAACAAAAATTTGCCTATAACAGACTTATGCTACCAAGGTTATTTTTGCCACTTCTTCCATCTCATTCAATTCTGAGGCCCCAAAATAGCAGTCTAGTAACTTAAGAAAAACTGACATATTTGATTTAAATCCTTTGAAATTTTAGCACTGATATTAAAAAATGTTTTCCTGATCAATAACAACTTTTATTTCTCTATTATTAACCTACTAGGATTTAAAAAAAACAAAAAACTGTTCCTTTGCTCAATAAACTTTATGCATGTGTTAGGTACTCAAGGATAGTGAGGTGAGACAGAGCTCTTACCATTAAAAAAAACCTTCTAAGCTTTGAGACAGTCCTGTAAACTGGTCAGTACCATTCCGTGCTACATTTAAAACAACTGATTCAGACATAATCAAGTCTGGTGCAGAAATCAGAGAATATGTACAAGAAAATGTTATAAAATTTATTCTGCAGGTAAGAAGAGGTAAGGGGACCATATAAGTCTTTGCTTGTATTTGAGATAAATTTGTTTGATTTGAATATAATGCAACACACAAATTATCAAACCATCACACAGTATCTTACAATACATACAATTTTTATGTATTATTTCAAAAATTAAAAAAATATGCAAAAATATTTTTAAAGAAGAAATATCTTTTCTTCTTTCTAGACTCTTGCTATGTAGTTCAGGCTGGCCTGGAACTCACTGTTCAGTCCAGGCCAAGAACTTGCTGTGATCCTCCTGCCTCAGCCACCCCAGTACTGAGATCCTAGGTCACCACACCAAAATTATCTTCTTTACTATTAAAGGAATGATCTCAAGGATATAAAATGAAAAAAAGTAAGATACAGAACATTATAATATGCTCCCTTTATACAAGAAAAAATGTTTATATATGCTTACTTATACTGTACTCTTAAAAAGCAAAAATGGTAACATAAACCAACAACTAATGTAAAAATGGCTATTCAGAGATGGAGGATTATACACAACAGGGACTGAAAATGGTCTTCAGTTCTGAAATCATGTGATGTTTTATAAAATTCAAACTGGAAAAAAAAATACACAGGACCAAGAAAAGACAGTCTCTACATAAACAAGCTAAAATAGATGAAAAACTTATCCTTAATAACTTTAATTTCAGCCTAATGCAACAAATGTTCTTTCTAAAATAAAAATTTGATCACAGCTGAACCTCATTTAAAAGTTTCAGTCTTTCAAAGTTCAGACACTAATGAGCCCTTGCAGAATTTCATCTCTGCCTAGTTTCCCATTACAAAGTTGTGCATCAGATTACAACCAGTTTTTACAGCCACTAATGATCACAGTTTCATCTGTTAATTAGAGGCATAAATGTTAGTATTTTATTATTCTTCATTTACTTGCCATGTAATCTGTTCATTATTAAGCAGAATACTTCTAAAAAAGAAAATTTCCCTCATATCTGTTATCCTTAACGAACATAAAGCAAAAGCATTTTCATTTCTTTTCCTTATTTACTAGTTTTCAAAATGAGTTAAATCACAAACATTCTTCCAAGAACACCAATAATTTTTTTAACTCTTGTTAGGAAATGTTGTATTTGATCTTCACTGCTAGCACCCTTCTTGATTTACAAACTGTCCCATTTTAGTAAATAAGAAACCACTGATTAGCTGAGTCCTTATGACAAGAACTCAAGCTGGGGGTTTAGATCAGCAGCATAAGTGCCTGCTTGGCAAATGCGAGGTTGTGAGTTCAATCCCGGGTACCAGAAAACAAACAAACAAACAAACTCAAGTAGTAAGCAATTTTTGAAAGTTTACTTGTATTTTGATATGACAAGATTACTGGGATCATCTTGGGTATTTCTTGCCTTGGGCTGTAACCCAGCTCTTTCATCAAAAAACTTTTTTTCTTTATCTCAGAAATTAATTGCAATTTGAGTATCAGGTGAACCTATCGATAATAGACTGGCCATTACTTTTAAGTTTTTTTAATGGAATAAACTAGAATATATGCATTAAAAAATACATTATACCAGTATGTCCAAATCAATTCCAATTCAAAGGTGTTTTACTTAACTTTCAATCTTATATCTATCTCCTCACTGGTATTGTTTCATGGTTCCAAATGACATTAACAAAATTGCATTTGCTTTGTGTTACAATATTGATGAGTTTCAAAATAATACCATTATAACACTACAATTACTAAAAGTTAAAATTTCTTAGCAATTCCATTTGTCCTCAGAAAACTGTAACACAGTGAATACAGGAAAAAAATATATAAAGTTCTTGAGCTATTCTTTAAGCTTTCTATAATTTGAGATTAACTCAAAATCCAAAAAATAGTAAAATATTTCTATGTTATTATATCCTTCCTTTATTAATGTTCAGTATCACACAATCTCATCTGCAAGTAATAGATTACAAAATGAGAAAATTTTAAAGTCACAGAACACAAATGGAACAGGAAAGTTAACAAGGGCATAAAAAATGTTATCTAATACTGTATGTAGTCATTCTATAAATTGGTCAAGCTAGGCAAGTAAAAATATAAGGACTGCAAAAATCTTTTAAGAAACCTAAAAGATAGCTGACTGTGAAAACAAATTGAGAACTGTAAGTAAGACTTGCCTAACAGAGAACTAGCTAGCTTAGTTTATCTTCTTTTCCTTAGTAATGGAGATACCAAAGTTATGGTCAACCCTGTAGCTAAACATGGCCATGACAAGATACCAGCATAAGCACTGGCATGTACTTTCCCAGAAAGCTGTTCAATGGCAGCTCTCAACCAGGAAGTGCTCTTTAATAACCTTTCTGGTTTCATTCAAAGTCTATAGCCAGTGGCAGAAAAGATGGGGAGACTGCTCAAAATTCACATTTCACAAGTTTCTTCAGCATAGAAGCAAATGTTCTTTTTCAATATCATCAAAGTTATTGTAACTTAGCTGATAACTTGATTGACTAGAAAAAAAATAACATTCTGTTCAGTACAAAATGAGATGAGGCCGACTAAGGTGGGGCACACCTGGAATCCCAGGACTCTGAGAGAATGCTGCAGGAAGACAGGCATTTCAAGCCCTGCATGAGCAACTCAATGAGACCTTGTCTCAAAAAGTTAGAGAGGATGGTGCACACCCTTGGGAATGCAGCTCAGTAGGATGAAAGCCCTGGGTTCAGTTCCCATTACAAAAAAGAAAGAAATGACATGAAACTCACTGAAGTTTTTAAAAATTTAACCTTGTAGCTTTACGTTTAGTGCAGGTGTAACATTCCTGCCCAGTTTTATTGAACCGCATGCTTAGGCTCCATTCTATACCTACTATATCCTATGGTGAAAACCAGAACTTTAATGAATTGAGGGGTTTTAATGGCTTTGTTCCTAGGATAGAATGATTAAAGTGCAATCTTTGCCTACTTTTCCAACTTAATTTAAACCCACTGTACTCTGCACTTTAGTCTTACTTTAGCCTTTGACTTTGCCTCAGAACCTTGGTCTAAGCAGTTATCTCTACTTAGAAAGTCTGTAACGCCACTCTACCCTCTTCCCTAGTACTCCTACTGTATGGGCTTTCACTTCTCAAGTCATGATTTTCCTAGACTTCCTCCTCCAGACTACTTTAGGCAGCTGGCACTTAACACACGCTTAACTTAAACTAGCTGAGCACAGGAATGTTTTACTTAACAAGTTATCCCTACTTTCTAGCATTCTGAAAAACTAAAAATGTATTTGTGAATTTGTAAATAAATAACGAACACTATCTCCTCTTCCTTTCTGTTAGAAAGCCCAGTAAGTGCCCTATGGTTGCTGGAGGTGAGGCTGTTGACCAGTGCAGCACCTGGAGCGGGGTGGGTAGAGTGGGACAGAGCAGTGCTGTGACTTATGCATGGGAGCTGGGGTTTCCTCAGCAGCTGCCGTAGCCTGGACACTACATGGGGTTGGGGGGGTTTAACCCTAAACCTTCCACACAAATTCTGGTTTTTCCCTCCAGGTTTCGCTGCCTCTACATTTCTTCTTTTGCTTTTCTTCTTCCTTAAATTCATCTGATTTTAAACTGTTAAGCAGAGACTTCTTGAAAAATATGAAAACTGAGTCCACTTCCCACAGTCACAGTTGTCTAAATCTGGGTATCACCAATTCCAATGGACAATGCAGACACCGGAATTCACAAATCTCCTTCCTCAAACAAATGTCTAATACATGAAAAATTTCACTCATTTATGTCATCTGGTTCGGCATTATGAACTTTTCTCATTTCTCACTTAAAACAAAATTTTAATCATAAAACTCAGTTTATAAAGCATCTTCATACCATATTCCATTTTATGCTTACAACAAAAATTATCCTGAAAGACATATCTAAGGAAGTAGTTTTCCTAGTTCCTTTTCAGAGCAGGAACCCTTCTAGGAATTCAGCATTAAGAACAGAATTATTGATGTTCTTAATTCTAGATGTAGCCAAATTCTCTGTGCTACCCTGTTTATTCACAGCTTCGGTTCTTCCTTCAGGCTCCTGTTTGTTTCTGACACATGCAAGTCTGGCTAGGGAATGAACAACTGTCTATATTATGGTCTCAAACATGAGAAGGCTTGTCTTGTGTCTTCTTCCTCATTCTCATCTCTTTTGGGGAACTAAAAAGTGACAAACGCTGGATAATGTTAAAGCCAACAAAACTGTTCCACTAGCCAGAGTAGCGCTCACTTCTTTGACAGTGAAAAAGAAATGCACCAGAGGCCCTATGTTTTAGAGTCTCTCCTATTTGAACTGTTTTTCTAACTAATACACTGCATTGTCTATTCAACAAACATTCGAAACAACAGGTTTTACATCTCAACTAACAAGGGTTAGAGAAAACCTCAAGGTTCTCTACTAATGACAAAAAGCCATGGAGGAGCTGGGGATTTAGCTCAGCAGCCTCAGTGCCTGCCTGGCAAGCATGAGGCCATGAGTTCAACCCCCATTTCAAAAAAAAAAAAAAAATCTATGGAGAAAAACAAATCTTCCTCATAATTAAAAAGCTAGAAGATGAACCCCTGATTGAGTAACTAGAGGTGGGAGAAATGGTGACTGAGGCAAATTTAATCGAGGAAGTGATGGCCAGAGCTCGGCATAGGCACCTACATTCCTGGACTTTTCCCCATTTGGAGAAGGCTGCTTCTTGGGAGCAAACTCTTTTAAGACTGAAATGAAAAATACATTCATTAAGTAGCCATCTCCTATTTCCCTAGGCACAGGTTACTGTTCCTACTGCCTCTATTATATTCGTGTTACTAATAATTTCTTTACAATATTCCAATTATTTACATATGTGTATGTCTCTCCTAATGAATTTCTAAAATTCATTAAATTGAGATCTTCAGTTATTTTTATAGACCATTATCTGTCATTCAGTTCAGCACGACAGAAGAAACAATGGAAAGTAGCATTAAAACCGGCAAAGGGCCCACAAACAGCCTTATACTTCCCCCATCACTACTGTTCATAAATACATTACAGACACACAAATGAATATAAGTAACACAAAAGTCTGACGAAACAATCTAAGTAGTAACTACCATCAGTATGACTGAAAGAAAAGCTGGCCTTGGTACTGCTATTATGCACAGATCAACAAAAATAATTTTTTGAGCATTCTAAACGAAATTGTTCTATATTCTCTTTTTAAAGTACCCTACGCTGGGCAGTGCTGTAATCCCAGCACTTGGAGGCTGAGGCAGGAAGATTACAGAGAGTTCGAGGCCAGTCTGGGCTACATAGTAAATTGAAGGCCAGACTACACTACACAGTGAGACTCTGACTCAAAAAACAAAGAAACCAATAAAGAACACTATAAAAGTTGGGCATTTAAGCACAGCACTCTGGGAAGCTGAGGCAGGAGGACTGCAAATTGGAGCCTGGTCTGAGCAGCTTGATGAGACTTTGTTTCAAAAATAAAAACTTAAAAGGACATAGAAATGTAGAGATAGAGCTCAGTGCAAAGCCCTAGGTTCAATTCTCAGTACCTCAAAAAATTTAAAAAACAAAGTATACCATGATTTTATTCCTCTACAATATCAAACTGAAAGCATGAGAAGAAAGTTGCTAGAAAGGTGTGACTGGAATAGTAACTATTTGCATGACTAACTTCAAAGGTGATTTGTTTGAGTTATTCATGTAGAACCAGAGGTAAATTCAAAATATTTTCTTAAATTTTCTCTAGTAAGAATTCAGGGAATAATCAGATGAGAAGTAAAGGCTTTGTACACATAGATTTAAAAGTTACAGGACAAGGTTCATAACTGACCACAATTTTCTGCAATATTAAAGGCAGGATAAAAAAATCTCGAATCCTACATTTATAATAACTAGGTAAATTTTAATGACTACCTATCATGCTGGAGTCTAATACACACAAACTAAATTTCAAAATAACCAAGAAGAAAAAATAAACAGACTAATCAAGAGGAGGAGGGTAGCAGGTGGTCAAAGATCAAACTAGACTGCCATGAGATAAAATGTGTTGAAGACAGATGAATGTGCATTAGTGTTCATTTAACTACCATCATTTCTTTTGTGTACAATGGAAATGATCCATAATATTTTAGTTACCACAATTAGGGCCAATATTTGAAAGTTCATCCAGGTGTGGTGGCGCATGCTTATTATAACTCCAGCACTCTGGGAGGCTGAAGCATGAGGGTGACAAGTTCCAACTCAGCCTGGACAATTTAGCAAGACTCTGTCTCACATACAAACACACACACCAAAAAAGAAAGAAAATTTCTTAAAAGGGTAGGGGTAGAACAGTGCAAAGGTTCAAAAGTGTCAAATTCTTAAAACTACTAAATAATAGATTATCCACATAGTTTTTAAAAAAGTTTTAAAATTACATGCTCTTAAAATTTAACAAATAACTGCCATAAAAAGTTATCAGCACCATGTAATTTTAAAGAAAACTATAATTTGGTTTTTCATCATAATGCAAATACCCACAGAGCATGTGGCATAGGAGAACAAACTCCATTTTACTGTTGTTTACTAAAAAAATGATCCAGTGATACCTTGCTACTCGTTAAGTGGTTTCAGAAGGTGCATCCAGCAGCAAAAACAAGAACAAAACAAACTAGACTAGGAAAGCATAGTGGGTCAAGACGCAATTGATAAAAATAAGTTTGGGACTGTATGTTCAGTATCGAACAGATGAGCACCAGGACAAAGTTTTCTTGTCAAAATTTGCCCAGTACCAAATTCAGTGAGTTAAAGCAGTCAAGTGCAAAGCTGTATAGACTTGTGTAAGCCATGTAGTATGTGAAATAAGCTACTGCTCATTAGGTCAATCCTTTGACATAAAACACATGCTAAACCCAGAATAGAAAAAGGATTAATTTGCAATTCTAGCAGCCATTTATACAGTTAATTGTAATTATTAAACTTTCCTGTCAAACCCAATTTCTTCTTCTCACTAATGTAATGTGGAATTAGTCCATCTCAAACTGTGAAAAAAGTATTACAGATGTTATATCAAATGACAGTAATTTTAAGCCAGAAATGGTGGCAATATCTATTATGGCAGCAGCCCTCTGAGAGGCTGAGGCAGAAGAATTTCAAGTTTGAGCTCAGTCTGGGCCTCTTAGCAGCTCAGCAAGACTGTCTCAAAATAAAGGGCAAGAAGTGGCTGAGGATACAGCTCAGTGAAGTCCCCGAGTTCAACCTCCAATGCCAAAAATAAATAACAATCTACCTCAGGTGAAAAACAAGAATTCTTGTTTTAGACTTGAGGGGAGTTAGACTGTAATAGCACTGCTTCTGATGATCCCATGAATTTATATTTAACCTCTGCAAGACAGCATTCACTGTCTTCTACTGACATCAACTGCCTTAGTATTAAATTACTCTCTACTTTTTGCCTAAGTCTACTGAAATACCTCACTATTCCAAAAGCCACATTACCAAGACAGTTTTATTACACATAAAATTTAAGATTACCAGGGCTTTAAATGATCCTGAAAACAAAAGGACAGAAAAGAAGAAAATCAAACCTTTTCTCTAATATTGACATGAATGTGGAAGTCAACCATTTACCTTGTGATCAAACTGCTCCATTAGAACTATACAGATTCTGTATCTGTTACCATGTCCACCTGACACAGGTATCTGTGAAGGCTACCTTGCTTTAAAGAAATTGGAATTTTAAGTTATTCCATGGAATCTACCACATTAAGTAGTCTGTCAATCATCTAAACCCTATGGACAAATTATTTCTGAAGTAATGAGTAGAACTGAGAAGTAGCTACTCAAAGTCATTTTCATTAGAAGAGTAGTATCTCACCATTCTTGGGCTAAATTTATGTCTCATCTCTAACAGATACTATAGACAACTTGAGAAGTCCCAACTGATTGGACACAACTTTGTCTCCAGAACTTTGTATTTTCACCTAAATAGTAATTTTGATTTTATATAATCTACCAAAGAAACCTCTGAGTATAGTCTTTCACTTATTGATGACTTCTGATGAAGTAGTCGCATCACTGCAGTGCCATGTAATAATGTATGTCCAGTTATAAATAGCAATTCTCAGTTACTTCTTTAGAACAAGTAGATTCTGGTACAATAGATTCCTTGGATCTCTCCCTAGAAGTAGTATTTTTGACCAGTGCATTCAGACATGAGAATATACTACAAAAGGTATCTCTCTAGCCTTTCTTTTTAATTCCACTATGCATCCTTATTTCTCTTTCTTACACCTGATGGTCACATAAAACTTCAGCATAATACTGAATAAACTTCAGAATAAAGAACTACAATAAGATGTCCAAAACATCTTGTGTAAGAGGACTTGTACAGTGAACACACATCAACTGTTCTTCCTTTCTTATGAAAAATGTTTCTTTTTTTCACTTTTTATCACTAAAATAAAAACAAATTAAGGTGGTCCATGAAAACTTTCCATATTGCTCATTACATCACTCCAGTAAGTTACCAAATTACACTTTTTCATTTTATTTGCATGCCTATATGGCTTCATAAATCTGAACACACTTTATATATAAACTGTTCCTTAGTTATTATCTCTAGATTATAATAATCCTTCCAAAGACTAAAACCAGAGGTTCCATTCAACCCAGCTATTTATTCCATTTCTTGGTAACTTCCCAGAAGAATTAAAAACCTCACAGCACAGTAATATATTCACACCCATGTTTATAGTGGCACAGCTCATAATAGCTAAATCTTGGAATAGTCCAAATACCCATGAGCCTATGAATACATAAAGAAGTTGTGGGGTTTTTTAGACAATGGAGTATTACTCAACCATAAAGAAGGATAATCCTGACACTTTTCTAGGTAAATGGATTCACCTTGAGACAATACTCTTATGTGAAATAAATCAGACATGCATGTTTAGATACACTGTCTGATTTGAGAAACCAAAAGTGTAAGTAAGGATCAAAATATATAACAGATATTGGGAAATGGAAAGAAAATGTTCAAATGAAAAGACAAAGGAAGGGGCAGGGGAAAAGGAAAGAAGGGACAAGAAAAAAAATAGAAGGAAATAATGGAAACAAAGCTTTTGTAAATAAGGAAGAAAGAGGGGTTGAAGGGAAGGGAAGGATATGGAAAAAAAGATGTATCTAAAAATTCCCTAAGATCAATGTTATTATGTATATCTAAAATGTACCAATAATATTTTTTAAAAATCATTCCCAATGTTTATTTGTAACACTGAGATGTACATAGGAATATTTTAGGATGAATGACCTATTCTGTATAGTATTGGGGTGGAGGTTACACAATTCTATGCACTTGTCAAAACCCACAGAATTATTTATCAGACAAACATTTATGCTGAGGCTCTTACAATGGGGTGCAGACTGACAGAAGAAACCTACCTTTATGATAGTCACCCTGGAGAGGCTGGGGGAAAATGAGCTAATATGAGTAACTTTGAAAAATAATGGTTTGACCAGAAGGTGTCAGGCTACACATAAAAATATACTGTGCACAAACCACTGTATTCTAGTTGGCAGTTTCTGAGGATATAGCCTAAAACTTCTAAAACTGCTTTACATAGATACTAGATTGGATCTATGAGAACATGGCGGGTAGATGATGGGAATCAGTTTCTCACTGCTGTACATACAGGTTATAGAACAGCAAGCCAGTGAGTGGTATAGCCCCTGTGAAATAGGATTTGAATTGGACACATCAGCATGAAATGTTTACCTTAATATAAATACAGATGGACAGATGCAGAAATAATTGTGTATGTGTATATATATTATACACACACACACACAATTTATATATATACACATTTATATATACACACATTTATATATATAAACACATAGTTTAGTATGTATATACCTGTTACCTAGCTCTGTCTGCTGACTGAGAGGGCCTAGAAGCAAGAATACTTCAGTAGCAATGAGCACATCCAACCTTCAAATCCTGGTTTCTAGTAACATTCTACACATCTACACCATCTTGAAGAGTAGCTGATTCTAAGGCAAAAGGATGACTGCCTGCCCGCAATCCCAGCACTGGCGGAAAGGGGAACACAAAGCAGGAAGATCACCAGTTTGAGGCCAGTCTGGACTCTGTGTCAAAAACCAGGATAGTTGGAACTGTGTAAAAGAACCAAAAGCCAACCTGAAAAGGCTCCCAATAGCCAAAGTCTGATTAATTTGTGTAACAAAATAATTTACTGAATTACAAAACAAAGTACAAAATATATACATCAATCTATGTGTATAATAATTTTTGGCAGAAATTTCAATTAACATGCCCAGATACCCCCTTGATTAGGAGATTGTGCTTAATTATCACTCAGCTCCACTGAGAGTAAACTAGACACAGTGACTTGATACCTACAAAGTGACTTGCATCCAAAGAATAACATGAAAAGAAATACTAACTTTAAAGTGAGGAAACCTGACAAATACTATCCTGACCAAGTAGATAAAAGTTAATTAACATCAACGGCTTATATCACGTGAGTAGAATACTTTATTTCTATAATAATCTTTCTTTCTTTCGTTTTTTTCTGGTATCAGGGGTTGAACTCATGACACCATGTTCGCAAGACAGGTGCTTATGCCACTGGGCTAGTCCCCAGCCCTGTAATAGTCTTTCTAAAACCAATAAACCCTAGTTTATCTTAAGAAAAACACAAGTCCAGAGTTGGGGACATTCTACAAGCTACCTGACCAATATGTCTCAAAACATTTATGGTCATTGAAAAATAAGCAAAGAGGGCTGGGATTTAGCTCAGCAGCATAAGTGCCTGCCTTGCAAGCATGTAGCTGTGAGTTCGATCCCTGGTACCCAAAAAAGAAAAATAAGCAAAGAGAGAAGTCACATATGTCAAAAGGACACTGAAGAAATCTGACAACTAAATGCAACTCAGTACTCTAGATTAAATCCAAGAACAGAAAAAACGGCATTAATGGAAATACAAAATCCACAAAAACTGCAATTTAATTAATATTTAGTGAATAGTTTTCAAAAAGTATTTTAAACTTTGTCTATACATCTAGTTTTCCCTTCTGGTAGGTATTAATAGTTAACAATGCTACATTACAGTTTTGAGGTAATTCATGTAATGCTCAGTGTCCTTCATACATACATAAACTTGGTTCAGTCAAAATACAAGCTCAGTGATCATTAGTTGCCACTGTTACTGTGTCTGAAGAAATGAAATTCACTTAGCTTCTTGCTGTCATGGCCATGAGACTATTCCTGGGGGTTTTCCAGAAAATAAAACCCCTATGTAACAATACTAGTAACAAACAACAACTATGGCTCCAAATGAACAGCTTTATATGTTTGCATGTGAATTTAATACATAAAGAATTGCTTAAGAATCTTGTTAAAGTAAAGATTCTGAATTCAGTTGGCTAGGGAAGAGGCCAACAATTCTTTATTTCAAGTAAACTTCCAAATTGACATTAATGCTGCTGTTATAAGCACCACAATTAGAGTTACATCATTTCTGTCTCTCAAACCTTCATACAAATATTTTCTCCATCTCTTTCCACAAAGACATAGTCTTATTTTTAAACAGCAAACTGTAATGGATATAACCCACCAGTCATCAAAATCTTAAGTAAGCATCTAGCTAAAACAGAAATAACAAATAGGCAAAGTCGATTTGTTTGTCTGCACACTACCTGTGCTCACATACAGAAAAGTCAACTCTAAAAATTAAGTCATGTACAATTTTCTTTCCCTCATCAGTTCAAATGAAGTATAGACAATCTAGATAACCATCATCTTATAAGATTCTGTGACTTTTTTTTTCTTTTTGATTGTTCTAGGGATTGAATCCAGGACCTCATGCATAGTGGACAAGTGCTCTACCACTCACTAAGCTACATTCCCAACCCTTTTTGACATAGTTTCGCTAAGTTGCCCAGGTTGGACTTGAACTTCCAATCTTCCAGACTCACCGTCTAAAATAGGTGAGATTACATGGTTGCACCACCTAATCAGGCTCTATGAAATTTTTATTTTGCTAACTTCTTTTGCACAGAAAGCAATCATGAAAGTTTCTATTAAGTAGTATTGAGTTTTTAAAAAAAGGAACAGGTATGCTTTTGGATTTGGTAAAATGTACAGGACACATTAGAAAAACTTAGAAGTATATACTGAACTGAGAAATAGGAATTAACAAATAATGAAATGGAAGAGTCATACTTCCCTTCACTTAATGGCATCACAGGAAATTCTGAGTTTTCTTAATTTGACGATCTTTACCTATCTTAACTTTGTGATGTTCAGCTTCTCTTTCTTTATGAAAGTTTCTCTATCCTTTGAAACTTAGCAATAAATTGACTTAAAAAAAAAAAAAACCTCAGTGAATACCCACTTGAACTGGTATTGCCTTCTTAAAATATTATTCATTTAGTGTAAGAAAGTAACTGACTGGCCGGGTGTGGTGGCACGCTCCTGTAATCCCAGCACTTGGGAGGCTGAGGTAGGTAGAAGAAGCATTGCAAGGAGACCACTACAAAGTGAGCCCAAAGCCAACCTGAACAGCAGCATAGCAAGAGCCTGTCTCAAAAAAAAAAAAAAAAAAGATTTTTTTTAAGTTAGGGTCTTCCCATGCAGCTCAATCTAGCCTCAAATTACAAATCCTCCTGACTCGGGATCCCAAGTATTAGCATTATAGGCATGTATCATCATACTACAACACAACCCAAATGTTAATAATTTTGATTATTTTTAGAAGAAATTTTAACTTGGTAATTCTATTTGAGAATTTGTGACAGGTTTTATTTGCTTTTTGTTTCTTTTTAATAACACACAACTGTGTATGAAAGTATGTGTGTGTACATTTGTAGAACTAGGGATTGAACTCAAGAATTTTGCACTAAAGTACATCCCCAGCCCATTTTAAAATTTTTTGAGACAGGGTTTCACTAAATTGCTAAACAGCCCAGACTAGGCCTGAACTGGGGTTCCTTCTGCCTCAGCCTCACAGAAAGCTATGCCCACATAGAAACATGTAATAGTTTCTGTGTAACCAAATAATAGTTATGGGGTATTGTATGATAATCAAAGACATGTGTATAATTCATACCATCCAGATCAGGGTAAAGAGCATGAAAAGAAGAAACTCATTCAGAACACTTCTAATGATTTTATGTACCACTCACTGTCCACTACATCACTGTCTCTAGCATTTTAAAGAAGCTGAGGCTCACACGGGATATTTGAAGCATAAAACAATGAGTAAAATATTTTCTATAAGCCAATAAATTTAGTACAACATAGAGTACCCTCTATGTAAACGTAAAATATGCCTGTGTTTAAAACACATTAGCATAAATCAAACATTGTTAACACTATAGAAAGTTGCAGTGAAAAAACCTCATTTTAGGATATCAACTACAGCTTAATTTGAAATGGCTAAGATTATTAAAGCACATCACCGACATCTTCCCCTACTCTGTAAGAATCATTCAGGAGCATAATATGTATAAAGACCAAAGTGATTCAAATAAATACATAAATGTCCACAGACAAACAAACTACTGAAAATTTCATCTATATGCAAGCACATATCAATCATCTAAAAATAAGGAAAATATCATATATTTCAGCTGAGATAAGACTGAAAAATGTTAATTTTTAAATGTGTTAATAAAAGACACACTGCCATTAATCTCTCCTCAAAATACTGATCTCCACTACAAATACACTAATCCCATCATTCTTGCCCTTTTTAGCTCTGTAACCTTCTTTTGTTGAGTCTTTTAGTTGCTTTATGGTAGCTGCCTGGATTCAAAATGTTTACCTCTCATGGTCATTTTTTACTTTGGGAAAGAACCAGAAGTTACATGGTACCACATGGGTGAAGAGACATCACAATGTTTTGATTTGACAAGAATCATAAATGGCTGATCAATAATACAGTGAATGCTAAAAACTCTTATTACAGCAGGCCGCACTGGTGTTGAGTGCCTTCTCCGCACTAAGAAGCTGAGCAGAAAGAGCCACTATAAGTCTGAGGCCAGCCTGAGCTAACAAAGTGAGTTTAAAGCCAGCCTGAACTGCACAGCAAAACTTTGTCTCAGAAAGACAAAAAAAATCCTTTATTACAGTGAAAGACACATTGCCATTAATCTTCCTTAAATTACTACCCTTATTTCTAACATATCTATTCTATTGTCCCATGTGTCTTTTACTGGGATGAGTTTAAAATTTTTTTAAATTAAGTATTCCTTATATTTTTAGAATACCCTTATAATTTATCCATAAATCTAATGGAATTAATCATCAATCATTATAACTTTGACAAAAAATCTAACCAGGATTTGAAAAACTCATTCGTAAATAGCACAAGTAAACACAGGCAGCAACTAATGCTTTTAAATCTTTCTGCATTTTCTTCAGAAAGCTTAAGTTCAGTTATATATTGAGCTAAAACTGTTCCACAGGTGCATCCTGACCCACATTTCTTTGTAAATAAGCATCAAACTTGTCAGTTATGACATAGCCAAGAAAATTTATTTTTCCTGGGTATTCTTTCAATCCAGTAGTTCACTAAAAAAAAAAAAAAGAACTAAAAAAATGACAATGAGGGCCAGGGATTTAGCTCAGTGGCATAAGCACCCGCCTGGCAAGCATAAGGTCGTGAGTTGGATCCCTGGTACAAAAAAAAAAAAAGAGAGAAGACAACGATTTTTTTTTTTAGTAGAAATTTAACTTTACCCATCAAAAACACCAACTGACATCTTGCTTAATTCTACTTGATTTCATAAACTTTCACAAAGGAAAAAGGAAATTATGAAGCAAAAGTACATTTTAAAGTTCTGCCAATAAAAGTCAAATCTTCAACTATCTACAATGTATAACAACTTTAAAGCCAGCACAATTTCTTATCTCATTATTCTGTACTTAGTTACAGCTGTATGAAGCTTCCCTCCTTGATGTTTTAACCAGGCAATCTCTCCTGTGTACTGCCTTATGAAGAAAACTTCTGGGAGAGGGAGTGGAACTGCGTGTTAACAAGACCAAAGCAAAAAGCAAAACAGCAACACAAAAGAAAAGGCAAAAAAGAACCAAGTCTCTCTATTCCTGATAAATTCAAAGCAGTTACAAAAACTAGGTAACTCAATAATCACACTGTAAGAAGCAAACAAAACCCACATGGTAAAATTAGTGACTTAAAATTAGTGAAGCAATTAAGAAAATAGGCTTTGCAATCATTAAATATAAGAATGCATTGTAAAACAATGCTTTTAAGCAAATACAATTTCACACGATTTAATTTTTTCACCTGTACTATCAAAATCAGGGTCATTACTTCTCCTTGCTTGAATTATGTCAGCAAAATACATAAAAGATTATTAGAATAAGTGGTCAAAATATACCAACAAGTGATCTGTGTATTTCATTTCCTATTTTGTAAGTAGTCTAGTTCCTGCATTTCCTCTGGATACTTCTGATAGCCACTTCATGGTTCACCAGTAAGAAAATGCAGACAATGTGATCAATGTTCTATTCAGTTACAGTCAGTACATCTACAGAAATGTTAATCAAAGCTGAGATTCAGACATTTTCTAATGTAACCTCACCTCTTGTGATCCTAGTACAACACTTCTGTCCACAACTTTTCTTTTACACTTGACAATTAAGGTCAGGACTAAACTTCAAAATCAGTTCAACCCTTCTCATTTTAGTTGGGGAATTCATAAAAGAACTAGTTTCAGCAAAGATGCTGTCAGCTCAGGTTCTGTAACTCCTAGACCTTGGCTTGTGCAACTAAATAATGCCTCTTACTTCATTCTGTATGTGGTTCCTGTTATCTAACTGGCCTATAAAAGCTAAAGTATACCTAGCACAGCCAAAGAATTCCAAGTTTCAGATCAAAAGCATACAGTACAACAGAATTTTCTATTCCACATGTTTTTTTGTGTGTGTATGTATGGTTTTTTGAGACAGGGTCCCAGTTTAAGGCTGGCCTTTAACTCACTGTACAGCCCAAGCTGGTCTCAAATGCACAATGATACTCCTGCCTCAGTCTCCAGAGAGCTGGGATTACAAGTGTGTGCCACTGCAGCCAGGTTCCAACATTTTCTTCTTAAACCGACTTGCCAACTTTCCTATTTCTTGTCTCTCCCATTTCTCCATCACTGTAATTCGTTCGTTATATAGTATCCTATGTCACGTAAAACACAATACTCATTACAATTAACAAATGTTGGATTTTGGGTTTTCTGTCATGTTGAGACATGTTTCTGTCACTATGCAGTTCAGACTAGCCTTGAACTCACTTTTTACGCCAGGCTGGCCTTGAACTCATAATCATCCTCCTGCCTCAGTGCAGAGTGCTGGGATTACAGATATGTACCACCATGCCCAGCCATAGAATGTTTATTATATCAGAAACCTTTATATGTAGCATTTAATCCTCAAGATTATTAAGGTGCAACTTTAAGATAATTATGGTGCAACTTCTATTTTACAGAAGTAAAAATCAGAGTAAAAGATAAAGTAATTCACTAAGTCACATAGCTGCTACGTAGTAAAACTAAGATAAGTAACTGGGAACTGAGTCCAGTGTTCACTTTACTGATTTCTAAATATAACAGGTGAATACAGATTATATTATTAATGTATAGATAATGCAAAATTTGGGAGATACAAAAGAATTTTAAAAGTCCTTCACACAAAAATGACTTAATAATTTATTACTTTCTGATCTTGAACTCACTTTTTTTTTTTTTTTTATCGGTACCAGGGATTGAAATGACCATGTACCTGCAAGGCAGGTGTTTATGCCGCTGAGCTAAATCCCTAGCCTAATTTATTACTCTCTAAAAAAATTTATTTCCATAAACTATACATCTTCTTTGAAATAATATGGCCCTTGCCAAGCATGGTGGTTTGCCTCTATAATCCCAGCACTCAGGAGGCTGAAGCAGGAGGATGATGACTTCAAAGCCAGCATGGACTAAATAGCAAACTGTCAAGACAGAAAGAGAAAGAAAAAAAAAAGGCCCAAGTAAAAACTCTTAACTTATTCACAGATCACATTTGTCTCAGACTTCATGCAGTGACAGAAAAGTTTTCAGGCCAGGTACTCCCAGGACTCAGGAACCTGAGGAACGAAGATCACTATGAGCACCAGGCTAGCTTGGGCTACACAGTGAATTCAAGGCCAGGCTAGACTACATACCAAGACGCTGTCTCAAAAAAATGAAAAAATGTTTTCTGTCTGTCCTAGTTAATGTAGTAGATACTAGTCATATGTGATTACTTATAACTTGAAAATGTCAAGTGTGACAATAAATTTTGAATGTTGTGTAAGTTGTAAAGAGTCATATGTGGCTAGCAGCTACCACATTGGACAGCACAGGTGCTGAAGATAAAATTCCAGAGAAAAGATGAGAGTAGTAATTCTTATTGCATTTATTTGACAATTCCACGAAAAGTCAATTTAAATTTTTTACTTGCTCCAATTTCAGTTACTACCCCCAATGATATAAACCTGCAAGTAGATTTAACTAAATCAACTTTCCAAAAGTTACTTGCATATCTTTGTTAGAAAATAATTAAAATGTATAATGTTCACGAAGCTTCAAACAGTAGAAACTTTTAGGTGAGACAATATTAAAAAAAAAATTTTTTTTAATTCTCCTAGCAAGAAACAGTAAAATGCTTGCTTACCTTGATTCTCCACTACTGTTTCTAACACTTTCTTCATCACTGTGTCCATTCATTGTAAATATCAAGGTTTCAAAATAAAATATAAATCTTCAGTTTAAAAGATGAATAGAAGTATTGATGCCTCCTTGAATATAAAAAATTCACAGATGAATTTTCTTCAGATTTCCTTGGACCCTCTTTGATTTACCTACGGAAAACATTAACAAAGTAAGAACATTTCCTGTAGAAAAAAAGATAAGCCCTGTTTAGAACATGTAGAAATCTACATAGCCAATCAGACAGAGGTTGTAAGGAAGGGGTGGAGCCCTTTTAAAATATCTAGACTTCTATTAACTTCATTCTAATTACGCTCTAGAATTTAGTCACTAATGTATCTTTGAAACATTTTTCGGCGTGATAAAACTTTGAGACTTGCCACTACGTAGCAATATTTACGTACACTAATAAAACAAAGTGATACTAGGTAACATGACAAGAACAGAAAATGGAATCTTATTTGATAACTTGGTCAAGAGGAGAAGGGAGGTAACCTTTAATGAAGCCCTGATTCTTATCACTAAGAATTTCATTACCCAAGTGAGGCTAAGTCTTAAAAATGCTCACGTGAGAAAAGAATAACAATTATCATATAATCCTAGCAAAAAGGCACAGGTCAAAATAAAAAGTCTTCTTTCACATGCAAACTCATAGTGGAGTGGGAAAAAAAATTACGTATGCAGTTTGGACTTACAAAATTCCAAAGGGAAAAAAAACAGGTACTAAAATGCATAGTATAATTGTGAAAGTAAGAGATTTGGAACAAAAAATAATGGACCAAGACACAGTATTTCCACCTCTCAAAATTTCAGCACGGCAGTGGAGAGTCACCTACAAGCCATCCACGAATAAACAAAGGAGGTCTCTGGCAGGGGAGGGAGAGGAAGAAGCGGGGGAAGGAGACGTCAGATCCTTCCCCAGCCAGAAAGTACCAAGACAGCAGCCGGAGAGCAGCAGAGTTGTCTTCCGACCTCAGCAAAAAGAATCACTTCTATCATTACTCCCATTCCACAAAACACCACTCCCCGAAAAAAAAGAAGGAGAAACGGGCGGTTGCCAACTCACTCCTAACAAATTGCATCTAGAATAGGATTTTAGTACTCTAGATCTCAGTCCAGTAGACTTTCTTCTGCAAGAACAGGTTATCTAAAAAGTAATCATTCAACTCAACGTTCATCCCTAATGTTAAACGCGAATTCCAACCCTAGTTAAAAATCTCAACTATTAAACATGTAGGTGTCTAAAAAAATCCCAAAGTACTCGAACTACCTCCTTCCTGAAAGTCTCCGTGAAGAAAGTTCACTTTCCGTTCTCTCCCTTTCACCTTCCTTTTGCCCTCAAAATGGCTTTCCCCGTGCACCGGGACTTCCTTCCCCGCGCCCTCCGCGCCGCCAGCCTCCTCGCGGAGACCCTTTAAAGCAGCCGGGCTTCTCCAGCCGCGGCACGCAGCTCTCCGTCCGGTCTCCGTCTCCACCGTAAATAACTCTGCGCCGCATCGCTACGCCTCTCCTTCCCTGCTCCTTCCAGCAGTTGCTTCGCTCCCATGAAGTTTGCAAAGCGGTCCGGGAGGGGTTCGGAGCCCGGCTCGGCACAGCCCGCTCCCCGCCGCCCCGGGCCCGCAGCCGCGCTCGCTTCCCGCCTCAAACTTCGCGTAGCGCCGCGGCCCCCCGCGCTCCCACGTGCTGACGCCGGCTGCGGGGCCGAGCGCTCGCGCCCCCTCTCCCCGGCGGCCTGGCCCGCCCCGGACCGAAGCCCCGAGCCTCGGCCGGGATGCGCTCCGCGGCCGCGGCCTGCGCCCGCCGCTCCCACGCCCCCCGCGCCCGGCCGCCGCCGCCCGAGCCTCGCCCTCCGCCACCACCCCCGCCCCCGCCCCGCGGCCCCGGCCCCGGCCCCGGCCTGGCCGCCCGCTCCCCGCAGCCTCTTTTCTCACCGGCAGCCGGGCGGCTCGGCGGGGCGGAGGGAACCGGCGCGCTCGCTCGCTGCTCGCTGAGAGCCGGCACGGCGGGCGGCCTCCCCCGCGCCCGGGCCCACGCGCGAGCTCCGCCGCCGAGTCCTCGGGCTCCGGGCGTCTCGGGCTGGGCAGGAGTCCGTGAGGGGGAAGGGGAAGCCCCGGCCGGCGGCACCAAAGCGCGATCCCCTGCGGAGCGGCTCCAACAATCAATTCATTATCGAAGCACAGAAGGCCGAGGCGGCCGGAGCGAGAAGTAGCGAGTCGTCGCCGCCGCCGTCGCCGCGCGCGCGCTCCCGCTCCCGCCGCTTATCGGCCCCCGGCAGCCGCCATGACGCCGAGAGAGCTAGCGAGCGCAACCGTCTTCGTCGTAGCCGCCGCCGCCGCCGCCGCCACCGAGGTCGCCGTCGCCTCCGCCTCCCGCGCGACGTCAGCACCTCGGCTCCCTCCCCTTCCTCGCAAGCAGTGAGGTGGGCGGCCGCGCGCACGCTGAGCCCTTTGGGCAGGCGCGCGGGCGTTGGGCGGAGCTATACTGTGGAGTCGTGGGCGTGGAGAAGCAGCGATTGGTAGCGATTGGTGCCAGGGCGGGCGGTTTTGGGGGTGTGCGCGCGCGCAGACGGGCGCGCGAACGTACGCCGGCCGCGCGGAAGTTATCCTACTCTGTCAGGGGCTGTGGCCGGCTGATCCTTCCTCGGGTGGCCGCCCTCAGTGGCCCGTCGCCGGACTGCTGGAAGTAGGAGCCGAGGGCTCACCCACTGCGTGTGCGAGCGCGGCTGTCTGTCTCGCGGGCGGCTGCGCGGTGCCGTCGCGCTGAACGAGAGGCTGAGAGGGAAACGGGAGAGGGAGGAGATGGAGACTGCGAGGGGACGCGGCGGCGGCGGCGGCGGCGGTAGCCCCGCGCAGGGCGCTCAGGGCCGGGTCGCCAGGCCTCGCCCGCGCCTCCTGCGGCCTGGCCAGGCCTGGCAGGCTCCGCTCCCCGGGCCTTGCGCGCTGCTGCGTCACACCGGGCGGCCGGGGCGCCACTGTTGGGCAACTGCGGCCGCCTCCTACGCCCGGACGACCCGCGGCCGAGGGCGGCGCCGGGCCCGGTGCCCTGCGCGGGCCGAGCCGCAGAGGCGGAAGCCTCTGTGCTGCTGACGGCCCGGCCTGGGACGCCGTCGGGCCGCATTCGCGGGTGATCGGTGCCTGGATCCGAAGAGCGCGGTGCCGCCGAGGCTGCCCGGGTCCTCCCGGGACGGCGGATTAAAGGGCGCCGTGACGGATCGTAGGAGAACAAAAGCGCGCTCTCGAGGGACGCGGGTAACTGCTCGGGAGCGCGCTGCGGTTTAGTTGACAGTTTCTTTTATAACTGTATGTGCGGCCTGGCCGGGCGCTGGCAACATTGTATCTTCCAGCGAGCTCGCGCCCCTCTGCCTGGCGTTCGGGTTGAAAACGGTTTTTTTTTTTTTTTTTTTTTAAATCAGCGTTCTTTCACACAGCATTAGCGTTCTTTCACACAGCATTTGTGTTTCGGGTCTGCAGATATGTAGCGAATCTCTAGAAGTTAAAGATAATTTTTAAAAACTTTCTAATCCCGTTCTGCTGTCGTTGGAGTTGGTGTAAAGAGCCGCATTTGAGTGCCTTAACATCCATTCTTTCCCGTTTGGGAAATATTCGTTCAAATAGTTTGGTCCAGAACCTTCAAGGAGAGCTCCAAGTATAACTGCAAATATGTGTTCATTATATTCAGGAGTATATTTATCCTGGGAGAGTGGGGGAAAGTATGAGGGCCCTATTCAAAAAGTACTGTGCTGTCTGCAAGCCATTGAATAGTGAAACAAAATGGAACATCTTTTTTTCCTCTCCTTTTCTCCTTAACCTTGGATATTAAATAGCTCTAATGCTGAGTTGTGAGGAATAACAAGGTCATACAAATCTACATTTCTGAAGTCCCTAAAGTATTATGAACTCAGTGCTAATCTTTAATATTTAGCTTTATATTAATGTGATAAAATTATGGAAGCTTCCTGTGCTTTTATTTTTGTTACCAGATTGGTAAATACAAAATTAAAATTACAGAAATACTAATCATACAGGTAAATTACTTTGTAATCAGAAGTATTCAGTTAATAAAGTCAATTATACCTGCATTGTATCATGTTAAGAAAAGAACTACTGTATAGGCAGTCTGTTTTATATGTTTTCTGGAAGCATGTATCAAACCTTTTAAAAATACTGTGCCTCTGATATACTGGTCTACATTGAAGTGCTCTAATGACTTTTTTCAGAAATATATTTTGCCAGGTTTATTAAATACTGATCTTTGGAGAATTATATTTCAGGTAAAATCATAACTTTATTGCTTTGCAAAATTTTAGAATGACTGCTAAGAATATGGAGAAATAAAAGAAGGTGGGAAATTGCAACAATCTTTCCAGATTGGTATTTTTAAAAGTCAGTAAGAATGCAAAAGTATTTCTTGGATGATTTTTTACTTACATAATTAAAATCTGTTTCATTTTGATTGAATTGTCTTTATTTTTGCTTACTGGTACTAAAAACAATAGAGAAACACTGATAATCTTAACATGTAAGTAGCAAAAATCCCCCAAATTAACATTAATCAGGAAGTTTTTATTACTGTTTAATTTCTCATTTGAATAATTCCATATCCCTTAGGAATAATTTACAGTGCCTAAGGCAACATTTTATGGATCTTTAATTTAGAGGACCCACTGAGCAGGCAGTGGGTACTATTCGGTGAGACAGACAAAAAATCACTTCTCCAGAATTGTGAAGTATATAAGTAGGATGGTATCTCTTGCTCCTCTGCTCATTTTTTGAATGCCAAGATAGGAATTACATTTTATAATCATGTTCTCTTTGCCTGGAAAATGTGCAGACAAGTTGCCACTGAAACACTTAGTATTAAAATAGTCTCTAACTTAAGATGGATCAGGTTACTATTTTTCAACTTTATGATGGTGTAAGAGTAATACACATCCAGTAGAGACTACTTAAATTTTTGAATGTTGAGTGGGGCATGCCTGTATTCTGGGCACCTGGGAGACTGAGGCAAGAGGATCCTGCAAGTTCAAGGCCAGCTTGTGCTACACAGTGAGACCCCGTCTCAAAATATATATATCTATATCTATAGATATAGATATGTATTTTTTTTTCAGTGTTGCTCTTTCCCTGGACTAAATGTGTGCAGTAAGTGATCAGTGCTGGGCAGCAGCAGTGAGCTGCAGCTCCTCAGCCAAGCGATCACTGCCACGCGGATGCTGGGTAGTGTGGTGCTAAGCCTTCGCCTTCAGTAGGTTAACTGTATTGCATGTATCAGTATGCATCAGTCAGAGGCGGAAGCCGGAGCCGTCACACTGAGCTACGTCACCAGCTCTCTTTATCGAGGCAGCCCCATTTTAAGTTGGAGCTTTAGTAGCCTAGAATCTTAACCTGTGACATCATCCCCCAAGTCCTTGCCAAACAGGAAAATCTTTCCAAATATGTACTTAAATTTACAAAGTCCATCAAGTAGAACTCTGAAATTTTTAAGTCATAGTGAAGGTTCACTGTACATTTTTCTATTCTAGTCAAAAAAGTATAGGCAAGGAGTTATGGTTTCTAGTATCAGGCAGGGGACAGGAGGCCAACATCTAGGAAGCATTTTCCTGATTATGTGCTTGATTGTCCCATCCACTCTCTTTTAATATGAGAATTTCTAGAATGCATTTGGGAAATTTTCCCAGATTGTTTTGATACCCACCGGCAGCTCATCCATCTTGTTTATGGCCACTGTATATGGGAATTTTGACTGTTAAGTCCTTTTTTGTTTTTCAAGAGATGGAGTTTTATTGTGATACACGACTTGGCCCTGAACTCCTGAGTGCAAGTTTCCTACCTCAGAAGTCCTAAATAATTGGGATTACTAGGGCTTGGTTCCTCACACACCTGGCTCTTAACTGATACATTTTTAATCACAGAAGCTCAAAGAGAAACTTCTTAGAAATGATACTGAGAAGCAACTGTAAAAATCTATCAGACATTGGATGGATTCAAACATTCTACTTCCTCTACTTAGAAAATTGTTTCTAAAAGGAAAATTGTTTCTATACAGTAAAAGTAAAAAGACATTTAAGTAGCTAAATATGTAAATTATTTGCATCATATAAACACATATGTGGGTATCATACAACCATATTTTAATTACTTAGCCTTTTCCTGGTCTGACCTCACCACTGCATCCATCTTTCCTAGTGAACATTCGACAGTAGGAAATACATTTCTTCCGGTCATTGAAAAGATATTTCCCATTGTAAATGGATAAAAGCCGTCTAGCATGGGTCAGTCTTTTGGAGGTTTGTGTAGGTAAACAGTCAAGGACTTGAGCATACTGACTCAGTGTGCTGACACTCAGAGAGCTCGCTGCCCTCCCTTTTAGGACGCAGCAGCATTGTATTGCAATGTAGCACATTTGTGTGGGATTGGAGTTTGTTTCTTTTTGGTTTTGTCTTTTTGAGACAAGGTCTCACTATGCAGTTCATGCTGGCGTAGGGCTCACATGGTAGCCCAGGTTGGTCTTGAACTCACAACAATCTTGCCTCAGTCTCCTGAGTGCTGGGATTATAGGCATGCACCACCATGCCTGGCTCAGCATTTGTTTTAGGCTATGTTGTAAATCTTTGAGCACAGAGGCTTTCTGTGGAAGAATGTATTGCATACCAAACATTATGCTAGAGCAAAAACACTTGAGAGTTAAAGTCTAGTGCAGGAAATGCACTGTATAAATCACACATGAGAAAAATAGCATGAAGAGACTGCGCTGTGAAAATCTATAATACTTAGGGGAAAGTGTCCCCTAAGAAAGTGACATACTCTGATAACCAAGGAATTAGTACAAATTAGAAAGGCAAAAGAGGGACTTGAGATGCTTATGGGTAAGAGAAGCAATGGAACCAAAAATTCTGGGGCAAAAGAGATGTGGCATACTTTTCAGTTTGCTAGTATCACACCTTGTTCACTTTAAGATGCATCCTGTAAGTGTCTCTAAGAAGTGTCTGGGCCTGGTGAGGTGTGCACACCTGAAATCCCAGGGAGGTCAAGGCACAAGGATCACAAGTTCAAAACCAGCTGGGACAATTTAGTGTGAAACCCTATCTCAAAAGTGTTTGGGTGGTAAATTATATTGTCACCCAAGCTATGAGGAACTGTAAGAAGCCTTGTACTGCTGTAGCAAGCAACAGGTAAGGCGAGTCTACATAAAGACCATTCCCTTCCAGGCCCAGTGGCTACGTAAAGAAGCAGCTTCCCCAAGATGATGGAAAACCACTGAAGGGTTTTAACTTGGGTGGTAATTTGATGACATTGGAAAGTTGAAAATTTTACTCCAGCTGAAAATCCAAAAGAAAGATAATATCAAAGTACATTATGGATTTATGAATATTATCAAATATTATCAAAATAGTCCAAGTTAGATGGATTTGGCAGAAAAAAATAGAGGTGACATATTGAGCCAGGTAGTGTAATGGTTGTAGAAAGAAGTAGTAGCTAAGATTTGGTGATACTGATTTTTTTTAATTTAAAAAAAAAATGATACAGAATTTCAAAAAATAGGAAATTAGCACTAATATATAATGTTATCTTAGAAATAGTTGTTCACATTACAAGATTTAGGCATAAAAATCAAACAATGGTAGCACAAACGGTTCTTTTTGATGAATTTACAGAGATTAGTAGTATAGTTATATTGCATATATATAATTTTTCCTTCTTTCCCCTATCAAAATTCTTTCACTTCTATTTTCACAACATCTGTTGCACATTTCATATTTTCTTACTTTGTTTTTTTTTTTACACTGTGATGATTTACACATGTGAATTTATTTCCCTTATGAGTATGGTCTCAAGTTGCATGCATTTACCCATAAAAACCTTCTTTATAGCTGAGTAATACTCCATTGTATAAAAATACCACATCTTTCTTATTCATTTGTTGGTTGATAGGCATTTGTGTTGTTTCCAATATTTAACTATTACAAATTGTGCTGCTGTAAACATAGGTGCACATATATTGCTGTGGTATGATGTTTTCAATTCTTCTGGGTAAAGACTCAGGAGGGGAATAGCTGGATTGAGTGGCCCTCCAATGGTGGGATTGGATTTAGTGTTAGGAAGAGGTGAGAATTTGGACAATTATAGCAGAATGGTAATGACACTCCTGAATATGAGTGTATTTGAAGATGGAAAGGTGGGGAGATCATTTGGTTGATTTACTTCTGTTGTCTTTGAGTCAGCCAAAAGGTTTTCACTGAGAAGTATGAACCTGAGAAGTGAGATTTAGACTGAAATAAAAGTAGTAAATATGTGGGGAAAAAGTTAAAGTCTTAAGAGTATATACATGATGTAGACTTTGAAAACAGTTTAGCATACACAAGTCTATTTTGGCCAGGTAAAGGAAAATGAGCTGAGAAATTGCACTCACCAGAAGTATGTTGTGCTACTCACTGAAGGCAAATGAGTAAGTGCATCATGGAAGTAGTGGTGAATAGTGTCAGGTGCCTCCAAGAAATCACGTGAAATAGGGCTTGAAAAACTTCCACTGGATTTGATGACCTACTGGTCATTATTTGCCTTAGCAAGAGTTTGTTGTTGTTGAAGTAATGAGGCCAGAAACCAGATTGAAGTAGAATATGATAAATGACGAAGACATAGAATCAGGCTGAATTTCTCTTTCAGGTGTTAGATAAATCAGACACTCAAGTTTAGACATCTCATGGTTTCTCTTTCTTAAGCAGCTCAAAGTAAAAATAATTTTTAAAGAGCAAAATAAAAGGTAATAGAAAACAAGAAGATCTTTTGAAAATTAGAAAGGGACCCAAAGATGAGAGGAAGGAGAAGTAATGAAGACACGCCAAGTGCATGTGCCAACTCCCCGTGATGAAATGTAAACATTGTGTGCTGCAAACACAAGCTACTTAAAATTTTTTGGGGGGAGATAGTAGGATATTTTTGTTTCTGAGGACTTTGAAGATTATACAGATGACTCTATAAAGTTGATCCTATTAAATTTGTTTGCTTTAACAAAAGATAAGTTGTCCCACAGACTGTGGGAAATTTTTCTAAGTGGTTGCATACATGAGAGAAGAATTGAGTGTAAGAATTAGCTAGGAGGGCCAGATATGTGGCACATGCCTTTAGTCCCAACACTTAGGAGGCTGAGGCAGGAGGACTGCAAATTTGAGGTTGGCTTGGGCCTAAAAGCATATTGAAGGCCAGTATGGACTACATAGCAAAACCCTATCTGAAACATGCAAACAAGAAAAAAAAAAACTGAAAGATTAGCCCGTAGTAATCATTCAAAGAAGTATATGAATGCTTCAAGTCTGATATGAAGAAATAGCTTTTTCTATTTTTTTTCAGCCAGGAAGTAAACGACTGTGCTTACAGTTTCAGGTGGTCACTTAATTGGTGTTTTGAGAGTTTCTAAAAGTCCCCTACTCTCCCAAATATATGCCTCATCCTTGACTAATGTTGAAAAACTCATTGCTTGAAATCTTTTTTCAAGTGTGTATTTCTGGAAAGAGTAATAGGCATAGAAAGTAGTTCTCAGCTGTGTCAGAATTTGTAATTACCTGAGAAGCTTGGTAATAATAAAATGTTCACATCAAGTGATTCTGGTTCATGTTTCTGAAGTTGGCACAGACATTTGTTAAAAGCTCACCCAGGTGATTCTCATTTCCTACTATTTAAAAAAAAATCACTGAGACCATCCCACTAACTTTGAAAACACTAGATCTCATTTTGTTTAGATGAAATTTGGAGATGATTATAAAATGATGATTCGTGATGGCAGCTGAAGGGGGCATTTCGTCCCAAATAGGACATTTGGTAAAGTCTGGAATTGTTTGTGACTGGCATAAAGGACAAGTTGCTGGGAGTTGTTGCATCGTAGTTTGGGGCCAGGAACATGGTTGCAGATTCTACAATGCAGCAGACAGATCCCTACTTCACTCAGCAAAAAATCACTTGGCTCAAAATGACAGCAGTGGCACCATTGAGACCCCTCCTGCAAAAGATGGCAAGCCATTGTGGTATGTTTCAGTGCAATATCAATTCCTAGGGTGTTGTGTTTGGATAAGGGTGCTAATGAACAAGGATCTACTCCACCTCACAACAGTCTAAAATCACCACTGCAACACAATGTTTCAAATACAAAAAGTATTATAGAACTAAGAAATACGAAAAAGAAGGAAAAATATGAAATGCATAGTAGCCTGATTGCAATGTTATTTTCTATATAAAAATAATATGCAACTGAAAGTCTTACTGTCTTGAATGGTTTCAACCACTTAGGAAAATTGATAGACAGTGTCCATGATAGCTAGCCTTATACCTACCTTATAATTTAACAATCTTCTAATTGTTTACCCAATGAAGCCAATACATGAGTCAGCTGAAAGTTTTGTATAAAATGTTGTAGCAGTTTGACTGATTATAACCCCAAATTAGACAAAGTATATGTATGTGATAGAATATTATTCAGCAATAAAAAAGAAGTAGCATGAATGAATTCACAAGCATTGGGTTGAGTGAAACACACAAAAAATTTACATTGTATAGTTCCATTGATATGAAAATTTATATATTTAGGTTCTGCAACTTTAACTCAAGACCTTCACACTGACATATACAGCCCCAGACTTTTTTATTTTGAGATAGGTTCTCACTAAATTGCTAAATTCCCAGGCTGGTCTCAAACTTTCAATTCTCCTGTCTCAGCCTCCCAAGTATTTGTGATTACAGGTGACCACCATCTTGCTGGGTTAATACTCTGATTTTTAAAAATGAAAAATAAGGAGAAATAAAAACCAGACAAGCTAAATTTTAACAACTTGAAGTCTTGTGTCTCAAATGTTTCGTTAAATACAGGGTCAACTACCTAATATACTGTTGATAAGTATAAACAACTCCATTGTTTAGTGACATTCTGTATGTTGCTTACTTGGGGACTTTTTGTGACTTCATGATCTGCTATCATAAAAATGCCACACGCATTCAGGGAAAGATCTCAGCATCTATATATGTATTAGGTGACACAGTGCCCTCTGTCTATAGCTAGTTGACCAACTCAGCCCTCTCTAGATTGGTTGATGTCCTAAGAATTTAAAATGAGGACTGAAACAAGTTTGTCAGACTGCTGATTGTCAGAATGGAAAATATATAAATTCAAGAAAAGACTGGAAATCCAAAATCTATGGTAAAGAACAAGGATACTTTTTTTTTTTTTTTTTGTACCGGGGATCGAACTCATAACCTCACGTTTGCCAAGCAGGCACTTAACGCCACTGAGATAAACCCCTGGCCCCCTAACAAGGATACTCTCAGAGTGTTAACTGAGTGTGGAAGCTGAGTGAAATCCAGGCAGTTTGACCCCCTGTGTTTGTACATAAATGGGGCTGGCATATAGAAAGATATAATAGCTGCCTTGGCTCCTAATAGCTTTCTGGTTCCTGAACTGAGTTTGCTGGGAAGGTTGTGTCTGTTTCCCTATCTTTGAATTATTTATCATAATCCACCATTATGATAAAATTTTATCTTCTTTGCTTAAGCTACCTTGAGTGAATTTCAGCCACTTGCAACTCGAAGAGCTCTGCCCAGGTTGACCGTGGATGGAGTTGCAAATACAAACTGCAGAGAAACTAAAACTGACAAAGTTAGGGTGATACAGAAAGTATATGGACTTCCCACTATTTCATGGTACTGAATCCTTTACCCAGTCTGTCTTCAGTAGTGTCTTAGAAATCAATATAGTGGCTGAACTTGGTAACCAAATATTTGACATTTTAAATGTCAGAGTTATGGGTTACTTTATATGGAGTTTTGAGTAAGGTTCCTATATAAAAGTAAATTTGAGCAAATTTGGCATTTTGCTCAAAATGACTCATTTGAGGGTTCCTAGATGCCATTTCTGCCTATCATGTATGGTGTCAGAATGTAAGACTGCACCAAAGTTACTCAGGGGGCATGTTAAATTGCAGCATAACTTTTGCCATTATTTCTTTTTTTCTTTTTTGCCATGTTGTTTCTAACATTAAATTCTTAGACAAAACCAAGAAAGTGAAATATCATCAATTGAGACTCTCTTGGGGAAGAGCAAATAACATTAAGAAACTCTGATCCCTCCTCTCCCACCCATCTCTATCCGTGCCTCACAGCAATGCGATGACACCTCACACCGACTGTCAATAGCCACTAAGACTGGAAAACGCTGTGTATGAGATATTACTGAAAAGCAGGCTGCCGAGCCCATTTGTTATCTTGTTTGCTTCAAGGCTGAACCAGAACAATGTGGATGGACAGAGTCCCAGCTGTTGCTAAGAAACAGGACTCCAAAAGAATTGACAACTTAAGAGGAAACCTGACCCATGAAGGCCTTAAACATTAGCTAAACACAAAAAGAAGGGCCCTAAGAGAAAACTAGCTGGCAGGCAGGCATCCACAGTAAAGCCTCTGCATGCCATGAAACGCCCAAAGGCTACTATACAACCAGACTTACGTGATCCCAATCATTCAGACACCTCCCATTCTCTGATCCAAAAAAAAAATTTTTTTTTTCACCAGCCAAAAGTGAATAAATACACAGCTGGGCGTGGTGGTGCATGCCTGTAATCCCAGCATTTGTGAGGCTGAGGCAGGAGGAGGATTTATGTGATTTCGAGGCCAGTGTGGGCTAGAGTTCAAGGCCACCCTGAACTGCCTAGTATAACACTGTCTCAAAAAGACAAAAAATAAAATTTTTAAAAAATTTGAAAAGAAGCAAATAGCCTTACCCAAATGAGTACCACAGGGTCCCCTCTTGGGGCTAGCCCTGAAGGACTTTATAAAAGGGAGCCCAAATTGATTGTAGCTAGGCTTTCTAATAGTCTAGAAAGTGGATTAATGGTCTCATTCCTTATAAGACTGTAGGGATCTGTACTTACTATACTGGGCATAGTACAGTATATGTTGTAGTTCAGCCAGTTACATTTATATTTAGCCTGCTGATTGTAGTGTTTATTAATTTTTATTTTCATCTGCATCTTCATCTACATGTACATCTATATTTTCGTCCTCAGGCTAAGTACTGGAAAAACAATGGTAAAATGAACAAAAATTTTTCTCAGTTGGACTTGACATTCTATTTTGAAGGAGAGTGAGAAAAGAGACATCAACAAGGAAATACTACAAGTTGGGATGGGTTTCATAAAGATGAAAGAATGAAGAGAGAGAGTAAAGAGAAACACTTAGGTGTGAAGAGCGGCAAGGTGGTCAGAGAAGGCTTCTTCGCGCTGCATCTGGAAGGATGAGCTGGACCCCACTGACAGGACCATAAGAAGGGCAGGATGGAGAGCGGTACAAAGACCCTCAGGTAGAAGAGTGAGTGTCTGGGCATACAGAACTCAAAGGCAGAGAGTTCGGGAGAAGCCCAAGTGAGAAGCTGAGTTGATGAAAGGTTGAATGGACACTCCCACCCTAACTGTTATTCTCAAATTTCATTTTTATTTATTTATACAAGTTTTTTGAACAGTCATTTCAGGATGCAAGAATGTGCATTTGGCTGGAGGCTTCTCGTATTTCTTTTTTTACATTTAAATTCTCTGTAGAGCTTAATTTTTTGAATACCTGAAATTTGTCATTGGAGATTTGGTATAGTAGGTTGTGATAAGACAAAAGCTTTTAAAAAATTTTTAAAATCAATTTGCTGGTATGGTGGCACATGCCTGTAATCCCAGCACTCGGGAGCCTGAGGCAGGAGGATCATTGTGAGTTCAACTCCAATTTAGGCTACGAAATGAGCTCAAGGCCAACCTGAACTGCATAGTGAGAACCTGTCTCAAAAAGACAAGAAAATAATTTTTTAAAGTCAATTGGATTCTTGCCACTATTTAATATTACTTTGTTTCTTGCCACTACTTAATATTACTTTGATTAAAGAAATGAGGATAAAAATGATGCAAACATATGAAACTATGGTTTCATATAAGTCATTAAGCTTCTTGAGGAGATGGGAGACAGGCCTACATAATTCATGACTCATTTAAAACGATTGGCCAAGACCAAGAGACATACTTGCAGGAAAAGGCAAATAAATGCAATTACCTTGTTCAAGTTTGATGACCTCTAAATTTTCATAGGTAAGTCAATTTCTAATTCTAAATGGCAATATGCATATTGGTTAAAAAAAAAGCTCATTATTCATTTTGAAAACCATTTAGATTTCTTTCTTTCTTTCTTTCTTTCTTTCTTTCTTTCTTTCTTTCTTTTTTCTTTCTTTTTCTTTTTCTTTCTTTCTTCAAAGATGATAAACCAGCGGGACTTCTGTGAGGACAACCATGTCAGTGGTTTCTGGACTATTTCAAGTCTTCCATTTTTGCACTTGCTCTCCCTTTCTCTCTAACCCATGCTCAACATAGGAACCATGTGTATGTGTGTGTGTGTTGCTTTGCAGTACCAGGGATTGAACCTAGTGCTTTTGCTCTGAGCTACAGCCCTAGTCTCCTGCCCTCTTAAACTTTGAGACATTATCTTCCTAAATTGCTAAAAATTGTCTAGGCTGAGCTTGAACTTGTGATCCTTTTGCCTCAGCCTTCCAGAGAGAATTACAGGCTTGTGCCATCACACCCAACTTATAGTGCAGGGTTAAAAACAAAACGAGTCATATTACTTTACTGTGTAACATCCTTTCAGAAAAATCCAGCCTTCTTTCCATTGAGTCTTACAAAAGGCCTGCATGATCTCACTTTAGTCTGACTCTCCAAAATCTTATCCTGTGTCTTTCTCTCCCTTATTCATTATGTTCCAGCCAACTGGCTTCCTGTCTATCCTCAATGCTGCCAGATTCTTTTCTACTTGTAAGCTTTTGCTCTGGTTGCTCTGTTCCTTGGAATGCTTTGCTCAGATATTTCCATGTATATGTCTCTTTGTCACCCGAGGCCTCAGGCCAGATGTCACTTCCTTAGTGAAGCCATCCTCCATTACTTTGTCCAGTACACTGTTTATTTCTTATATTAATGATGTTGACTTACAATTACCTTATTTTATTTTTCTTACTTGTTACTATCTTTTTTCTTACTAATAAATATGCTTTCTGATACATTGTGGTGATGAACCACTAGAAAAATTAGGAATATGCATAAGTGTTGCAGAGTTTTTAAAAATAAGCAATTGCAATTATAATTAAACAAAATTTAACAGAAAGAAAATCATAGTACCTCTGTCTCTTTGTCTTTCTGTCTCTTTTACCACGGCCCACAGTACTGGAGATTGAACGTAAGACTTTTGCACTCTTTACCTCTCAGACTTTTCTTTATTTTTCTATTTCAAGACAGGGTTTTATTAGCTCTCACTGAGTTGCCCCGGCTGGGCTTGAACTTTCAGTCCTCCTGCTTCAATGTTCCAGAGTACCAGGAATGATTACAGGTGTGTGCCACCATGCCTGGCTTCTATTATAATTTTCTTCTAATCTAATCTATTACAATAACAACACACACTATAGTTCATTTCAAAACTATGGTGGAGTTGTAGGGGTAGAAGTAGTGAGTACCAAATGCACCATAATAGAAATTTACATTGTTGATCCAACAAGCACCCTATATTCTCCCCATAATACAGTGATCATGTAATCTAGTTTAGAGGTGAACCTGACTCACCTATATTTATGTAATCACAACCCTCTTGCCAATCTAATAAAGTTATGGGTCGGGAGATCTAAGGACAATAAATTCATAGCATATCCTATGCCCTAACGGGTAAAGAATGGCACAAGCTCCATCTTGGAGTAAAGAACCATGTGAGAGACCATGAAGGTTTGTTTAGGAACTCAGGGGAAGGAGCTTCCTTAGTTGACTTTGAAAGTTCACTTTTTTCCCCTCTGAAATCAAGTGTATCACTGTGCAACCAAGAAATATCATACCTCTTTCGCCCCCACAAAAGCTGCAGTCTAAAGATGAAAACAGCACAGAGAGAAAGAGCTGAGGAACAGCAGAGGGAAGGAGCTCCTAGATGAAGCCAGCTCCAAAGTGTCTCATGAACTGGGGCCTCCAATTACAGAAGTAAGGACAGGTATCATTTCTTAAACCAGGAGTGCCTGGGATTGCTAGAAGCTGAGGTATCCTAGCTAACTAAAATCTTATGATCTCTTAGCAAGAAATAATGACCAAAATATGTGAGTAAAAGAATTACCTGTTAATGTAAATTAATTAGAAAAATGAACTTGCTAGCAGATGAAACAGTTTTAAGTAGCTAAATAGTGTCTGCCTCTCAGAAATATGCACAGATGGGAAGAAAAGTGAGAAGACATAGGCTGTTCTTGTTAATTATAAACCTTCCAAAGTTATTTAGCTTCTTAACTGGATATTTTAATTATTTAGGTTTAAAAAAAAATTGATAAAATCTAGCCGGGTATGGTGATGGCACACACCTGTAATCCCAGCGTCAGGAAGGCTGAGGCAGGAGAATCACCCCCAAAGCCAGCCTGAACTACATAGTGAGACCCTGTCTCAAAAACAACAAAATCTTGAGAAGTCAAGATGGCTGATCATGGAGCAACAAAATACAAAGCCTCTCAGGAGAAATAACTCATATGCTAGAATAAAACATCCTGGAGAGACCCAGACAGATGGAGATGGATCCTCTTGACAAAGGGAGAAATTAAAACATAAAAAAACTCATCAAACATGTTGGGACTACAACTGAAACAGCTAAAAATTACGGGACACAGGGTTTTTGCTGTGACCCGCCGAGTTTGCTCTGGCCTGAATTTGCACCAGCTTGAATCCGCGCTGGCCGGCAGAGCAGCCCAAACTCGTTCCTGCCTCCACTCAAAGGAGCCACAGCAGTGCTGAAGTTGGGGGTTGGTGAGCCAAACTGAAAGTGGAGTTGGAGAAGAGACCTTTATTAATCCATGGTCAGTGCTGGGAATGAGACCCCCCTCCATGGGGAGGGCATGACCAAATGGGCGACATGTTGGAATTGGGAAGGAAGAGCCTGAACTGGGAGCAAAAGTGACTTCAGTTGGTTGCTCCCTCCCGAGAGCAGATTCATGGGATTTGCTTGGGCTGGGTCGTGCCCCTGGCTGGGACCCAATGAGCTGTCCCAAATCAATTTTCTGCGCCTAGCACACACTAATCTGGTGACGCCCCCTGAAGTTTGGCTGGCCCAGTAGGGAAGGGCAGCCAGGAGGATGGTGGTCCCTCACCAGCGTGTTTCAGAGGAACCATGGTCAACAGGGAAGGGGGCTGGGACCTGCACTGTACACCTGTGTGGAGGAAGCTGGGACCATGACAGGAGAGAGAGGCAAGAGGAGGCTCCCAGTCCAGAAACCTGAGAGCACTGATCCAGGAAAGGAAAAAACAAGGGAGACTGAGGGCAGCAAACACACAACATCAGACATGGCTTCATTGGATATTGAGATATCTTCGGGACCTTGTAGATGAGGTCAAAACTGAAATATTAAATCAGGTAAAGCCAGTTATGAGTAGGGTAATAAAAGAAATGTTAAGCATCTCTCAGAAAGATACAGGCAGAAGAAGGCAGGAACACAAAAAAGGAGAGAAACATTTGATAAAGAATATAAAGAAAATATAGAATACATGAAGTAGATTCAAAGAGACTACCAGGAAATTAAAAACTCCATTGAAATCTGGCAAAACTCCTTAAAAGAAACTAAGGATAGACTATCAAAACTTGAAGACAAGTTTGCAATGTGTGATCATGAAAGGAAAGATTTCTTAAAAATAACAAGGAAACAGGCAGTAACAATACAAAGGCTAGAAGATGACAAGAGAATCTACAATTTAAGAATAAGAAATGTGAATGAAGAAGCAGGAATGCTAACAGTTGAATTACAAAAGCTATTCACAGAAATAATTAAGGAAAACTTCCCAAGCATGGGAAAAGAAAATGACATTCGGTTATGTGAGGCATACAGAACTCTAGCCACCTACGACCAAAACAGATCTACATCCAGACATATAATAATCAAGATACCAGAAATTCAATATAAAAACAGAATATTAAAAGCCATCAGAGAAAAGAAATAGATTACCTATAAAGGTAAGCCCATCAGGATCACGGCTGACTTCTCGACATAGACCATCAGATCAAGAAAAGCTTGGAGCGAAGTGTTCCAAGCCCTGAAAGAAAATAACCTCCAGCCCTGCAAAACTGTCACTAGAAATAAATGGAGAAGCAAGATGCTTCCATGACAAAGAGGAACTGGGCAAGTTTGTGACCACCAATCCAACTCTACAGAGAATACTGAAGGACATTCTAGAGAGAGAGAAAAAAAATACCAGGATTTTAGGAACAGTGGCCCAAAGGCCTCAATGAGCGGGGCAGGCAGTAGAATGAGGGAGAAAAGTAGACAAACAAAGGCAGAAAAATAGCATAGCAGAAATGAGGCAGAGAAGGATGGCTAGAATCTCTAACATAGATGGCCTTGATACACTATATTGTTAATAGTGCACCAGGATTTAAAACCCACATTACTCACACTACTCTGCTTAGATGTGTTATATTCTGTTCCAGTCATTCTACCTATACTAGATTTGAGGGCACAGACAGTTATCCCGAAAATGACAGGATATAGTATGGTGATCATCCTTAATTTCCTATTAACTTAATCTAAAGCTCTGTTAAAACCTACACTGTTTTCCCATGACTGATCGTAATTGAATCTTGTTTGTTAGATCACTGTTTTGTATTGATAGATTTTATTCAAAGCTGTTGTGATTGATAGTATCAAGTCTGAGAGTATAGGCAACTGCACTGAAGATGACAAGATTCACTAGAATATCCACTCTGGTTTGATTATTACCTGCCTTTGAAGTTTTATACTGTCTACAATGTTTTATTTTTACTACTATTATTATTTACTGCTATACTCAATTATACTGCTATATTCAATTATGCCTGATGATCTAGACATTCTATTGAAGATAATAAGAAACAACACAGTAATCATTGTAGATCACCTTGTACTGTGGTTTTATATGACTTTTTGGTTTCATGTTTTTATAGGAATTTGCTTTGTTTTGTCTTGCTATGTTTTGTTTTTCCCTCTAATACAGAAAAGATAGAAAAACATATAGAAACTCAAGCATGCATAGCTGTTTACACTCTCACTGTTTGAATATCTACTTTGCATGCTTTAATTTTGTAACTTGAACAACTATTTCTAAGAGGACAATATGCAATTTATCAACTAGTGATTTCTTATTATCTTTTTTTAAATTCTGTATTATCTCTACCCTTTACATGCTTTTGTTTCTCTTTAAATAAAAAAAAGAGAAAAGGAAAAAGCCCAACAAAATCTTGATGAAATTCAGGATTTTAAATTAAGTCCATTTTAAAAATTTTATCTGAAATGACCAAGTTAATGCAGGCAATTTCAAAATGAAAATATGGCTGGGGATTTAGCTCAGTGGCACAAGTACTTACCTGGCAAGCGTGAAGGTCATGAGTTCAGTACCTGATGCAGCCCCTCCTCCCATAATAAATAAATGATAAAAATAAAATGAAATACTGTATTTGGTGTTTTAAATATAAAGAATGTTAATAGAGAGGTAGAAAATGGTGTAAATGTACAGGAATGGCACATTTTAATGGGTAAGAAGTTTGAAGTGTGAAGTTGTTGTATTTATTGTGTCTAATATTTTTGTTGCATATACTATACTATAAAAAGTACTACAAAAGTATGGAATAACCAAAAAAAATTCAGAGTGCTTGTTTTTTGAGGTAGATTTCTTGTAATGCAATGCACAATGTATGTAACATTGTTGTCCCCTGATTGATGTATTTTGAAATTTTGTTGTAGTTTTTTTCTTCTTTTTCTTGTTTTTCTTTTTATACTTGAAATAAAATAGCTTTGAGAAAAAAATAATACATATTCCTTACAACAAAATGTACATTTTATGCATGATATGGTATCATATATCATTTCTGGGTGGTAAAATATCAGATTTTCTTTATATCTTTTATTTTTCCTCTCTCTTCTTTCTTTATAACACTGAGAAGTAACTTTCTACCACTGAGGGTGTTTGGCTGCCTTCCCAAAAATAGAGTGACTGAGTGTTTGGAGTTGTTTCTGCATCTTTTAGTGATTTTGATTGATCCTCAGTTCTGCTTTTTTGCCAGTACCATGCTGTTTTTAATCACAGTAGCTCTGCAGTGTAATTTAAAGTTAGGGCAAGTTAGGGATTGTGATGATCCTATGCCTTGCCTTCAATGCTGTTCTAGGTGTCTTCTGGTTCCAAATGAATTTTAAGAATGTTTCCACTAGTTCTATGAGGTATGTTATTGGTATTTTGATCAGGATTTCATTAAACCTATATAGCAATTTGGGCAGTTTGGCTATTTTCACTATGTTCGTTTTTTCTATTCAAGAGCAAGGGGTATCTTTCCATTTTCTGATGTTTCTTCAATCCTCTTTTTCAGAGTACTATAGTTTTTAACGTAAAGATGTTTTTCTTCCCTTGTTAGATTGATTCTTAGACCTTTCTGTCTGTCTGTCTGTCTTTCTTTTTTCTTTCTTTATTTCTTTGTATTTTCTTTCTTTCCTTTTTTTTCTCTTGATGCAATTGTGAAAGGCATGCTTTCCCTAATTTCTCTCCCAGTCAGTTTGTTATTTGTGTACAGGAATGTTGTTGATTTGTGAGTACTGATTTTGTGTACAGCTATGCTATTGAATTTGGTTATCAAATCTTTTGGTTGCTTTTTTGGGGTCTTGTATGTGTTGTGTCATCTGCAGATAATCTTTATTTCTTTTATTTCTTTATCTTGTCTAATTGCACCACCAAATGCTTCCAGAACTACATTGAACAGAGACAGTGATACTGAACATCTTTCTTGTTCTTGGTTTTAGAGTGAAAGATTTCGGCTTTTGTCCATTTGTTATAATGTTGGCTGTTAGTTTATCATAGATTTTTTTTTATCAAACTGAGATAAAGATCACCTATTTCAATTTTCTGTAGTTTTTTTTTAAATCATGAATGGGTGTTAGACTTTGTCAAATGTTTTTTCAGTGTCTATTGTGATGATTATGTGATTTTTGTCTTTGGCTCTATAGATATAGTGTATTACCTTTATTGATTTGTATATGTTGAACCATTCCTGTATCCCTAGGATGAATCATGTTTGATTATGGTGTATAATTTTCTTCATCATTTACTGTACTACATTCATTAGGGAGATTGACCATAGTTCTCTTTTTTGGTTGTATCCTTCTCTGGTTTTGGTGTAATATTTCCTTCCAGGGATGATTATAGGATTCTTGTTTCCCTTTCAATTTAATTAAAAAGTTTAACAAGTAATGCAATTAGCTCTTCTCTAAATTTCTGAGAGACTGCAACAGTAAGCCCATCAGAACCTGGGCTTTTCTTTGTTGGTTTTTACTTATTTCCTCAGTTTCATTGGCTGATTTTTATTTATTTAGAATTTTTATATTTTCTTGATTCAGCTTTGGTAATTCATATGGATCTAGAATTCTGTTCATTTCTTGCTTTCTTTTTTTTCCTTTTTTTTTTTTTTGTACTGGGAATTGAACTCACGACCTTGCACTTGAGCTAAATACCTGGCCTTTGTTTCCCATCTTATTAGAATAAAGTTTCTCAAAGTAGGTATTTATGATCTTCTGGATTTCTGCAGGATTCATGGTAATTTCACCCTTTTCATTCCCAATTGCATGGATTTGAGCCTTTCCTTTTTTTATGATGAGGTTGGCTACGGGTTTGTCAATTTTATTTACTCTTTCAGAGAACCAAGTCTTTGATTTACCAAGTCTTTGATTCTTTGTTTTGTTTTCTTAGTCTCAATTGCATTAATTTCTGCTCTAATATTCATAATTTCCTCCCGTGTATGAGCTTTGTGCTTGACTTATTCTTGTTTTCCATGTGCCAAAGACTAAAACCAGACCCATCTCTCTTACTGTGCACTAAACTAAAATTGAAATGGATCAAAAATCTAAATATTAAAACAGAAACACTAAATCTGTTGGGAGAGAGAATAAGTAGAACTCTTGAAGACATAAGAGTAGCCAAAGACTTTATGAACAAAGCTCCAGTTTCACAGGAAATATTACAGAGAATCAACAACTGGGATCTCATCTTATTAAAGAGCTTCTGCACAGTAAAATAAATCACCAACAGAGTAAAGTGATAATGCACAGACGAGGAAATATTTTTTGCCAGTTGTTCCTGAGACAAAAGACTGATCCCTAAAATATATAAAGGACTGCAAAGACTCAAACTCCTCAAATTTAAAGACTCAATCAAAAAAATGGGCATGTGAGATGAATACACACTTCTCAGATGAAGAAGTACAAAAAGCAAATAAATATACTTGAAAATGTTCAACATCACTGGACATTGAAGATATGAAATTAAAACAATGCTGAGATTCTATCTCAGTCCAGAAAGAATGAATATTATACAGAGATCAACCGACAAAAAACGCTGGTGGGACTGTGGAGGAAAAGGAACCTTTCTCCACTGTTGGTGGGAATATAGACTAGTGAGAGTCCTCAAAAAACTGGGACTAGAGGTTTCATTTGATCCAGCTATTTCTCTTTTTGATATCTTCCCAAAATAATTAAAATCACAATACCAGAGTGATATATGCACACCCATGTTTATAGCAGCACAATTTGTAATAGGTATATATTGGAAACAGCCCAAATGCCCATTAACCAATGAATAAAGATGTGGGGTTTTTTTTATTCAAAGAGAAAAAAAACAGAAAAAGGATAGAAATATTACAGAATTTCAAGAAAAGAAGATAAACAGTAAGAAATCACTAGTTGATAAATTACATATTGTTCTTTAAAAATAGTTTTTCAAGTTACAAAATTAAAGCACACAAAGTGATCACTCAAGCAGTGAGAGTGCAAACAGATCTGTTCAACAATCCAACAAGAACCTAGAAATATGGTCATGAGTCCCACACACCTAAACATACATGCAGCTATATCTTTTATAGTGCTTCCTATTCCCTCTTTTTTTACAATAGCAATTATACATTTTTAAAATTTTATTTAAAGAGAAGAAAAAACACAAAACAGAAAAAAGGGTAGCAACAATACAGAATTCTAAAAGAAAGAAAGAAAAGGAAAATGAGAAAAAGCCCCACTAAGAAATCAGTAGTTTATAAATTACATACTGTTGTCCTGGATGTAGTTGTTCAAGTTACAAAGTTAAAGGGTACATAGTAAACATTCAAACAGTCAGACTACAAACAGTTCTGCTCAAAGATCCAACAAAGATTCAGCAATATGGTCATCTATTTTACACACTCAAATATATATGCAGTTATATCCCTTAGAGCACTTTTTTTTCCTCTCTTTTTTACAATAGCAATTACACATTTTGGTTTTATTACACTTGTAGTTCTTATTTACTTTTTATACTAGAGACACAATATGATATTTATAAATATGATTCTTACTTATTTCATTAATGAGGATAGTCTCAAGTTGTCTCCATTTACCTACGAAGGACTCAAGATCATCCTTTTTTATAGCTGAGTAATATTCCATTGTATAAAAATGCCACATCTTTTTCATCCACTCTGCAGTTGATGGGCATCTTGGTTGTTTTCAGGATTTGGCTATCACAAATTGTGCAGCTATGAACATGGGTGCACATATATCACTGTGATATGAACTTTTCAGTTCTTTTGGGAAAATACCTAGGAGGGGAATAGCTGGATTGAATAGGGCTTCCAATCTTAGTCTTCTGAGAATTCTCCATATGGATTTCCATAATGGTTGCACCAGTCTACATTCCCACCAACAGTGGAGCAGTGTTGCTTTTTTCCCTGCAGCCTCACCAACATTTGTTATCAGTTGATTTCTTGATGGCAGCTATTCTTTCTGGAGTGAGGTGGAATCTCAGTGTTGTTTTAATCTGCATTTCTCGAATGACCAGTGATGGTGAACATTTCTTCATGTATTTATTTGCCATTTGTATATCTTTCTCTGAGAACTGTGTGTTCATCTCAGATGCTCATTTTTGGAGAGGGTCTTTGAATTTGGGGGGCTTGATGTTTTTCTTTTCTTTTTTTTTTTTTTTTTTTT